>BMAW01132841.1:270149-324943 GCA_019974015.1 Nephila pilipes | reverse complement strand
AAGATTTGGAAAAGCGTTGGAACGATTGTATCATCCTAAAAGGTGATTAACAAAAGGTGTTATGTTGATGAATAAAAAAAAATTTTGCAAAAAAAATGTTGTTTTCAATGTTAGACTCGGGAGTTATTGATCGATGTGTTATATCTAAGACTTCTCGTTTTTGTGATATATATATATATATATATATATATATCTTTTTATATTATTCGTAGAGTTTAGATTCTCTTGTGTGCTTAGTGCTGATATTTCAATCATTCTATAGAACTATTAAAGTTTCTTTTTTCAAATAGTTTTTTCCCATTTAATTGAATATGGACATGATTTATATGACATTGTATTTAGGTTCCCTCTTAAATAAAGCTATTACACAACATAGTTCCAATTTTTCTTGCTTCTTCAATGGGTATTTATGCATCTAGTGAAATAAGAATATTTGTTTTCTAATTAAAACGAAACTTAAAGAAATAATTTTTATATAAAAAAAATAGGAAGGGGGAATACAATTTCCAAAATTACATAGTTCTATAATTTTTTCAAAGACAATATTCAGTAATTTCTTTCAAAAGTTGGTTCACTATATTTTAAGCATTGTTTTCAATATAAGGAGTGCAATATTTTGTATAGTTATGGAGTATTATTTTTGAAAATGATTCTTAAATGCAAATATATCTGAAAAAACATGTCTATATTCAACTTGAAGGGAAATAAAAAATTTTCGAACAAAACCCTTCTTTTATAGTTTAATAAAATGATTAAAATATCATTATTAGATACATAAAAATCTTCATCTTTACGAATAATTTTTAAAACCTAAATGCACAAAAAAAAAAAAGAGTCTGAAATTCTGTATTTTATTTTCCCCAACACATCCTTGTACCTCTAATCTTTTGGATTCTTCACTCTGATGATATAAGGTGATTATAAAAAATGCTACTAAGAATTGTTACTTACCACTAAATCCCAATACAGCTCCCAATACTATCGAAACTATAAAAAAGGTCTTCATGGCTTCTAATATTGTTATGATAGAATCCGAGGTTTTTTGGAATGATCGTCCATATTTATTCTATTCGGTCCACCATTTTTGTGACGTAAATTACGAGTAAATTAATCATTGAATACAGAAACATCACAAATGTCACGACTTTCGTGAAAGATGTTCTGTCTATACTTGTTCTGTTAGTAAAACAAGAGTTTATGGTTTCTTTTCTAGTAATAGTTACTCACTGTGGAAGTTTTAAATTGTTGACAACTATGGCTATTTATGATCCTCTGAAAGAGTGAGACAATGGAGTTCTTGTAGTAAAAACGCCATTGCCTCGAGTTAGAACATAATAATAAATTTCAAAAGGCGAGATAGATTTATTTTTTTTAAGCGCATCAACTTTTTGTTTTGATTAAAAGTAAAAACGTTATACGAAAACGCACTGAGGCAATGGAAATGATGTTCCTACGCATCAAAAATACCGTTCTTTTTTACAAATCATGGAGAATTGTTAGAAAAAGATTTTGGTATTTTAGCTTATTATATACATTCGAGAGTCTCACAACCAGTGGAGTAAAACCTTTAATCGCACAATTAAAGTGTCTTCTTTTTAATGTCAGAAAAGGAGAACTAAAGTAGAGAGAAACTTTAAATTTGAAATATAAAGGCTGTATATATTATCAACACGAAAAAAAAATCAACTAATCTCTTACTATAATTTGAATCTTAGTAATGTGTACAGAATATCAAGCTTTACAATGATATTTGCTTCAATGAATCCAGTTTTTTCTATTTCATTTCAATGAATATACATTATCAAGTTTTAATGTAATACGTATTTCTGTTCAGGTAAACTAATTTTTTTCTGTATTCAATAGATTTCCCCTTTCACATGAAATTTCAGAAAAATTATTTTTACAACCAGCATTTATATTAATATTACCAAGAGGACTCATTAATATCTGCATTGAATCAAATTTTAATACAATAATCCTTGTTGTTAGAGCCAATTTTAATTTGAACTAATGTTTCGTATTAATTTCTTTCACGCCATCGGTTACAGCGCCCCTTTTGTGCTCGTGAACTCATGAATTGCACAATAGATGATTGGAAAAACATTGCTTTATCAAATTAAGGTATCCGACTACGTTAAAAACTCGAATTTCGGAGAAAATAGAAATCAAGTTATAAGTATTTTATTATCAGACGTTTCCTTTGTTTTCTGAACAAGTTTTAACTTTAAATCCATTTTCTGAAGAATATAATTTTCAGTATGTTTACAATTTTTGAAAGGTAATAACTCGAATGTTTTCTTCTATATATTGATAGAATTTGGTAGAAATGTTTTTCATATAATTCTTAAAATTTTGAGTGAAGATTTTTGTAATGTATGGCACAAAAGTGGATTTATTCCCATTTTAAGAGTGAAGGAATTTTTTAAAAAAAAACGTGTTTTGTTATTTCGACTCATAATAACTCTACAAATAATATGATTTATTAAAAACTCCTAGTTCAGGCTCTGTACAGGTATCATATCAATACATATGCTGAATAACAATATTATAGAAAGAATTTTCATGAAAGGAGAATATTTTGAAAATGTGCTATTTTTTTCTTATTTTATGCTATAAAATTTCATTAAAATTTTTTTTTTCATTGTAATAAAACTTTTGAAATGCTTTTTTATGTATATTCTAATTCAGATGACACTAAATATGAAAAAAAAATTATTCATTTATAAGTTTTTTCAAAATCATGTTTCCGAACGTAGTCGGATACCTTATTCACGATTTCATTTGGTAATAGCTGATAGTAGGTTTCGAATGTGGTACAGACTTCACTAAGCTATGAATTCAAGTTGTGAATTAGGCACTGTGCAAACTTGTTGAGGCTTCATAATTGTAGGAACTTATTTTGCATTCCATGGACTGAAGCTTCAGATCAAACTGAACCAAGAATTGACTGGAAATTTGTGTATCAGTTAGCCCATATATGTTGTTTCGGACCTGCAATGACACTTCCGTGCAACTTTTCCTTTAAAATGGAAAAGAGGCTTTACAGTACCAAGGAAAGCTCAATCAATGACCCCAATTAGGAACGAATCAGGTGACTTCACTGACAAAATGAAGGTTCTCATAAATGCTAGAATTTTCCCAATATCTATTTTAGAAAAAAGTTTTCGAATTTTTCTGACATTTTCCGTGATGTCACATCTGAATGAGAAAGCTATAAATTAGCGGAGATTTGAAGTCTGAGAAAATCTGCTAGGTCTGTTGGAGTCTGATTATGAAATCTGCATTTGAAGTGCAGAGAAATCCGTTTGCGGTGTGAACTATTAATCTCGTTGCTATTGAAATTGCTGTTACTGCTATTACATTGTTGTTTTATATCTGTTTGTGCAGCTGAACTAAACCAGTGCTGTATTTGTGTTTTTTCTTGTGAGCGTCTCTAATATATACAGGTTTTCATATGTGTGTTTCATCTTCTGAATATCTATGAATAAAGCGTAATTCGCTATTGTCCTTCTAGTTGAACTGCTCTCTCCATACACTCATTGGACGATTATCTTTGCAACAATATTTCTTGGTAAAATAGTTTTCTTCAGTATATATAAAATGTGTATGATTTGTAAACTTATTCCAAGATTTTAATATATATATATATATATATATATATAATTTTTAGTGAAATTATTATAATTTGAATAAAACTCATTGTTATTATTTTGTGTTCTCTCTTTCTTTAATTTTCTTAGGTTAATTACTTCCCTTGAAAGAAGACATTTGCTTGTATTTGGTATTTTATCACTTTGTAATAAAGAAATTTTGATGAGTGAGAAAGATTAAATCCATAACACGCAATATAAGTCCCAAGACATAGGCAGCACATTGAATTGCTTTATCTCGAGTTCTTACATTACAGTCTTATATCTCTTACATTATAGTCTTATATCTCTTACATTATAGTCTTATATCTCTTACATTATAGTCTTATATCTCTTACATTATAGTCTTATATCTCTTACATTATAGTCTTATATTTGTTTTGTATGTTTAGGTGGTGCTTCCTAAGCCATTGTATAAATTTAATATTTTTAAATTTCTTGCTTTATTATTGCATATTGAAGTTATTTAAATTTTATACGACTATATTTGGGTAATTTGTGATTGGATTATGTACTTGTTTCTTGAGCGTTCTTGTGTACTTTTAATTAATATTCTACTTACAGCAATTTAAAGAATATTTCTATTTATTATTTCATCTCTTCTTTAGTTCAAAATTATAACCATTTGTTTCAACATTATTGATTTATGACAAGTAATTACTGTAAGTTTACTTATTAATTTGTTAATAATACCATTTATTACTAATATTAATTTTTCATTTTAAATTTGATTAATTTTTTTTGCTACTTACAATTTCAGAGAGAGAATTTATTATTAGCTTAAATATATTTTTATTTCGTGAATATGTATATATATTTCATTTTGTAGTTAGCAACCGTAAGACGTTTTAATTAATTAGAATTTAGAAAATAAATATTAAATGTGAAATAATTTTAACTTAAATTTTTGAAGTTTTTTGAATGAAGTCTTATAAGATCATAAAGATATTTATCATCTTTTAAAATATATAAATTCCTCTCACTCTTTCCCTAAATGAAACATACTTCTTTCCACAAATATTAATAGTTTGAAATTTTCCCGAATAGTCTCCAACATTCTATGAAGAATCTTTTGATCAACATTAATTCACGGACAATGTATTATTATTGCTATTTATTTGCTATAATTATAAATCAATTCTAGTATTTGTTCAAGACTACAAATATAAATATTTTGATGCTTTTAATCTTTTCCGCTTTTTTGACTGAATTTTAGTTATTCTTCCATATTTTACTCTCGTTTTTAAAACTAAAATTAATACACTGGTCATCTTCTGTATCAAAGAGGATACAATAAATTGGAAAGAGTAATAACTAATTCTGCCGCGTTAAGTACAGTTCTGAGCGTAAAATTTAGAAATCCTCAAAACATTTTATTCAACATTTTTAAAATTTTATAGATACTACTAGTAATGAAATATACTTACTGAGGTGTGTTCAATATATTCCAAAACCAAAATATTTATTAAAAATACTTTGATAATGCTTACTTTAGCAGAAAATTCTTTATAAAACTTCTAACTGAAACTTTTCATTAAAAAAGCATTAGCAAAAAATTTTTAAAAGAGGAAATGTAATTTTAAAAATTAATTTTGAAGTTTCTTTTTTAGAATAAAATATTTTATACAATACAATTTTTCTTCACAAAAATACTGACCATAAAAATTTTGTTATTTGAAGAATTATTATGTAATAAATTTTCCCCTCTTTAAAAACGTTAATATGAACTTTAAGAAGTATTATTTTTGTAGAAAAATATTCATTTTTTGCGTATGAGATAAAAGTGAATCGTTCTCATGCTAGGTAAAGTAAATGAGTGTAAAAAAACCCAAAAAGCTGATGATTTCAACTGTGCCACTAATGGGACACCAAGAATTACATTACGGAAATATATTTTGGGCTTAATTTGAGCAATTCATATTTATCACTTCATAAAATTCAGAAACGTTTCAATTGAAAGAATTATAAGTTTAAAAAAGCTTACTGTATCCTTTACAAATCATACTAAATTTAAGCGTCTGAATTTAGATTTATAAAAATATTGTCTGTAAATTGTCCTACATAATGAATATTTAATGTTTTGTTGCTAAAGAATTTTGAAGAAAACCTTAAAAGGTATTACATGTAGAAAAACTGTTACTTTTAGTAATATTTAATATATGCACATATAACAGAACAATAAAAAATGTACTAGACAGAAAGATAAAAAAGGTACAAAAAGGTAAAGGTTTTCAGTGAGTAAATTATAATTAAATATTATAGACGAGAAATTTTATAATTCAGAAACACACGTACACACACATATATATGTATGTATATTTATATATATATATATATATATATATATATATAATATTATATTATATTGTTATATATATATATATATATATATATATATATATATATATATAAAATAAATCTAGTATATAATTCAGTAATATGAAAATATAATTCAAAATAACAAACTAAAATTAATAAAAAAAGCTATTATTAAAACAAAAGATAAACATTAAAAATTAAAATAATATACTTTTATATTATAACGGAAGTATTAAAGAAACTAATAAAAATATTTTTATTTGCCAAAACCCTAGAATAAAAAATATCAAATATACAACGAAGTAGTTAAAAAAGATCAATACAACTGAAATACTTATTACAGTTTATATAATACTTTAACTTTAAATAAAGTCAAGAAGGTAAATATCACTTCATGAAAAAGTACAAACAACAATATAAAAAATAAAGACAATTAAGTGAAGTAAAGCCATAAAGAAAATGAAATATAACATTTTAAGATTCTAAATCTTTTTGGTTAGATTTGAACGTTAAGCAATGTAATGATATCAAATAATCTCTACAGAAAAGTGATATAAACCAAGATGGAAATTCCATAAATTCAAAAATAAACGACATAAAGAAACTCAGTTAAGAAATTAAGTAAAATATATATGTAGACATATAAAGCTAATGAAAACGAAAAAAAAAGAACAATCTAATCAATAAATCAAAATATTATAAAATATTATACACACACACACACACACAGAGAGAGAGAGAGACACACACACAGACACACACACACATATATATATATATATATATGTGTGTGTGTGTGTGTGAGAGAGAGAGAGAGAGAGAGAGAGAGAGAATGAGTGTGTGTGTGTGAGTGCTTGTGTGTTTGCGAAGCTCAAGTTTTTTATTTTTTTCAGATTGCGGGATAATTCCGAACCAAATCGACTGGATGACATGAAATTCACACAACACAGGCACAATGTAGTACTCAAAGGCTGATAACCAAAAAATGAATTGTACACATACATTATGGAAAAAAGCAGAAAAAGATCGTATTGACAGAATCATGTAGTAAGAAACATTGTCTGGCCTTGAGGAAGACCAACCAAAGTCCCTTAGTAAGGGATATGACCTCTATTAACTGCAATGTTCGTACTTAGTACCAAATTATTTAGCAGTTCTTGTCGTAAGAGTCACTCTTTTCGTTATCTCTTGCTGTTTAAATATATAATTTCTTCGTGTTAAGTTTTTAGCCCCCTAAGGGGCTATTGTCTTAGAAAACTAAAAAATGTAGTAACTGATCTCTTTTCAAAAATTTATCTTTCTTTTGCGTATAATTTTGATCTCTGCTTTCACTGGTAACGAACTTAATTTTCAAAATACGTCATAATAAATTTCTCCTGAATTTTTTATAGGATTGAAATAAAATATATGTAATATATGACTGATACCTGCTTTCACCACTAATGAACTCAATTTTCAAAAATATTTCGTAATAAATTTCCCCCAATTTTTTCATTGGATTGAAGTGAAACAAATATTAAAATTATTTTACGTACTTATCGATTTATGTATTAACTTAAATCTTATGTAAATAGAATCAAGACATGATTGAAAATAAATAACATTATTCAGAATTTTAAGAAATCTGTGAGGCAGCCATTTTTTTTTTGCCACCTAAGGGTCTATTGTTTTAGGTGGATCACTTTTGGTGAACCAGATCACTTTTCAGTTTCTTATCGTTTCTTTCAATTTTAATTACATTTTTCTTAAATAAATTCAATTTAATAATATATCATTGGTTTTAATTTTATTTACTTATAGCTGATATAATATTCAGTTTAATAATTTATCGTTTGCTTTAAATTTAATTACATTTAGCTTAAATAGAATCAATTGAATAATTTATCGTTTTCCTTAATTTTGATATCGTATAAGTTTATTATTGTCCATTTCTCAATATTTCACGTTTACTTTAATTCTTATAATTAATTGAGTAATTTAATAATAATTATTAAAAAAAGCGCACCTTGAAAGCTAAATCTTTTTCTTGCCAAACTTCGCATAGAACGCTTTGTTATTGGTTTTGTTTTCCTTATATTTTTTTAAATACCACTGTTATTTTTAAAAATAATTAATAATGCTTTAAAAAAATTTTCTGTACTTCCCAAACATTCTTTGTTTCTCATTATATTGCATAAATTAATGTTTGTTTGCATTTATGTATTTATATATATACAATGCTGGCCATTAAAATTGCAACACCCTAAAGGGAAGCAATACAAAAAATATATTTATTGAACGTAGACAGTATTACATAAAGGCAAAATTATTAAATTTTAAGGAGTTTGAGAATTTACAGGGAAGCGAAATTAGTAGAAACTGTCTCTACCCCAGGTAGCTAAAACGACTCTTACCCAGGAGTCGAATTATGCTTGAATGACAGAAAAGAGTGACTCATACCTTGCTGATTCAAGTCTGTGCCACACTTCATCAACAGTATTAATAGAGAGGGGTGGCGGGTCAATCTCACAGCAACTCATGACCAGATGCTTTCAATGGTTGACAGATATGGAGACCGGGTAGGCCAGGGCAACAATAGAATATCTTGTCTATAGAGGAAGGTCAGAACACGATGTGCAACATGTGGTCTTGCATTATCTTGTTGAAAGATGGTGTTTGACAAGTCTCGAAGATAGGGCACAACCACTGGAAGCAAGATGTCAGAAATGTACCAATCTGCGTTCAAAATACCGTCGATCCGGTTATAAATGTGCGTATCGTGTATCCAATGGCTGCCCTAGCCATGAAGCCAGGTTCAATACCTCTATGCTGATATTGAATAGGAAGGTGACGAATGGTCTTCTCGAAGCCTCCAGACACGCAGAGCTGGGACTCGTCTGAAAAGACAACATTGTGCCACTCCTGTATCCATTTTTGTCATTCGAAGTACCAGAGTCGCCATCTTTCTTTGTGCTGCCTTGTCGAGGGAAGCCGAAGTAATGGTTGTCATGGTAACAGTCCACGCTGCTGCAAACATCGCAGCATCGTATGAGTGTATACTGAGGGTATTGCAAATATGTCCGTTTCCTGATTAATGGTACGTGATGCGGTTATATGGTTTTACACGGCCGATTTCACAATATGTGTGTCTTCTCAGGCGTTAATCATGGGAGGTAGTGGAAATCTTGAATGCCGTTCAATAAGACCCGCAGCAATCCATTGATTCCCTATTCGCATGACAGTGGCTGGATAACGAACAGAATGATGGTTAATATCATGGAACTATAATCCACACTCTCGATAGGCAATGATCCTCCCTCTATTGAATTTTGACACTTGCTGGTAAGCAATTTTTCTTCTTATTCGAAGAATAATTCAATATTATAAGCAAACTCTGACCTTTTAAAGTAATTTCAGATTGAAAAATCTACTAAACAACATTTCTTTTACGCAATGCATGAAATGTTGTTTCTCTCTCCGGCGTCGTCTAAATGCGGTAAAATGATAATCTTTTTCATATCCCACCCTCTTTTTCCTATATATATATATATATATATATATATATATATATATATATATATATATATAGTAAAAAACAGAAGAATAGAAAAAACTAAATATCAAGAAATTAAATTTTTTTTAAAAAATTATTAAAAATCTAACAATGATTAGGAAATTCAAAAAAAGAATATATATTTAATGTTGTTTAAGCTTGGTTATTCTAGATTGATAAGCCTAACTATGCTCAAGAACACAATATATTGTTGATAATAGTTATAACGCCCCAAAAAAAATTTCTTACATTTACAAACATCGAAAAAAAATTAAATACTAAAAAACGTGGAAAAGTCAAGATATTCCAATTATTATACTCTACGTCATTAATATAACAAACAGTAAAATAAAGAAATGCAAATAAATTTAAAACATTTACAAAATATTTAAATTTAGAAAAAATAATTACTTACTTTATTTACTCATTAATACTGTTATTTAAAGTCATAAAAATATTTGAAAAAAGCACGAAAAATAAGTCAAAAATATTCTACTGAAATAAACACAATCAAACTTCGCTCGTAGACTAAACTTTGCAAGTGTTCTCAGATTGAAGTCACTTAACACTAAAATAATTAATTTTAAATGTTTCTTAAAAGCAAACTCTAAATTCGAGAAATACCCTCAAAACAATAATAGATCAATAGAACATTTAATAAAAATTGAAAAAAAACTACATCCAGGAAAAAAATCAAAAAATTAAGAAAAGAAATCCTTCAATACAAACAAATATTTTAATATAATAAAATGATTATCGGTTTCATCATATGGAGAAGATAAATTTTTTAAATTATTTAGAAGAATAGAAAGCATATGAACTAATTTGATATTTATAAATAAAAAGTAATATAAAATGTTTTAAAATTTTTAAACTTGAATTACTTTTTCATAATGGAACTATATTATTATGGAAAATTATGATTATCATTCTTGTTATAAATATTACTCTCTCTCTCTCACTATATATATATATGTGTGTGTGTGTGTGTAGTATAATATAATTAACATCAGAGTATTGAACTTTCTTCCCATTAATGTCACTAAATATATTTTACCAGATACAAATTTGAGTTTCGTAGAAAAAGCTGTCATCTTCCAACAACTTTTTCGCTTTTGAAATATTTCTCTCTCTTTAAATTACAGAATTTATATAACTCTTCGACGAAGAATATTAAAAAGAGTTTATGCCATAGTAATTCATTTTGCCGTTATAAGGTTCGAGACGCTTGTCTCTTACAGTTTCTTCTAAAAATCCCGAATAACATTTTAATCTCTATTCGATAGACATTCAATTTTAAAATTAACCGAATCTGATCATTTACAGTGCTCGTGATAATCAGAATACACCTAATTTTTGGTATATTTAATAATTATATTTTGATTCAGCATTATCAAGGAATAGTAATGTATTACTAATAAGTTTTCTTAGAAGATTGTATGACCTATGTACATTCTCTAAATATTGAGTTATCCTATCTGATTTTTTCCAAAATTAATACTCTTAAAGAAATACGCTAATAACATACTCTAATGGGATACTTTATTATGGTTAGCACATACAAAGTTGTAAAGAAGTTTTAAACTCAAAAAGCTTTTTAAATATTTTTGTAAGACAGTAAAATTTATAAGAAGATTGGCTTAAATTTTTTTTAAATAGCATTTTAAGCCGTTGGGGGTGGTGGTTGTCTGCAGACACATGAACAGCTTTGCAGAGCAGAACTGCCGCGCAAAATTTTGCATGGAGGTGGACACCTTATGTTGCATGGAGCTCCATTATTACCTGCAAAAAAATGAAATAATATTATTTTATCAATTTTAATAATTAATAATAAAAGAAATTCTTAAATAAATGAGCAAGGAAAAAACAGTTGGTAAGAAATTAATATGTGTAACCACAGATTACTTTGTAAACTCCAGTTCACAGATTACAGCAGTTATTATTTATAAGTGATTGTTGTAAGTGTAGGGTTATTCAAAATTACATACTTTCAATAAATAAACGACTCAGAATGATATGTTATACATGAATGCAAAAGGAATATGATTAACGTAAAAATTGAAAAGAAATAGTCAAATTATTCTACTCTGAGCTGCACCTACTTTAATATTGTGGAGACGGGATAGTTCATCACCGATTCTGACTTAGAAATACCTGTAAGTACATTAGGAAGGCAAGAGTGGAATGAGAGTGGGAGAGATTGTTAGTAAAAACGTCCAGCTAAAATCAATCAAATGCTTTTGATAAGTCTATGAAGATGCCCCCAGTAGATTGTTTACTTTGAAATCCTAAGAAAATGATTTCAATAAGTTTTAAAAGAGAGTGAATGATAGAGAACATTTTAGTAAAGCCATATTTTTTAGAATTAATAAAATTGCCATAATGGTTAGGATGAAAAAAACATTCACTTCAGACAAAATTTATGAAGCCAAGTATGACTAACGAATTTAGTTTACCAAGAAGAGAAGTAAGGAAATTGGACTGTGATTATCAAGAAGATAGGAATTTTTTAAGGTTTATGAATCGGGGGGGGGGAAATATTAGCAATTTTAAAGAAAATCATTTGAGAATGACAATTTTGTTTATCTGTTTTGAGCATTTTATTAGTGATCATCTGTCCTTTCTAAGTGACTTTTTAACATTTATATTTCAATGTTATTTATGATTTCTTCTGGTGATACAGGATCAGTTGGAGGTAAGTTGCAATGGAGAAGAAAATAGTTTGAAGTCTATCTGAAATTTTCATCTTTGTTTCTGAATATTAGGAGCTGGGAATCTTCCAAAAATTATTCTCAAGAATATTGGTCAAGATTTCAGCATTTTGTTAATTTGTGACATCAGGGCCTGATTGGGTATTAGATGGGGGACGTTACATAGTGCATTTTTATATGATGCATTTTATGAAATTTTATGGAAGTGATTCAAAAAGGAGTTATCTTGAGCGTTAAGCGGGGAAAGCTTGTTGTTCCAGGATTAAAGTTTTGAATTCCTCTTTTGAGTTTGTTCTGAACTCTATTTAATTCAGTTTTTATGGATGGGTCTAGAGAGTGCTAGAATTACTTGCTCAGACTAATTTTCAATTTAATGATTATTTTAATGTTTGCAAGAGTATAGAATAGGAGTTAGAAGTTTGAATAGGAGTAGAAGAATTGGTGTGAGCTGAATTATTATTGTATCTGTTCTTGAAAAACTGAATAAATGTAATAATCATCAAAAGTAATTTCTGGAGACCTGAAAGCTATTTTCTAAGAGAATCCTATAGATTTTTAATGTTGTAAGCACTTAAAGAGCTCTCTAATACAAAACAGAAAATAATAATTGAGTTATATAACATAAATGTAAATAATTTAACTGTAATTGTGTGAGGAAAATATGAATATTATTATTTATTAAAAAGCTGAGCAAATTGTCCTTAAATGCTTATAAATACAAGTTTGTGTAGACTATACGTTAATGAAGGGACATACTGGCATCTTCTTTATTACAGGTCATAAATTTGCATGAAATACAATTTGTGTTCACACTTTATTCTATATTTTTGAGAAACCTTTTCAATCAGTCTTCACTTAAATAAATGTAATCATTGTTTAAGCAGGTAATCTGACACATATTGCTTTTCAATTCATCAATGCTGCATTGATTCTATATTTCTGAAACTCTTTCAATGATTTCTCAACGATAATTGAAAAGTCTTGAATACATATTCCATGACATGTAAATGAAAAAAAAAATAGTTTAAAGTAAAAAAAAAATCCGAAATGGAATCAGGTTGTTCTAAAATTTAATTTATATTCCAAGTCTTCAAAAATACTTATTTTAATGAATGTTCTTAGCACAGGCGATCAATTTGATAAATAAATCTTTACAACAATATAAATCATTTTAAAAATATTACAGAGTATTATTTTATACAAGTTTAAAAAGTTAATTTAAACGATTATAATATAGTTATTTATTTTTTCCTTTACTATTATTTTAGAGAGTGATACATTGTAAGACTGAAGAAAGATAAATTAACTTAGGTCAATTGCTCCCTTTTTCTGTTAAGTGAATATTAAAAAGTTTGAAGCATAAATTTTATGTATATTTCATAGCCGCGGTACCTTAATAGTCATGGTAACTTGCGGACGGTGCTTTTCGTTGAATCATGGATTCGAGACATGGGGCCACTAAGGATCCTCAGTATAGCCGGGGCAAATGAACGTTAAATCTGTCGATGATCTAAGTCCTCCTGTGGCTAGGTGTGAAAGTTAGGAAAATGAACCGCCTCCTCAGGTGTCATCCTCGTCACTTAACGGAGGTTCAAAATTACGATCACCAAGAGCCCTAGTGTTACTTCTGGTGCGACGTTAAGAAAACCAAATTAAACCTTCATTTTTCAAACAATCAAATATGCATCGATTGATTGTTTTTATTAACGACGCATCAGAAACATCACTTCCACATCGCCAATGGTAGGACTTTCATCATCGACAGATTTAACGTGCACAAGTCCAGGATACATAGCTGGTCTTTAATGGCAACAAGGCTCGAACCGGTAACTCGACAAAAGCAGCAGGGCTCGAGTCTTCGACAAATGACCACAAGGTTACCGAGGCCACTATAAAATAAAGGAAAACTGTTTTTATATCCTCAAAGAAAATTAAAATGTTTTCTGTAGAGACCAAATCACTCTCAGATAAATATGAGTTTTATCTCCTGGTTTTAAAGAACAGAGAAACGTATGCTTTCATATGATCACCAATGAAGTAATTTGAAGTTTGAAAAAAACAGCACATCTTTGATTCCTTTGGTTATTCTCGAATAAAACGTATCTAGCCTCCTTACTATAGTTTTATCGCACTTTCTTAATTACCTTAGAGGTACCAGAAAAACAGTTTCCCACTGAAATAAAATAAGATTAAAATGTACTCAAAATAATTTTTTACCCATAGGTCTGTTTCCTCCGCAATCGCATTTTGGGCACGGTTTATCATTGTTCAATTGACAACCGGGAGCACATGATGTCTGAGGACATCCTGCATCATCAGGAGTTGCAGTGCTGGTCATGATATCAGGTGTTGTTGCATCTGAAGGGGAGAAAAGAAATTATTGAAATTTCAAGTACTAGAAAACTTAAGCGAAAAACAACAATGGTATATCATTTCTACCCCATCGTTTCACATGTGATTTCATTAACCTTTAAGCTGAAAGTTTCTTCAAATGAGAACAACATTTAGAGAAATGCAGAAACTCGGTGCTAATGAAATAAACAAATAAAGGTTTTAAGTTTATAAGTTGAAGCGATAAAGATAACTCTCACAGTTCATATTTATAATTTAGATGTTTCTGTCTTGTTTCAAAGTTATAATCGAATTGCATTTCGACACCATTCAAACATACTCCGAAATGAAGAATTCTAGAATCTTTATTCGTAATATTTTTTACTTATTGAAAACTTTATTTTCATCTTCAGAAATAGAAATCTTATAAAGTATCATGTTTAAATGAAACATTGGTAGATTCTGAATCCTACACAAACTTTCTATTCTTAGAGCCATCCTAGGAATAAAAACAGACATACTTTGTTATTCCTGGCCAGAACAAGGTTCAAAATAAATCTTAGGCTTCCAATATAATGATAAGGTGTTATTTGTAAAACTGTAATGCTACTTCTATTAGAAATGAATGCCACAGTTCGAATTTTCTATGCGCATTGTCTTTCTTCGTGCAAGGATAATACATATCGTTTGTATCCTAGTATTCAATTGCTGATTAATAAAAAGGGGGAAAATGAAAGAAAAAAAATATTTGATAGAGTCACCCAATTTCAAGATGTTTTTGTTGCGACCTTGATTAGAAAATTTTAAGTGTTTCGGTCAGCGGCACCAGTCGTCAATTACGATTTGGTTCTTGAAATTCCAACAAGATGTCAACAGTCTGGTTGGAAAAACAACTGGCCGATTTGTGTAGAACTTATAATTTGAAAGATATATAACACCAACCCTTCTAGTTAATTAAGTATATATATATATATATATCCCACTTTTTTAAAATAACTACACTTACAACTTTATATAGCTTGTACTTTATACTACGAAAACTTTATGTGATTTTTAAAAAGTAATTGATTTAACTCAATAACTTATTTGAGCTTTATTTTCCCTTATCTTCACCAGATGTAGCTGTGACTGAAAATAATAATTAAAAAAATGCTTTACATGTATTAATAAAAATACGAAAGAAGATGAAATTAAAAGTAGTAAAGTAGTAGAAGCAATTATGGAAATAAATTTATTTTACAGACGTATTACTTTATTTATAATATTCCAAAAGTCAAATTCATTGCAGTTAAACAAAGTTGATAACATTTTAAGCTCCTGTAAAATTCGAAACCCCAAGCTACGTCATGGGTCGAAGCATCCATTCCATAGGAATAGCACTGAAGAAGCTCTTCAATGTTACTTGAGCAGCATTTTAACTTTCGTACTGGTAAGGATTGGGAAAGTTTTTTAATTTGTTTGAATCTTAATCAGGATTTGCTAAAAGATTTAGAAGATTGGTGTTAAAAGTATTACTTCAAGTCAACAAGTTTTCAGTGAAGCTGGGTTGGTTGAAACCGTGTTTATAATTTTACTCATGAGAGAATGATTTTTAAGCTGGAGAAATAAAGTAGTATGATACACAAGCATATGCCCAATATTGTTTTACGCGTACCGGAAGTTCTACAAAATAGAATAAAAACTGTGTGAAAAAATGACGGTGGTTTTTCCCTACGATAGATTTCAATATTGAAGTTAAGAGAGACTGATATCAATTAATAGATGACAACAGTGTCTATCAAACAATGCGATGCACTGTAGTAAAACGCTTTCATAAAAATGTCCTATGTGATCGGTCAGCTCCTTTTGATTCCCTTTGAAACTTCTCCATATGTGGAAAAATTTTCAGTAAAAATCATCCCATATAATGGATATATTAACAAAGTAGTTAGACTCGTTTATTGTTTCAAATGATATTTAATGTCAGTTGATAAAAGAAAGATTGAATATTGAATTCATTGTAGAAACATCAGAGTGAGATTGGTTATGAGATTGATCTGATAATCTTTATCAAAGGACGGGAATTATGATAAATGTTAGCACGAGCTTTTACATTTTTGAAAGGCACATTCTAAACGAAGATTGTAATTGTGTACAAATGATCCTTTCCCAATGCATCTGATTTGTTTTTTATATAGTGTAGTCTTCGTTTTCAGGAGACAGAATTAAATTGCATAGTGGTGCCAAGGAAGAACTGCGAATTGTCGAGATATCCATTTTCTGGTATTGATTGACCAGGATGTTTCACTTTTTAAAATCCTATAAGACATGTCATGGTTGCTTAGAAGAGCCGTTTTATAGGAGGCTCTGTTTTATGAAAGAATATCCAAGAGATGCTGAATGAGGAACAGATATTCCTATCTTCAAAAACTAATCAATAATTTAGAGTTGAGTGTCATTCAATGAATACTATTAAAGGGAAGTCATATCCTTAATTGATGGACATTTGTCCCCCCCCCCCATCAAAGCATAAAAATTCATTTTGAGCAATCCCTACTCTAAAAATAAAAAAGTTTTCTCTAACCCATACCATTGATGT
This sequence comes from Nephila pilipes, assembly GCA_019974015.1. NCBI lineage: Eukaryota > Metazoa > Arthropoda > Arachnida > Araneae > Nephilidae > Nephila > Nephila pilipes. The sequence continues at coordinate 307,822 of BMAW01132841.1, read as the reverse complement.
TTTATTTCTTTTTTATGAGTCGTCAATATAAAGTTTTTTGTCGGTTTTGTTATCTCCTTGTTTTCTTACTTGGCAAACTATCTGGCATATTTTAAATACAAAAGCAAATGTTTGTGTTCCTATTATTAAGTAAGAAGAAGAATTACAAGAAAAAAAAAAGGAGAAAGTTATCGCATCTTTAAATTTTGCATGCAGGTTTGTATTTTAAATATTACTATGTTTTTTTATTTATACTAGTTACGTGATATTAAACTAATAAAAAAAACCGGTAAAAAGCTTTCAGATAGGTTTCTAATTTGAATTTATGTACACTAAAATGAAGGTAAACAGTGAAATATTTGAAATATTTTAAGTTAAAACTTATTGAAAAAATAAGATAAAATATTTTTATAAATATATAAAGATTTTAAAACATTTATCATTACCTTTACATTTGCATTTTGGGCATGGCTTAGCATCGAAGTCCAACTTACAAGGGGGCTTACACGGCATTGGGTCACACGCAACAGCATCAGGAGTCGGAGCCGGAGTGCTATCGTCTTTACGAGGTTTTTTAGCATCTGAAATAAAAAGAAATTTCAGTTAAAAGCAAGCTGCAATTTAAATAAATAAAGAAATTTACTAAGCAGTACTCCTTCAACTCATTTCTTATTAATGAAAAATAATAGTAATTTTGAAAAAAATCGATTTTGAAATTTCAGTATCGATATTCAGTTTTTTATTTTTATTTTGTCTGATATTCACTATCAATTTATTGTACCAAATATTCTAACAATTTGCGTTAAATGTGTTTGTTTAAAATGACTGTCTACGTTACAATTGTTATTTTAAGAAACCAGAGATTATCACGCAAACTATATCAGATCAGAAAAGTATTAGAAGAATATACCAGAAAAGTATTAGAAGTGCTATCCAAAAAGAATGCAACAATTAGAAAATAAAGTAACCACTCCCATCTCTGAATTTCTATTTTTGAACATAGGTCATTCACTTTTCTACTGTCGTTGCATGTTTATAATGTTGTGCAGAGTGAAATTTCAAACATCAATTATTATTATTGGTTTTATCAATGTTTCCTTCTACTTACAGTATTTTTTTAAATTACTCTCTAACATTTTAGGTTTGAATTTCACCACAATGCCAACAGTTTTCAAATTATTTAATTTAAAATATGTAAAATTATTATATATATATATATATATATAATATTATATGAGAGTGTAATTTTATATGATGCAATAATCAAAACAATTTATAAAAGGTATAATCAATTGCTTTAATGAATCTTTATCTTTGAAACATAATATACAAAAATGTACAAATCGTAAGAAACAAAATTATTTAAACAAATGTTGCGACATGATTTCTGAATCATCATGAAATAATTATCTTCTAATCTATGATATTTCTAACATGGACAGACTGTTCATTAAAGTTGTACTTAGAGGCAGAATGAGTCCTGTTGACAACGAACCTCACAGTTTTGAGACTTGGTCAAGATCCACACAAGAACCACATCTGTGAGATGATACCTTACTCTCCATTTTTCCACACCATCCCAGTGTGAGGACATTAAGCCTCGACAGATCTTATGACTCAGCCCCATTACATGACGATTCTTATTTCCAACACGTTTAAGGAAAAAAAAATTACAAATGAATCATCTAGTATTGAAGCTAATCTTTTAAAAATAATACAGTGTCTGAGAGATAAAAGAGAAATAAGAGATTCAATGAGGTTTCATATAAAACACTGAAATAACTATTTTCGAATATCAGTATTATAAATCAGTAATACATAATTGTTTAATGCATATATGTTTGTATGAAAAACATGACAAAAGGGTGTATAAATAAAACAATTATAAATGCGTATTATTTTAAGACAAGATAAATGTAGATGAATGTTTACAGTTTATTATTCATAATTATTTGTATTCTTCAGTATTTACGTAAGAAATATTTTAAATTAGAAATACTTCATTGAAACTTTAAATTAGAAAAACATGTGCAAGGGAAAATATTTAAAAAATAATTTTTCATACTTATTGTTTGTATTTAATATCTTTGAATTTCATTCAAAGTCTGATTAGTTATATTATATGTTTTCTTTATTGAAGTGTATTATATTACACCGGTAACTAAAGCCTTCCAAAATAAGTACTGTCTACTGACTATAGATGATATATTTTTGTTTATGAGTGATAATCTCTGTCTTAATTTTAGTGCGATATAATTAATAAGAGGCTTCATTTGTTTCTGTTCAAAAAATTCTTTTTTTATTTAATGAGCTATTTATTAAAAGACACCTGTTTTTTTACGTTATGAATCTATTTCTCCTAACAACTCTTTTAATGGTAAAACTCGTCAATAAGGTTAATAACTAGCATAACACTTTGATTTCATAATTATTATATCAACAGGTATTTATATGTTAGATTAAAATAAATCTCTAATAGTCTATTCTGAAAATTTAAAAATTCTTTTTTCTTATAAGACATAATCTGTAATTCATTTGTTTCACATTGCACATGAAAAATTTAATAAAAACCAAATACTATCAGTACACATATAACACATTATGGGAATTACGTTAAGTTTTAAGGACTTTTCCCCCCTTCTTATTATTATAATAACATTACTTTATTGTTTCTTTAAGCGAATTATCTTTACTTTTTTTTATCTTTATTTTCGAAATTATTTGTTTTAAAATAATGTTTCTTCTTGGTAGAATTTTCTTTCGTTTCAAGGTCAAGGTTTATAATTATTGTGATGTATTAAAATGCATTCATATCATAAAAATTATTTCTTGCATATGAAGATTTCATATTCATACTCTTAATAAAGTTTCTTAATAAATAATAAAGTTTTCTTAATAAAGCTTTTCATACATAAAAAATTAGCGCTTAAAACTATTTGTAAATTCTAGGGATAAAGTCTATTTTTTATGGAAGGGGTCTATTTTATTCACTTTGTGCTGAATCAAGGCGAGACTTTTTGCAATTCTGGAAGACTACATTGTCTCTTAGATATTTCTTTCTCCCTCTCTCTCACATACTTATATATTACTACAGCAGTTTTTAAGTTGAGTTTTTATGCGCACTTAATCAAGCTTCTTGATTATTGCTCTTTATTGTCTATTTAATTCTTTTCTCATAGTTTTCAAATGTAACGTAATTAGTTTTATACGTACTTGGAAAACACTGAAATTTTAAAATAACAGGGAAAATTTTGAAGTGCTTGGTAAACATTAAAGTGCATAAATTTATTTAATTAATCCGCAATGACAAATCAAAAAATCTCTTTAAATGACTTTTTGTACCATACAGAATTTCTTTTGAAGTTTTAATATCCTTTTTATACATAAAAGTCAGTAATTAATATTAATGTTATCAAAATTAGTTAATTTCTTTATTTCGATGCTTAGTCAATAATATTAATACTTCGGATTACATTATTTTACTTATATATATTATTACAACTCTTAAATTTATTGAGAAAAAGAAATAAGAGGCATAATGTATTTAAAAGAGTAATTGAGATATATTATTTCATAGATAAAAGATAAAAAGTATCTTAATAGATACGATATATATATATAGTTTTATGAGATTATTAAAAAGAACACACTTGGCAAGATATTAAATATTTTTTACAATTTATCGTGTATGAACAAAATGTCATGTTGAGCTACAAAAATATTACTTTGGTCACACATTATTGAATGGAGGAAATAATTAACATTTCATACAAGTCATTGGTTAAATACACCCATTCTCATATCTAAGCATATTAAATCATTTGAAAAACAAAGATAATTTTTGTGCTACAATTTTTGAAGAACTAATACTCCAAAGTACATCTGGATTTTATATTAGATATGATGAAAAGATGTTTAAAAGATGTTTTTCGCATTTTTTCTGAAGCATAAAAAGTAGATCATTTTTTTTATTTTATATATATTATACGTTTTAGTTTCACATTATTCCCTTTACATAGAAATGTATAATAGATCAGATAATCATATTTTATATTACTTTTTTTCAAAACTTTCAACACAAATTCAAGATGATAATTTAATGTGGGAAGCGTTTCCATTAGAAGCCTTTATTTTTAAGAATAAGTTATAAAATGAGACAAAATAAATGAATTAATTTTGTTTCTGAGGAGTTTTATTTTTACTCATATCTTTTAAAAAGGATCTATATATTAATATCTTACAAAAAGGATCTATGTATATTGTATTTTCTTGTAAGAATGAATTTCGTAATGTACTTTTACAAAGTGTTAATTACTTTTAAGCAAAATTTGATTTATTAATGCATATAAGTTTGAAAATTTTCTCTTCTGAAGAACAATAAATTTTGATGCGAGAGATGTTATATTTCCACCACAATTTGGTGGATTCAATACAATTCACAATGTTCTAACTTTTTTAATGATTTTCAGTAAAAGTTTTTAGATTGATAATTTGGGTTGATGTATTTTATTTGGAATGATAGATGATACACAATGAGAAAAAAACGAACTATTTCATTTTCTTGTAAAATAATGTTGGCAAGAACAAGGAATAGAGAAAATAATATTTCAAAAGGGAACGCTTACCGCTTAACCCCAGCACGACTCCAAATACCACTAAAGCTATTAAAACCTTCATGGCTTCTAGTGTTATGTAAAATAAATCCGAATAGTAATCTGAATTTATACTTTTTCAATGTCCAACGTTTCAATCTGACGTAAGTTCAATGGAATGAATTCTTTATACAAAAGCGTCAAAAACATCACGTTTTTCCGTGTAGAAATCTCTATATCTAGGTCTAAAACTAGTGTTTTATGAATAATTCTAAATCACAGCTATTCATCGTTTGAATTTTAAATGACATGCAGCTGTTCAAGAGTATGGTTGATTCAAAAAAAATATCGAAAGCAAAGTATTATGACTAATAACACCTCAATTGTAGATATCCTAGGTTATACTTTTTCCAGTTTCATCAATCAGAACGTAATTAACATATCTTCAATAAAATCGTAGTTCAAATTAAACTGGAATTTTTTTTATGTATAAGGTTAAAGCAGCAGAATAAACAAGGAATATATGCGAGAAGATAAAATCTTTTCAAAAAGAGTTTTGAAAAATTTACATCAGCTTTTACGCATTTGTCTTGATGCGCAAAACCAGAATTATGCCAAATATAAAGCATTATTTTTATTACGAGCCAAAAAGTAAGGAAAAGTAAGTTTTGGAATGGAGAAGAATGCCAAAAAATGACTGCAAGGAGAATTTTGAAATATTCATTCTGATATAATTAAAACTGAACATTTTTTTCTTATATTCATCACTAAATATGCAATCAATTTCATTTTTCATTTATTTATTATCTGCACGCATTACATAAATATGAAACAAATATATATTATTAATTTAAAATCTATTTAACATTCTTTAGACATAAATATTATTAATTTTTGTCGATCTCCAATGAATAAAATGAAATAATTATGTAAGTGGCATACATGTTCTAACTTCAGTTTTATGTCTTCCGAACATTTTCTGTGTGTCATTACAATAGATTAATAAGAAACATGATAAGTATATATATTTTATTTGTAATTTTATATTATCACAATTTTGTTGCTACAATATAGTGCTTTGTGTTCCAAATGCGAAATGGAATGGAGTTATCTGATCCACACATTTGTAACTAATAATGAAGTAGTATCGTTTCAATAAAGTCTATTTGAATTTAACGCTTTCACACACATTAATCACTACAAGCCCATCAAGGTATCTTATTCACCTGAAATTGCTCATTAACCATTGTGGTTATTACCTTTATTAACTGCATTTATTCGAAATTATTCGACCATATCTGGCTAGAGGAATAGACCTCACACCCCTCCCCAAAAAAATTTCATTTACCGTCATATTACTAATTTTTGTTTTAATAAAAAAATATGACAAACATGCACGAATTAATATTCTTAATATATTATGGTATTAAAAAACCCATACAGGAAAAAAAATCTTTTTCAAATTTTGTCCGTATAGTTACTTTTTTTTACTTTCGCTTAATTTTTTACTTGATGGATATAGTTAGGTACTTGTCAGTTTTCTCTGAAAGTTATGTCAATTTCGACATTTTGGAAATACCGTTATCATGTTTTTTAATCACATTATTTTACTAATGATCTTATGAATCTTTTTAAGATGGATTTTGTGCACACAATTTCTCAGAGGAGAATATTTTGTTTGTCGGAAATTACAAATTCAGTCCAATGACAATTTATATAAAGTTAAATAAAATGAAAATCTTTATTCGAAAATCATTGTTTTACCAAATTATTAGCTTGACCTATAATTCCTTCCCTAGAGAATATATAACAAAGCTGTAAAGTATTCTACCTGTAGATGAACTATAACATTTCCCTCAAATTTGTATTCAAAGTAAGTTAATTTTTATTCGTTGTGTCCTACATAGCATTGTGACTCAGAATATGTAATGATATTAATCGAATGATAATAACATTTAGTAGAAATGTATTAGAGATAATATTTAGACAAAATAATCCATTCTTACTATATGAAGAAAAAGATGTTTAATTTTTCCCCCTACTATCCTTAGGATCATCATCATTTGATTCCCTGCCTGTATAAATATTCATATTACTCCTGTATATTTTTCCGTAACGGCAATCAATTTTTATATCAATTACCAGATATTGTAAGGAGTATCTTTTTTAAGTGCTCAAAAATAATTTATTTATATTTGATTTTATTATAATATCTCATTATCGTTTTCCCCAATATATTTACTATCATTTTCCCATGAACGTTTTTTTCTTAGTATCCTCATGATTGTAAACACTTGCTTGCCTGCCTGAATAAATATTCATACCATTCCAGTGTACTTATTTATAATATCAAATAATTTTCTGAACCAATGTAAGGAGTATTTCTTTTAAGTGCTCTAAAATAAGTTAGTTATATTTGATTATATTATAATATTCTCATAATCGATTACTTTGCATTATTATCATTTTTAAAAATTACATTACCATAGAGTTAGCAATGGTTTGGACTATTGAAACTGTTAGATTTTATTTAATGATTTTTATAGGAATATAGTTCTTTTTTTTATATGCTTAATAGTTTTCGTTTGGAAAAATTTTACTTGCCAACTAATGTTTCTAATTAGTGAATATAATATTTAGAATTTAGGTTTGAGTCGCAAAATGCTGATGAATTATTTTTCGTGAAAAAATTATAACTGGTCTGAACACATAAGAATCATAAGAAACAATGATTTTGAGGATTCACATTATTTAAGTAAGTCTAGAGTGTACAGAAATACATGTCACGAAATGAAATTTAATATCTCGAAATGCAGTTTCATATCAAACAGTTAGAGAAATTTACAATTTTCTTAATATGGCACAAAACAAAGGATGTAAATAATCATATCATCTAGAGTATAACTAATTGTTCTCTTCATCAGTTTCTCGTTGTTTCATTTCACATTGTTTTAAAGTATAGATATTCACCAACTAAATATTTAGTAGTTGTTATCAAAGATTTTTGAATTCTAACACCTGTATGAAAACGATTTATGAAATAGTTTTTAATATCCAAACATATTACTAAAAATATATAACGCGCAACCGTCTCTTTTGGCATGGTACTAAATGTATACATTGTCTCTTTTACTCAGTTTTTAAAAGAAAACGATGAATTGAAGTAAAAGGGGTATCTTGATTGGTTTGCATTATAACCACTTAAAAATGAAATGGATATCACATTAATGTAGTATTTGTATATGCCCAAAATATCTGTCACCTCTCTCACCAGTTTATCAATTCAAGCGAAAGCTAATCAACTATTATTAACGAATTGAAATAAAATGTAGCTACCATCTGAATTGGAGAAGCAGTACTTATGTTGATGAGTGTTTGGTTAGTGACGCGGATAGTTACACCTGCTCAACCTAAGCAAAAGAGGAATCTAGCTTTTCAAAAATGTTTAAACTGTAAAGGCTGCTTATTATATTTTCAAGTTAAAATTATTGCGAAGCATATTTTTGTTTGCATTTTATTGTTTTCATTCGTATGGTATATTGTTAATTTTTTAGTTTCTTCATTGCTCCTGTTTTTCAGGAACATTTTTAATAATTGTTAAGTTTTTTTTTATTAATTTTGGTATCGAATATTGTTAACTTGTGTTTTTTTAATCATCATTTTCAACCATTAATTGAAAAATCACGAGCATTAAAGTATCTATAAAATTAATGAATAAATTCCCTTTTTTCAAGTAATCTTTATCTCCCGTTATATTATTTCAGATATCGCGATTTTTAGAACATATGTACCTCTTATACCAATGGATGGGATACCGATGTTTATTACATCTACCTACTGTCTTTTATTTAGAATGTTTATTTTTGGCACTTGCTTAAGATATATATATAAAAATTTTAGAACTTTTATTTTGAAATATTTAAATTTTCAACGTGTGGAATTTCTATAGATGGAATCCTGAATAATTCTCAATTTATTATTATTTATATTACTTAGTAATTTTACTAAAATATGTGGCCATTATATTTTTCTTTAAAAATTATATTCTCAAGACCATCCACAAACTAATTATTTATTGTTCTTTTTTCAATTTCTATATATTACATAAAAATATATGGATCGAAATATTACAATTTATATCAGCAATTTTACTATAATGTATTGCTATTCCTATCGTTTAAAAATTACAATTTCAAGAACATCTATAAACTAATTCCATTTTTTCTCCGCTTTTAAAATTCAAAATTCTAATCAAATTTGAATTTCATCTGAAACAATACAGTTTTAATGTGTATATGTTTTATTCACATTACAAACAACATAAACACATAAAGATTCGAAAATAATACATACTAATATCTTGTATAAATTAAGTAGTTTTATTAAGAACATACCGTTTATTACTTTGAAATGTCATTATATAACAATATAAAATCTTTACTTTCACTGTAACTTTTTATAGTGTACGCACTCTGGAGATGAAAAATCGAAATTTTAATGTATAAGTTTATTTACTTATTATTTGAAAATAAAACTGCAAAACACAGAACTTTTGGGAAATAGTTTCAAATTAAAAAATAATTCGATAAATTGTTGACAAATAAGCCATAGAATATAGAATTATTCATAGAATTCATTCAACATAGAATTATTTAAAATAAAAAGTGAACTGGGAACACTATAAAGACTGCCATTGATTATTTTTTAAAATTTCAATCGACATTTGATTTGAGGTTTCCATTTTAGACGTAGTATATTAGGTAAAGTCATATTATTTTAATTTTTAAGGTCTATTTTTATAGTCTATAACAAGAGCTCCAAAACTCTTAAACATTGTGAACCACTTTATCTTGGTATAAATAATTTATTTCAGAGACAAACATCACACGTTCTATCTAAAAGAGGTTTATGAGTCAAAAAAAAAAAAAAAAAACTTTGGTGTCGAAAATGTATTCATTATGAAACATAACTTTTACATGAGCATTTTCTTATCAGATCTGTGTGAAGGGTGTGCTTGTTTTCGGTGATGACAATGAAGTCAGGGGGGTTAATTCGAATTATTATCAAAAAGATACAAGGAGTTCGAGATTGAATCTTGAATGTAAAATCATTTTTAAATCCTACCTTTGACAAAAATCTAGATCTACAAATATATAAAGATGCAAAAGGATGTAATATCTTCAAAGATTCAGTAGAAATAATTAGAAATGCTTGCTGGACACATAAGCAAAATTGTATAATTTTACTACAATTAAAATTCAGTTTTAGTAATCTTACGATTTCAGTTTTTCTGACAGGTCGATAAGTTCTTCATCATCTTTCGAAGATATAGAAAATTTAATTTTACCCTGGAAAAGGAATGCACATTCCAGTTCTGCTCTTGGCAGTTTTTCATTTCTTCAGTAAGGTTTTCTTTCAAAAGTGATCAAAAGTTTCGAGATCACAGTAATTCTGTCAGAAACGTTCACATTATTTTCAATTATAAACGTTTGAATTGTTTCGGAACTCTCATATTTGTAGTATTCAATGTTATTTTTCCATAAAAGCAGTTTTTGACAAATACTCGAATTTTCTTATGTATTTCAAACGTACTTGTACCTCCATGCCATGTAAATTTCATTTAGATTGGTGATTATGTAAACTTAAAAACGTGAGCTTCAAACCAATTTCAGATTGCTCAACGATTTTCTTAATTCGTTTCCATTGCGCTAAGCATTGTGACTTCTTTACGGATTTCTATATATTTCACTCGTATTTTCCCAAATGAGAGTCAATATACCCTATGCAGAAGAAGTGATTTGAGGTAACTCCTTTTCGCAAAACTTTTCAAATAAGCTCGATTGAAACTGTGTTGAATTTATTAAGTTCACTATTTTAACAACAGAGCTCAAAACGTTTTTTAATTCAGTTGGTATAAATTTTAATACGAATGTTTTTCTGTGAATGTTGCAGTGAGCCTATAAAGCATTTGGCCTAACTGCAAGAACTTGAGAGTCCCAATTCTGCTTTTTTTACCGCATATAACTCGTATACATCTGGACATATCTGTCACATTTCACCTAATTTAAATCTTTGGCCTTTTTATAAGAGTGTTTTTTCATTTTAAAGTCCGCATCACATTTTCCAAATTATAGGAAGTCACTTTCCAGGTCTTCTCGTAATTCATTAAAAACAGACCCATGACCCACAATTTGGAAAACGCTTATCTAAGAAAATCGATTAAGATTGTGTGTTGAAAGTTTTAGTTTATGAAAAATTGTCCCGAGGAGTAACTAAGGCTATTGTACATTATACCCTGTAAGACTTCAAATTACGTACATAGTATGGTGTGGAATCGTGGTGAATGAAATGCATATTCAAATATAATCTGTGTTATCCGACAAAAAATAAAATTACAATACCCTGTTGCCTATAGCCGTTGCTCTGCTTTAGTGCGACATTCATATCTAGGAAAAATAAAACGAAAAAAGAATCAATGCTCACTTTGGGGCTATTCTAATAAACGCTCGTGAAATACTCCAAAACCTCGCTGAAATAACATAACTACAGCTTTGCAGTTTTGTATATGACTCAATATATATGAATCGGTATGTACCTTAATATGTTTTGTTATATACATACTTAAGGGAGTGTGTGTTTAACATGTGTGTGTGCATTGGATGCCTTAGTTGCCATAAATGGAAAGGAACTCACAGTGAAGCGTTTTTTTTTAAAAAAAATTTGCTTAACACTGCGAGAAAAGAAGGAACACATTTAGAAAACCTTTTCAATCTATTTTATTTCATTAATCTCAATAATTAACAGAAGAAATATCCTCAATGCCTTGGTAGATCAACCACTGCCACCACAAATACAGGAACATTGCCCATTCTGGTCATTACCTACACACGGTGGAGGACAATTCAAATTGCACGTATTACCATTATTACCTGGAAAAAAAAAAAGGAAAAATTAAAATTTGAGGATTAATTGTTATTACAAATTATATTTATTGTTAAAAAGAAAAGTGCAAAGTTAAAAAAAAACTTGTGCTCGAAAATAAAGTCATAGGTAGAAAATCGATACAATGGAGAAAAAACCGATCATTGAAAAAAAAAGTGTTATGCGTTAAAATATTATTTTACAAAATTATTTTTTCTGTGGAAGTTTTGGTTTGCCAATATAGTTGAAATATAGTAAACATAGTTTTAATAGAATAATTAATCAATATTGTTAGCTGATATAGTTGAATAGTAGTTAACATAGTTATAATTGAATAATTAAAAAATATTAATAGCTGATACAGTTCACAGATGGCAGCACTGTACTGTATAGAGAAATCACGTGATCTGTGACTTTGTTTATGTGTAAGAGAAAACAATTTGAAAAGGATTGTGTTAAAAAGGGTTTTTTTTCAATTCCATTGTTAAACTAAACGCTTTTTTTGTATTTTTAAGTGTGTAAATTGTCTGCATTACTGAAAAGAAGAATTTGTGTGTGTGTTGACTGCGTAGCAAACAGATGAAATACCTGGATGCACGAAATTCAGTACATCGAAATTATGGGTGATGATAGCTCATACATAGCAGGGAGTTTTTCAAAATTATTTTAAGATTTTTTTACATTCAGTGTTGAAATGAACGATTACAAAGCTCAGGGATGCACTGCGAAACTTTAACGTATTGCGTCATATGACATCATGGTCTAACTTTTTTTTGGACAATTTATTCCTCATAGAGATTTTTGGAACTCTTTATATATATTCATTTGTGGTTTATAGCAGATTAATCATTCTGTTTTGAAAAAGTCATTGAATAATCATATTTGATAAGCAATTGAGCTTCGTATTAATAAATGATATTTTCAAGAAAACACAGCACATCATCGCTGATATTACTAATATATTTCTATTCCCCCCCTTTTTCCCCCACAAACTCAAATGCATTCAATTTCTTTAAACTTTTTAAAATTACTTTCACTTTCCCCCCCACCTTTGCGCTTTATCATAGCAAGCCGTACATTACATTTCGACAAAAATAATGCTTTGATTCCCGATCTTATGAATCATACTATGTGCCTTAAGTGTCCATGGTAGCCTAGTGATCATAGTCGCAGACTCGCATCTGACGTTGCTTTCGTAGAGTCGTGGGTTCGAGGTCTGATGCCACTAAAGGCACATCATGCTGACTTTAATTTTAAAAATTCACTTGTGCGAAGAAAAGGTACTAGAGTTAGATTCAAGCAAAATGTGCTAGTACACAGAAAAAAATATTCAGTAAAAAATATTCACCACACAAACTACCATTTGTCATTAGACAATAGTTCAAAATTTTAAATAATATAAATAAATGAGGGTTTGCAGATGCTTTTTAAATATCACATTTGAAGGATTTTGATATTTGAAAAGTATCTGCAGAAAAATATAATGCCCTCACAGAGCAATTTTTTTTACTTTTTTCTTATATTTTTTAAATAAATATATACAAATACATGTATAAAAATTGAGATATACTCCTCATTGACTGTCACAAATATCTTTAAATTATATTTATAAAATAATTATAATAAATATTACAATATGCGTCAAAAATCTGAAAGAATCTGTATCTGAAATTGCTGCTCTATTTTAAGATATTGCGAAATACAAATTAATACAAATACAAACAACTTTATAAAAAAATTTTCACATATGTAACGATGTAGTTTTCTTCTTATAATATATATCTAAGCAACGATCATCAACAGTTAGTACACAAGCTCTTTTTATGTGTAATCCACTAAATGAATAAAAATACTGAAAAAAGTATAGTTCGCAGGAATGGTCACACAAGAACTTAAAAATCTCTTATGAAGCAACAATACCCTTAGCTATTCTTCTATTCTTGTTTTAAATCGGATCTTTATTGCATTCTTTATGTATAGTTTTTCTTACTTTTTTTTATCTTCAGTTCGTGGTACTGAGATATTGTTGATCATGACTAGGAAGTGTCGTTAATACAATTCGCGTTAAAATGGAAAACAATGCCATGGATGGAAACTGTGTGATCGCAAGCAGAAGCTACTAGACATCTTAGTGTTCCCCTTACTAAGATCCAAAGACTCTGGTAATAATTTGAAATCCAAAAATTCAGTATCAAGAAAATTGATTCCAGAATGTCCATGGATGACAATCCTTGCTCAAGATCACTTTTTAAATAGTTCTTCTCACAGGTGGAAAAACACTACTATAACCAGCTTTTTTCAGATTATTATGTCGTAACAGAGACGACAATGTCTGATAAGAGGTATGTATAAGTCTTCACAGTCAAAGGCTCTATTCAAAAAGACCACTTGTGCGTGTCCCTCTTAAATGACGATAGAGAAGAAATTACCTGGAACAAGAAACAATGCATTTTTATATTTTTCATAGACGAATCCCGGTTCAGTTAAGACAGTTATTCAGGGCCTTCGCTGATCTAAAGAAAGCAAGATACCAAATGCTAATAATGTACCATTATTGAGACGCACAGTTATAAAACAGATGAAATCTCGGTTGGGAGTTGGAATCTGTGTATGGCTGGTTACTCTGACCTGCATGTGCTCCATAGATAATGTGCTCTTCCTATTACTATGAAATATTGGAAGGAAAGCCTTCCTCAACTTGTAGTGGTTTATGTTGGTGATTTATTCATCCTAATGGAGGATAATGTCCGATCTCACGTAGTCAAGTTTGTGGATGGATACCTAGAGGTTCAGAGGTGGAAGGAATTAAATGACAACTCATTTTCCGGACCTTAAGCCAATACAGAATCTTTGAGATTATCTCAGAAAAAACATTGGCTGCCTTAAATCCTCCACTAAGGGTGTTAAAGGATTTAGGGCAAGGATTTATACCAGGATGGGTATTTCTTATTCAATTAAATTTGTAATACTACTTTTACAGATATCTTAATAATAACATCTACAATAAAGACATAAGAATTACCTGGGCAGCTACAAACTGGGCATGGTCCACAATAATCGATTGAACAGGGTGCCTCGCAACGTCCAATATCTTGACAATAAGGTGCTGAAATAATAATGAGTAGAAAAAGAAATTATAATGTTAATAAGAAAAACAGTGGAGAAAGATAATAATAACACTAACAGTAAAGGAAAATAATAATAACGCTAACAGTGACTGAAGATAATAACGTCATCAGTGAAGGAAGATAATAATAATAAGAGAAGTTACCTGGGCAGTAACAGCGTGGGCATGGACTAGCAGGAACCAAATAGCAGGGTATGTCACAGTAAGCAGGATTTCTACATTTAGCTTGTTCAATTTCTTGCCCCTCTAAACAAAATGACAAAATAATCCGTTAGAAGGGAATTGATATATAAAAAAGTCATAATATTAATAACGTGCGATCTGCATTAGACATAATTATGTTTAAGAAAGGAGAATATATTAAAGAATAGAGGATATACATGTATTATGTTAAAGAATAGAGAATATCTTTCAATTGTATATATATTTAAAAATAATTGCAAAAAACGTTTTTATTAGAAAATATTTAGAATAAAATTTCAACCACAAATTTTAGAAATTTAGAAGTATAATAGAAAGCTTCTCACATTTTTTTTTTTAAAATTCAAAATACGTCTTAGTTAAAGCTGTATTTCATGATCATGATTGAATGTTCAATGAATTTCCAAGCTAAGAGAAGTTTCTTAACGGTAGTTTTTAAAACTTTTTCCTGTTATAATGTTTGACATACTGAAAATGTTTTCTTGTGATTACTATTTTGGAATATGATGTTAATAAGTAAAGAATCGTAGTTTGATTTAAATTTGTAAATTAAAAGAACAAAAACAAGTTACATAGTTTTGTGTTTCGAACAGAGTTATTCTTAATTTCCGATTTCAAAAATAAACTATTCAATAATTTGTATTAAGTAAGGTTACAAATGATGAAGAAAATAATGCGAATATTTAACTTCGTTATTGAAACGGATATTATGACTTTTAAATAAGGTAAAAATCCAATTTCTTGCCATTCAATTCAATTTTGAGAATGAGATTTTACATCGTTTATAAAATATGTAAGATTAATAACAATAAGCGTAACAGTTAACTAGAATACATTGTTAGTTTTCTTAGTTTCTAAAGTTATACGTTAACATTTTTAATGTAGTATAATGATGGTTGTGCATTCCTCATTTCATTTGTGGATCATTTAATTTCGTTTTTATAATATTTTGGATGATGTAAAGTACAATTTTGTTTTTTTTACAATGAAACTGATGATTAATATTTACTTTTTTTTATTTTGACTGATTTTCTGAATTTGCTGATTTTTGGTTTATTATCAAAGTTTTCGTAATGCGATTCTCCGAAGTGTGAAGGTTTGATCAGAAACTGCAGTATGAACATGAATAACTCCGCTCCAAAGTATGGAATAGTATTAAGTACATTACTTCCATTATACTAATTTTTTTTTACTTTTTTTTTATTTTGACTTATCAGTGCCACGGTAAGTGATTCGTACTCACTCTGACACATCCAGACAGTAATGCTATGGTATGGAGTGGTAATGGTGGGACCTCGTGTAATGATGTGGAATGTAATTTCATACCATGCTCTATCACTGTTGGTCTTCATCTGAGTCCTTGCTATGGTCCAAAGGTACATTAGTGAGGTACTTTGACGAGGTATACCTTTTGTGAACTTTTAACTAGTTCTCTGTTTGAAGAAGACAGCGCTCGTTTTCATACCCTAGCACTTCGAGAGACAGTCATAAACACTATGCAGTGACCAGCAGCATCACCGGAACTGTCTCCCATAGAAAACTTAAAATACTCTAGGTTGTTCTATTTAGGCTTTAATGCTACCACAGAAGTTTCACAATCTAAGTGCTGGAGTTTAAAATGTATGGGAAAAGTTGAGTCAAGATACCTTTAAGACCAACTCCATACCATCAAGTGTTTCAGATAGCATCAGAAATAGTGGTGGCATAAATTATGCAATTATATGTAAATTTTAATGTAATTAAAAACTAATTGAACTTTTTTAATGCTTCCGAAATACCCAAATATAGTAACAGAGAAAACAATTCTCGTATTTTGGCACTTAATAAGAAATTGAGTTTACACATTACCAATATTAAATGTTCTCATATAGCTTAATGCCCAATTTTCATAAGACTCTTGTTAAATTCTGAAGAATTATAAACGGCTTGCATCTCCAAATATAGGTGAATTTTTTTAATCAGTATTTCTACTATTTATAACGAGTATTTCAATCTTAAATAAACTTTTATAATTAAAAATAGCTTCGAAATTTGTAAAGTTAAGAAGGATAAAAATATTTTTTGGTTTTGAAAGTCTAGTTTTTTTTAATTAATAATTATCTGCACAAACCTTTATATGATATGATTTAAGTTCTATTACTTTTATTCCTGAAAAATTTAATGTTCTTGCGAATCTTGAAAAAAGAAATTATTATTGCTTTTATCAACGTCACTAGAAGCATAGTGGGGATTTCCTCAAAGTGCTCGTGCCTATAACTGCTTTGATAATCTTTATTCGCACTTTTTTTTTAAATTGACCATACTGACAATAACTCCTATTTATTTTACCACGACATAGATGATTTGGTTATTTTTGTTAAAAATTGTGAATTAACACTAAATGTTACATTCTACCCTGATTAACTTAGCTTATTAAAAACTTATTTTAACTCAAACAAAAGTGAATTTCTATATTCTTATTTAAGAATACTGATACTTAATTATTTAGAAATATTTATGTTAAAAGGGATGCTTATAAATTCCATATAAATATAATCCCTTTTCAGAATAGCAATTAGTACAATCAACGGTCAACATTATAATTTAAATATGCTGAATTTAATGCGATTGCCTGTTAATAAATTATATAAGTAATTTATAAAAATATGATAAAAATTTTTTTTAGTAAAATACAAAAAAAGGATGAATTTTTTCTCTTTTCTGTCTTTGTTGTTAAGGAACCCGTCTACGGGCCATTATGATTTCGTGAATGCAATGTTAATCCTATAGATTTCCTCTTCTCAAATCTTTATTATTTTATCTGTCTGAATGCAGAAAAGTGCAGCTGAAAGAGCAAAAAATAATAAAGGTTTCTACAAAATTACATTTTCTCCTCGATTTTTGAAAGTATTTCAGAATATTTTTCAAAATATGGAAAACACACAAACGAATCATTAAAATATTGGTTAATATTGTTTTAAAAATCGGACGAAAAAAGCAAATCTACAGAAGCTCTCACTTTGTTTGGATGCAGTATTATTTTTGGATGTAATATTTATATTCAAATAGATAAAAAAAAAGTAAAGATTTGAGGACAGAAATTTTATATGATTAGCATTACATTAACGAAATCAAAATGTCCGTTAGACGGCAGTCTTAACTACTATATTCAAAATTTAGATTTCAATAATACGTAATAAAAGGAGTTTGTTAAGAGTTTGAGGATTCAGTTAATTTCTATTGAAATATACAAAACAAGTTTCCGAAAGAATAATTCATTCGATCTTGGAGGAAACTTTAAACATTATCTATTGCAAAACATACGTTTAAAATAACATTCACTCGATTCCAATTATGCTTCTCGAAACGGAAATGGTTAAATAAATATTTGGGAACAGTGTTAAAATAAAATAAGGTAGCCTTAAGCTATGTATGCATAAATTATGGCTCAAGGAAATATATGGCTCTCAGTTGATTTATTGATATAGTGTACCTTTCTACCAGTAAATGAAACCTTAATAAATTTCATGTTTTCAAATACAATTTACATCTTAATATAACAAGAAGGCTTTTGCAATACTGAATGAAAATTTCAACTTTGTTAGTATTGAAAAGACTGGTAATTCGATATCATTCTTGGGAAATCTTTTTTTCATATTTTCTAAAAGTTAAGACTCTTTCCATATTAATACGGTTTCCCTTTAATCACTTTGATTCTGAATACTCCTGAATTTGTCAGATTCTTGTCGTTGAAAATCGAAACGATTAGAACCTAAGATATAAATTTAAAGAGGGAGGTCCCCTATTTTTTTCTTCCTTAGAACCGATAAAAATGACTGCAGATTTTAGTTGAACAACGTTTTTAGTGGTACAGTTGTAAAAAAATATCTTTCAAAAGTAAAAAAAATATATACAATATAAAAAGTAAGGCTTGAATGAGTAAAGCCATTTAGAATAAATCCGTTGCTTTCTTCTACAAAAGTGTCTTTCCTAGTATCAGGTATTGAGGAACATAAATAAATCAATATGTGAAAAACAATTTTCATCTTTTCTGAGAGCTCTACAATTCACAGGGAATCAAAATGGATTTTATCATTTTAATGCCCTTGTATATATTTATCTATATTTAAAAATTTTACAATTATATACTTACAATTGTTTCGAAGTAATTAGAATTTACAAGCTGGTTCAATCTAAACAACAAAAGAACAACAAAGTTCGAAAGAATATGTAATTAATTACTTGTTAAAAATAAAGAGAAGACACATGAGAAGTAGATAGTAAAAGAATTAGAATATTGGATTGTACAGAAGAATAGTTATTGAATAAAAACTATTTTAAGTGGACAATTGTTTCAAGAAAACAAAGTATAATAAATTTTATTTCTCTAATTGTTGTTTAAATATTTAAAAATTACCATTAGGCATTCCAAGCAGGTAAAACTAATTTAGGTTTACTTAAGGTTAAGTTATAGTTCAGGAGTTCTTGCTGTAATTTGACCATGGTTTAAAATTTGAGATGTACTGCTAATAACTCTTGAGTTGATTCCAAGTTAAGTTGATTCAGTTTAGTAAATCTACGAATAGGACACACACGAGACTTACACATAAGCACCTCAATGAGTAATAGTGTTTGTCCTCTGAATGAGTGGCACATTTTTGCTGAATGCTTTCTTTTTAACTCTATTCACTTTAAATATTTTAAATTATGCAAATTATCTGTAACGGACTTGGTTAGGGAAAATTGCTATAAAACCTTTTTAATTTCTTACAGGACATTTATTGTGACTGCGGTAGCCCAGTGGTCTTGATCACAAATTTGCGGTCCCATTGTTTCTGTCGAATCGTGAATTTGAGTCCTGATGCCCCTGATTGTGCAGCGAGACTGATGCAAGTTAAATCCGTCGAGGTTCCAAGTCTTACTATAGGCAAGGGTAAAAGTTTGGAGAGTGAGGTATCAGCTCACTAGTGCCATCTTTATAACATGCGCGAGGTTCAAAATTACGTGATAATACCCCTGTTTTTTCTAAGTGCGACGCTAATGAACAAGCAATAAAAAATTCAATCAAATGTAGGACAAAAAGTCAATCAAATACAGATTTTACTTTGTAAATTTAATTTGATTCAACCACTTTAATTTTTAATCTGAAGTTTAACTTTTAACCTGTGTCAAATTGTTTTATTTGATAAGACTACGATATCTTAGCTTTGAGTTTGACACAATATTCCCCATGAGGATTCAGTGCCATAAATTCCACTCAATCTACCTATCAACTTCAAAGTGAGAAGTTAATAATCAACTGCATAAAATCGAACTTCATTATTTTTCGGAGGACTTCACTGAATAGAAGATGTTTAAATAGTATTTCTCTAGTTGAAAATTATGTTTATAAGAATAAATATAACCTCGAGAGGATAAAATAACATTCATTTTTCAAATGACATTATGATGAAAATAACATTAAAAGACACTGTCAAAGAATTCAATTTGAAACATTTAAATTAGATCTTTGTGAAAATTTCAAATAACTATCATACGGAATTTTATTTTCATGGGTAATTTCAAATTTTGTAAATAATTCAAATAAATAAATAAAAAGCACGATTTATTCTCAAAAAATTGGTAGAAACTGTACAGAGAAACTAAAATTACATACCACTAAATGCCACTATGGCTCCTAACAATAACAAAGCAATGAAGACCTTCATGATTGTAAGTGTTACATAAAATATAATTTAAAAATGACTCTGTATTTATATATAATCTATCCTACCATCTGAGATTGACGTAGATGGCATGGAAAGTACTTTTTTGCAGAAACGACACAAGTATCACGTTTTTCGTGAAAATATTCTTACTATTTTCAGATTTAAAACAAAATGATACGACGCAGTTCTAAATAAAGATATTCCCATTCTGAATATTAACTATTTAGCAGCTGATCAAAAATGTAGCTTATCGTTTTTAATCAAGGTTTTCCTTAAATATGAAGATTTTCAATGCACAGCTGAAATCAATTATCTCCAAAAAAATATATATTCTGAATTATAAAATCACAGCTAATTTCACACTGAACGGGGTTAAGGTATATGTAAATAAGATTAAAGGTTTTCAAATCATACTAGAATTTATTAGGGGATAATTCTAGCAACATCTGGAAGAAAGCAAATTCAGACATTCCTGTTTCAGACATTCCTCAAATATGCCTGCAATTTTTTTTTTTTTTGTTAATATAACGACAGTCGCTATTAATGCATACAATGCAGTCCAAAAACCACGCTTTATTTTTTTAGATCATAGTGTTGATAACATACATAAAAAGTCAAGGATTACAACATTGAAAGAATTAAACTATTCCCCAAAATTTATAGAACTGATTGGTTTAGAAAACAGTTGTATTGAGAGATACAATTGTATATATAGGCAATTGTATTGAGGGATACAATTGTATATATAGGCAATTGTATTGAGGGATACAATTGTATATATAGGCAATTGTAT
This sequence comes from Nephila pilipes, assembly GCA_019974015.1. Taxonomy (NCBI): domain Eukaryota; kingdom Metazoa; phylum Arthropoda; class Arachnida; order Araneae; family Nephilidae; genus Nephila; species Nephila pilipes. The sequence continues at coordinate 286,522 of BMAW01132841.1, read as the reverse complement.
TGAGGGATACAATTGTATATATAGGCAATTGTTTGGTGAGATACAATTGTATTTGTATGCAGGGTGTTTCGAAACTCATGGGCAAAAAAAAAGGGGGGGTGATAGAAAATATCTAAACAAGCAATTCTCACCCTACCATACATAGGCGGAGAGCAAGCGATGAACTGCTAGATGGCACTGTAATGGAAAACATTAAGTACGAGTTTTCTTACACATCGTCATTTCTGTTGTAGATTTCAGGAGGCTTGGTGACGTACAGTAATCAGGAAAAGGCCATATCACCTGAAAACTATAAAAGAATTGGCAATGAATAAGAAAACTCGTGCTTAATGCTAAGATATGTAGAGAAGAAATTTTATAAGCTCTGAAAAATACTGTTATTAGTGAAATTAAAAAAAAAAAATAAAAGTATTTTTTTTTTCGAAACCTTTCTTGAATTTATACTTTTAAGTACCATTGGAACTAAACAGCAATTGCTATTGTGTTTTGTTTTAACTTATTTTTAAATACCGTCCGGTCTATGAAACTATTGTAAATACTTTTTAGCTTAAGAATAGAAGAATAATTGTTTTACTCATAATATATTATGGTTTTAAAAAAGAATTAAAATTTTTAATAGTCTCACATTAATTTTTATCCATATGTATTTCTTTTTTCGTGTTTAATGTAAAATAGCCCGTGAGCTTGTTTTGCTCATGAGTAGATTTATTGTTATTTTCAAAATGTTTTATTTTTGTTTTCGGCCTCATTTGAATATTGCCTATTTCATTTCAGATATACTTAGAAAGCATGGTCCAATAATAGAAGAGGCTATGTCACTCTTAAAATGTCTCTCTTTGGATAGAGTAACACATGTTGAAAGATTATCTGATGAAAAAAATTTCAATCTATCATCCACCAGTAGCTTTATAATCTGGTTTCCAGAATGCTGAAATCGTGGAATATCAAGGATATTGTGTATTGTGAACAATTGACTCCAATTAAAATGGGAAGTGTGTAAGGGATTTTTATGCTTGAAGGATTTTTTTTTCGTGATTTTCATCGAGAATAAGTTTTTATACCTTATTATACATGGTATAAAAAGTACAGTAAATGAATGTTCTTTGTTTTCAGTGTTGTGAAATATTTTTAACTTTAATGACCGTTCGATACTCAAAAGTACCGGTTTAATTTATTAGCTCTAATTAAGGAAATATTTTAAATTTTTGTGTTATTATTGTATAAATCTTCTAATAAGCTTTTATAATGTAATAAAAAGTTTTAAGGAAATATTCTTAATTTATAATTTGGGGTATAAGAGATTAAAATAATTAATAAAGTATGAAAATTCACTAAAATTTATCTCAATAAAAGTTTCGAAAGTAAAGAGAAGTAATAAGACATAATTGGGCCTTACTTTAAAATTTTTGAGGGAGATTTATTATATTTCCATTAATAGAATAGTATAGATTTGAGAAGTGTTAATTCGAAATAACTCTGGATTCTCATTCTCCCCACAACCTTATGGACAAGAATCTATAGGTTATTATTGAGAAAAGAAAAAATGCTTATTTTGTGCATTTCAAGATTAAAAATATCGAACTAACATGTTTCAGTTTTAAGAAATACACTTAGGAACTTTGAAAATAGAGTACCAAGAAGGGAGCTTCGGCTTGAAATGAAATTTAATACGCATAATGATACAGATGAGAAATTCACGTGATCTCGAAATAGAGATTTAAAGAAATACAGTGTGTACAATTAGACTTATATAGAGTGGAACTTCGATACTTGTGCTGCAATATATGTTGGACAATGCTCCACCATTGACTTGACTTGACGTCGGATGTTGTTCTGAGATGGGCCCATAAATCTTGAACAGCCACTTCCAAATCTCGTTCAGGGTGACACAGAGGCATCTGACATTTCCGCTGGTCCCTCAAATGCTCCATAGGGGACAAGTCAGGGAAGCAGGCCGGCCATTGAAGAGCCTAAACACGACGTTGAAGGTCTTGAACCACTCGAGGAGTATGCGAATGAGCATTATCTAGTTGAAAAATTGCCCCTAGAAATTCATTTGAGAAAAGTTCCACTCGGGGTCGAAGAATATCATGAACATAACGCTGCTCCATTGAGGTTCCACGTTCCGCAATTAAGAGTGGGCTGGCAATTATAGGCCCCACTCCCCCCCTGTTGTACGCGCAACGTGTCGTGGAAATTGTACTGTTCATCAGGACTCCTTCTTATCCGTAAGCGATTATCCTCCGTCCCCTAAGCAAACTGGGATTCATTACTGAACACTATATTTTATTAATCTTTGGCATTCCACATCTCACTGGCTTGTCACCACTGTAGATGGAGTGGCTGATGTGACAGCGTTAAGGGCAGTATTCGAAAAAGGTGCTTGGATTGCAGATTCGCAACCGCAAGGCGTCTAGAAATAGTTTGTGTTTAACAACTGTCAGCTCTAAATAGGATTGTATCGTAAAACGAGTCACTGGGTATCCAAGAACATTTGCTGCACGATCCTCTTGCCTGGTCGTCGATGCCATCTCACTTCCTCTGTTCCCAACACCACACTGAACGATTGATTTGGCGAGCAACACGGTGCGTCGATCAGTCTGCGGTTTTCGTTCCGGTAATCAAGCCCTTCTGAAACTCGCTTAATAGTGCGAAATTCTTCTCTCGTGCCTACCTGTAATTTCTCGCTTGCTAAAGTCCTTCTAGATTTAGAATGTGATTGTTACGCTTATGAATCTTCCACTATATAAGACTCACTTTTTTATTATAGGGCAACCGCAGGGTGCTTGATAGTGCGCAATGACACGAAACTTGGATCATTTTCATATCGAACATTATTCAACTTTATCCATGTATCTGAATGTAAATTGATTTCCTCTAGTAAAAATTAATGTGGTATTAATGTATTTGTAAAAAGTTATAACGTATGCAAAAAGGATATTTTTTTCTTGTACAAAACCGATTTGTGGAAAATGAATTTTTAAGAATTGATTTTAATTCTATGGTTCAATTCTTTTTACTATGTAAGAAGAAAATTGTTTATAAGGTTAGTACTTAACGAATATTCAAACAATCAATTAGAAGAAATCCTTTCTAAAAGCAGAAACTTGTTTTTGTGCCTAAAATGTTGAATACTGCAGTGAACTAGTTGAAATATAATGAGTGATAAATTGTCTAAAAATATGTATCAGTGAGCACATGTGAAATTTGCTATTACTTTTCTTAATTAGAATAGGTTATTTCTTTGATATTCCTATTCTACTCCTTTTTCTGAATCCACACATTTATCTCTAAGTTATTTGATCGTGTATGATTAACTAAATACTTGTCACACAGCGGAAAGGATTTATGTTAAATTAATCAAATCAAAAAGTCCTCACGTTGACGGGTTGTAAAAGTCATCAGTTGCCCGTGGATTAAAATTGCGAAATTCATCGTTAACACTCCTCGTTTTGCTTCTAAGTGTGACATTAATACAAAAATTAATCATTCAGAAAAATCACTTTTATTAATTTTAGAAAACTCTTCTACTATGCTATTTTTGTTAGTTACTTGATCCAGCCTTAATGTTTCGAAACTTTACCGGATAAACATTGACATAAGTGTTTGAAATTTTACAAATTTAACAGAATCTTCATTTTTATTATTTTTACTCTTGTATTTACTAAGTTCCATTCTTTGTAAAATTGTGCTTGAAAACATGCAATATGAAACGTACAGGAACATCACATCTTCTGATCCGATAACTTTATAAAGTATTTTACTTCTGGTAAAATAACGATAAACAGTGGTACACTAAGTGTCTTTATCATTATAAAAATGAGAACAAACAAGTACTCATTGGGAGAATTACTGGAGGGAGTTATTCTTCCATTTGAGACCAATAGTTACCAATCTCATCTGAGGCCAATAGTAATCGCATTTAAATACCCAGATAGGGGTAAGTAAATTTACACATACACGGTCTGTAAGTTCTAAATCAAAATATTAAAATAATTCAAAACCGACACCGTATCGACTCTTAAAATAAATTATATCTGTAACCATAAACAACAGGGGAAGAAGGAAAAAAGTATAAAGTGTTCAAAATAAGCCAGTGTATGACGTATTGTTCACACGTGTCTAAAGAATCAATACAGATTTCATAAAAAATTTCGGAATTATTCAAAAAATTGAAATATTCCCAGAGGGAGGGTGTTCAAAGAACTCTCGCAAAATAATGTGATTGGTATGCATTATTGTTAAAATTTCTATAAATATTGCCTCTATAAAATTAGTTCTTATAACTGTAAAAGTATGCTTGAAAGTCAGTTTTAGTTAGTTGGGAATTAAAACTGAGCCACAAGAATGACGTATTGGACTTTATTTAGACTGCAATTTGAATCTAGGCAAATGCCTGCCGTAGTGTAGTGGCCAAAGGCCCACTGACGTCGAGTCGTGGGTTCGCTCCCAATGCCAAGGAAGACCCACCTTTACAGCGGGGCTGATGCACGAGGTCCCAAGTATTTGTAGTGCGTAGAAGTGTGTTGAAGAAAGTCCAAGTGTAGAAGTTTAGAAGGGGAGGTGTCAGCTCAGGTGTCGTTCTCGTCACTTGGCCAAGATTCAAAATTAAGAAGTCCGTCACCAACAGCAATAATTTTTCTTCAAAAGGAAACGTTAATAAACATTCAATCAACTGACTCTACGCAATGAGGTATTAAGTCAAGAGAAGACTGCTGAAAGAGGTAATTGTCCTCAATGAACTTTGAGTAAAATTTCAAAATATTTTCTAAATATTTTTCTCAAAATTTAATATATTGTCGTATAAATAGCGGTCTTCCCGATTAACCACACTAACGCAAGATAGAATGTAATGTAAAATGTATTGTGAGAAAAATCCTCTTCAGGAACCTGATGTTCATAAAATGAAAATGGTGAGAAAAGAGAGATAACGCCTGAATATTTATCACACTACAACGGCTCATGAATTTGATTCTCGAAAATGTGTGTCCAAGACAAAGTTATCCCTTACTTGCAAGTAAAACAGGGCCGGGGAGGAGTGAAGTGGTACAAAGACAGTGTAATTAGATATTCAAGACTAGAATAACGTACTTTTTTGCAATAAATCAATGTTTTTGTTTCCACGGTCGTCATACTATCCCTGTTTAGCGTTGCAAGGAAGAAGCTTTTACATCAGATTCCTTAAGACTTTCAGTGGAGTTAAACATCTCTTTCATGGATTAGAGTATATGAGGGATTAGGAAAGCTGTGTATTTTGTCAGCAAGGGAAAATTCCGAATAAACATGGTGACACTAGGGCATTTTATGATTCCATCATCAGAAAATAGATATGAAGGTGGCTTTGTTTTCCAACATGCCTCTGCCTTTTGCCACACTTCAACTTTTACTACTGCTTTGCTTTAGAACATTACAATCAAATTTCTTGGCTGTCTAGTACGTCCGATTTAAACATTAAGGATAATATATGGGGTAATATGAAGAAAAACCTTAAGGGCATAGCACCATAGGATAAAAATGAATTCGTTGGAAGCGAAAAATCCTTTTGGGCAACAATCAACAAAGGAGACTCCAAAATAGAGGGTAGTATGCAAGATCATGTACGTGACGTTATTAAGGACAAAGGATATGCCACTAAATATTAACTGTTCACAATGTTTATTCAGTCAAATGAAATGAACTATTTTTGCATAAGTAATAAGTAATACTAAGTTTTTGAGCCACTGTGATAGGTTTTCTAATTTTCGGACATATCAGAAAAATTGTTTGCAAACCCTTCGCAGTATCATACTAACTTTTCTATATTATGCTCAGATATTAACTGTGTTGAATATAATACTGCACTTTAAATTCTCAAGTATTAATTTCTTCCAAAATAAAACGTGAATTCCATACACCTTCGTACTTCCTGTTTCATTACTTAAATGTACGAGGCATGTTTTTTAAGTAAGTACCGTTTTGCGATTCCGCCGCCGCAGCGCTCCGGTCGGCGTTCCGCGCATGCTCGCTCGTTACCTACATCTCTTGTCTACGCACTGACGTCATTACAGTCCAATTCTTCATTGTATACGTTGTTTACTGAGTGTTTAAGATGCCTCCGATAATCGTGAGTCCCGCTGATTGTGAAGTACGGGCTGTTATAAGATTTCTTAGTGCTAAAGGCGTAAAACCGATCGATATTCATCGTGAGATCTGTGAAGTTTACTTACAAAACATTATGAGTGATGGAATGGTAAGGAAATGGGTGAGAGCATTTAAAGATGGCCGCACAAATGTGCATGATGAAGAACGGAGTGGGCGTCTTTCGGTCGTTAATGAAGATTTGGTGCAAAAAGTGGACGAAAAGGTGAGAGAAAACAGACGCTTTATAATTTCATCATTGTCCGACTGCTTTCCTCAATGTTCTCGTAGTGTTTTGTATCGCATTGTGACCGAGAACTTGAATTACCGGAAATTGTGTTCACGTTGGGTTCCAAAAATGTTGACGGATTTGCACAAAACCCAACGTTTATGGCAGTGATTGACTTTCCTTGAGCGGTACCGCAATGAAGGTGAAGATTTTTTAGACCAAATTGTTACTGGTGACGAAACATGGGTGGCCTACGTCACACCAGAATCGAAACAACAATCCATGGAATGGCGACATTCATCATCACCCAAAAGAGTGAAGTTTAAGCAAACAATTTCTGCCCGGAAAATCATGTGCACAGTTTTTTGGGACAGAAAAGGAGTATTGCTAGTGGAGTTTCTGCCTCGTAATGAGACAATCAATGCAGCGTCTTATTGTGAGACATTGAACTATCTGCGTCGTGCAATCCAGAACAAAAGACGTGGCAAGTTGAGTAAGGGTATCGTTTTGCTGCATGACAATGCCCGTCCACATGTGGCTAATCGGACCAAAGATCTCATCAAATCTTTTAAATGGGAAACTCTAGATCATCCTCCATACAGCCCTGATCTGGCGCCCAGCGACTACCATTTGTTCCTGCACTTGAAGAAACACCGGGGCGGTCAGTGTCTTCAAGACGATAGCGAAGTCAAACCATTTGTGATACAGTGGTTAACAAGTCAAGCGGCAGAATTTTATGAGGAGGGTATTCAAAAACAGGTGCCACATTATGACAAATGCCTCAATATTCACGGAAATTATGTAGAAAAGTAGATTAAGGTACAGGCTTTCATGTAAAAATAAAATTATTGCGATATCTTTGCACGTCTTTTTTTAATTTCAAAATGGTACTTACTTAGAAAACATGCCTCGTAATATGAATTGGATTTGTAAAAGGGAATATTTTATAATTACTTTCTCACTCAAAAGTCACAATCGAACGTTGGTCCTTTGTGCAAAAGCCATTTTATGCTCCATGTAGTTACGTGGAGTTCCTACTAGCATGTGTTAGAATTTGACTGCGACAGGTTAATGGTCAACTGGGAATACGGTTTATCATCCCTTGATGTTGCTGTTCACGTTAGTCTTGATTACATTAATATCATGGGAATATAGAATCGATGGATTTATCTGTGTCATATAGAATACCATGCAGGACCTCAGTTGACGTATTGATCGAACTGCCTTGCAGGATTGTACAGCTGTATTACGTACCCGGAAATAGGATCCTGCTGATTTGTAAGACATAAGATGGGAAAAGCATGGGATTCGCATAAAGATGGGAAACGACGTATCTAGAAGCTTGGAGTATCAACCGTTACGGCTATTGTTGCGATTTTCCTTGACAATGCAAAATAGGCAGGTGTATCTTACAATGGTGCATTGAACAGTGGTAATTGACAAAATAATGTGTCATGTTGTCTTTTTAAACGATTCCTGGTTCTGTGTACAGCATCATGACGTATCCTGGTTTAGAGAAGAAAGAATATTTCCAATTTGCTATTCCCACTATCATGGGCAAATGCTCGCTATTAGGTACACAACCCAATCACCTCTTATTTACATAGCTGGTACTCTGTCACACCGTCGTTACATTTCTGACGTGTTAAGGTTCTTAGTTGTGACCCATTGATATTTTGTATGGTACGGTTTAGTTTCATATTATTCCTTTTAGTGGTTACGTTAGGGCTAGTATTGTTTCTTTAAATTACTTTGTGAACATTCTTGTGTATTTTAGGAGGAATTACAGATAAAAATATAAAAATTTAAGTATAGATATTATACTTTTAATAAATTAGCTTATGAATAAGGTTTCAGTAAATTTCATATGATATCCGTAATATTGTGTAAATACTATTTTTATTTCATTTACATGTAGCATGAAATTTTTGCATTGAATTGTCCCAAATGTTATGAGAAATAATAAAATTTAAAAAAGCCAAAGGTATTACATATTATACATTCTAATATTCTTTTTTCCCTCAGTTTTGTCAACTTTATCTTTATATATACAGCCCTAAATTGTAGTAAATTTACATCATGAATTTTGGGTAATTTCATTAAGAATAATATGTACAGAAAATTCCTTGAAAATTTCATAAAATTGTCTTGATTTGTTTTCTTGATATATCACGTGAACGGTTAAGATATGTTTTCAAAAACATAATTTTGGGGGGAAAAAACCATCACTTTTAAAGTTTTTTGTTATTATAAAAACAATTTTATCTTTGCAAAATAGCCAAGCAATTCACCAAGCTGATATGTACAGTCCTCTTTTTTTCTTGCTACAACTCTCATTTGTTTGTTGAGTACGTGCTTTTTTGTAAGAAGTAACGAATATCTTTTTGCATCGGAGATATATTGATTATTATATTGTTTTAACATACGGATCAAGAAACTACCAACATTTAACCGCTATTTATTCATCACCTCTAACTAACCTTAAATGTTCTTAATATTCATAGATGCTCTTAAACCAAAGAACATCTATGAGCACTTTAAAGCAAAGTTTGTATCTCAACAAAATTTTATATCAGAACTATGTTCCAAAGAGTAGTATAAGAACTTTCGTCGGCCTTTTCTGTCTTACCAATAAGGCACTTTTTCAAAGTTTTGGATCACATAAGTCTATTGTAAGTAGATTAATTGAATAGGTGATTGGAAAAAGAATAAGAACCCCAAAATATGGTGAATAAAATTATGAAAACCGCTTTACCTGTAGTTCAGCAATCTATCTGTAGAGAGCAAAAAAAGTATATAATCCCATTTCATAATAAATCCAATCCCATATAATAATGCAATAGTTTTTTCATCGATTTGTGAAATAGGAAAATATTTAAGGAATATTATCTTTATTCAATTCATAACCTACAAATCATATTTTTTTGGAATTCTATCCTTTTTCCAATCACTCATCAATTAGTTTCATAACATTTTGTGGAAGTCCAACTTACTCAAAATTTGCGCCATCTGAAATTTACACCAGCAATCTATTCCCGGTGGATACCAACGATGCATAGGATGGTTGTGTAGTAAAAGGCTGCAATAAATGCTCTTTGAATTCTTGCTAAATTATTTACGTTTCTGCTTATAACAAAGCATTTCCATAACAATTCTTCAATTTTTCGATAAAATTGTCTGTTAATTTTCCTCTTCCAACCCGAGTAATTTTGTTTTTTTTTTTAAATTTGCGCAGATGACCCCTAATACTCTTCAACACGTGACCTATTCATTCTAATATATCAACAGTATTTAAGTAATTTACATCTCTTACCGTTTTTCGTATGCTTTTGAGTCACCCTTCCAAAATAATTCCTGTACTTCAGTTTCCGTAGAGTATCTGATCGCTCTCAAATGCGATACTTTCCAACAGCTTTCTAACTTTTGTGAGATAAATGGCCACGTTTCTGCTAAGTCACATCTAACGACACTTCATTGTACTGAAGTGTTGATGTATCTATATCTATCTAATGTTACTGTAGTTTATTGTGATAAAAATCTTTCTTTTCTGATTTTATTTGCTGTACTTTTCATGATTTCTTCAACAGATTCAGAGGCATCCTACTGAGTTTTATACTCACGCTTTCGAAAATTTGTTTTAGAAAAGAAAAGTAAGTGCTACATACTGAACGGTTTATTCCTATCGTTACAGCCTGACGCAGTTAGTTTTTAATGCATACATAGAAATAAGTATAATAGCTTAACTGCATTATTAATTTTCCAGATGAGACAAATCCTTTAACAGTTTTTACATTTTATAAGCAAATTTATGACAAATCTTGATTCCTCAGTGAAGCTCAATTTACAATACAAACAAATTGGGCAACACAAGGATCCAAATATAGATGTTCTGACATCACATATCTGATGGCCGAATATCTCGCTAGAAAAATCAGTATAATTTTTATCTGAAATACTTTGCTTTGCAGGGCCTCAAATTTTCCAGTGCTTGCAGTTTTCTGCTCATTATTACTTGCAACAGAAGCATCAATGTTAGGTCGAACATATAAAATTACACGTTCATTTGAGTGCAGATTTCCTACAAATATACTTTGATTTGACATAAAATTGTTACCATGACCCATATTATAATATTTATGTAAGATTATAATGTAAATTGAAGTTATGACAGTAAAAAAAGATTAAAAGCAAATATATAAAATATACATTTGAAATGTAAGCAGATGCTATTTGTTGTTGGAATTTTGCAAGACATCGTTAAACTAAGCAGTTTAGCAATTGCTGAAGAATATTAGAAAAACAATTTATGAAAAAACTCTAAATTTTTTAAAAAGGAAGAAAGTATAGAATTGGAGTTAAAAGAATGCTATTTTCTGAAACTTCCGGTTTCAAAATACCATTTTCGGCTCTGTTTTGTAGCAGTTGACGTTTCTAAAAATGCATGTATCTTTATTAATAATTCATGTAAATTGAAAAGAAAACCTGATTTTATGAGTGAAATGCTTGAGCTAAATGATTCTAAAAAACCAAATGACCCATGTGGTCAAAAAGAATTTTTTGCACGTAGGCAGGGAAAATAAAAATAGGTAATAAATCTTCTGTTGAATGCAATTCATACCATTGTGCTACGGAGAAAGTTTAGACTTTGCTATCTTCTTTGCAGTACGAATATTCGAATGGAAAGGGTCGTTTTAAAGTGACGGTGAGTGTTATTTAAAATAAATTGGAAGAATTAGCTAAATTTACAATTTTGAGTCTAATATCTTAATCTGACGTATGTCCATTGGAAGGAATTATTCATGCATAGGCATCAAAAACACATCATGTTGCTCATGTAAACACATCCATTTCACTTAAGGTTAAAAATACAGTTTTATGAATAATTTTAAGACAACTTTTGAAATTTAAATAATGGGCAACCAATCAAGCGTAAGGGTGATGAATACAAATTGTAACATTCGAAAGCAAAGCTTCATGTTTAATACATCACAATTCTTAGATGTTCTAAATTGTACAGTTCCAACTATATATATATATATATATATATATATATATATATATATATATATATAATAGATTATAACATTAATAAATCCATAGTAAAATTATAATTTTGAATTAATCGGGGAATCTTTTTGAAGAATAAGCTTGAAGCATGAGAGTAAACAATGGATATCTATGAAGAGATTAAATCAATCCTAAAGCATTTTTGAAAAATTTACGTTAGCTTTTACAAATTTCTGGACTTGCGACGCTCCAGAATTAGGCCAAATTTAGAACATATCGTTGTTAATATGAAACAAAAACTGAGATAAAATAAAGTTAATATTGAAATGTAATGCTAGGTTAGCACGAACAGGGGTCTGTTCCAAGGAGACAGTTGACAAAAGAGAAAATGAGCGAAGGATGTTGAGAGACGTCTGGCAATTCTATCCGTGGATCTACTCAACGTTGGTTGATATTTTTTCATTGTAAGTACTAGAGACTGTATAAATTTTAATAATAATTATCATTAAATTCAGTTAATTTATCAAAAGATATTCCATACGTATGTGCAGAAACTAGTCCTACATTTGTATGAAAAGTACTATTTTAACTTGAAATATTCGCATATTTTAACATAAATACGGTTGTTTTATGGAAATTTCTTTTTAACGTGTATCTTTTTATCTCAAATCTTTTTACGTGTACCTCTTTTTATCTTTTTATCTTCTTTCTTTTTTCACAAAAAAATATTATCACAATATATGTTCAACAAAAAGAGGGAAATAACTTAAATTAATTTAAGAATTTTTTGAAATTTTTTTTTTCTATTATCATTTTCCATTTTTGTCTGTATAGATTGTTTCATTACAGAAAACAAAACAAAAATATATATATAACTTTTTTTGCAAAAATTGAAGCATTTCATGGAGTAGATGTTAATTTTTCATATTCATTCTTTCTCTAATCTGCGGATAATTATTATTTCTATGCAAATTATTTTACGCTTAATAGGAATGTTTGTTTGAATTTATGTATTATTTAGTGTAAGTTTCTTCGGACTTTCTTTTCCTTTTTTAGAGCAATTGTTTTTTAAAAAATGAAATGCCAATATTTTATTTTGAATTATTCTACCGTTGGAATCCTAAACAGATCTTAAAAAATGCTATTTATCTTACTCAGAAAATTTCGCTAAAATAAGTAGCCATTATTTTCATTTGAAAACTCCAATTTCAAGAACATCTAATCAGCGTGCTTTCTCACATTTACAAATTCAAAGTTGCGAAAAGTAACGAAAGGTATTGCAAATTAGAGTCCAATGAGTCTTCAAAATAGGTACATAATATGGAATAAAATTTGTGCTTGAATAGCCTAATCAAGTACAATTCTTGTTATCTGACTATTGATTCGATATTACGAAACACGTAGCGCATTCTTTTGCTTTAGTGTGACATCTACACAAAATAAAAATAAGACAAACGTTTAGTCAATGCTCCTTTTGAAACTTCTCTAATAATCCCTTGAGAAATAATTCAAAACAATAACATGTCTTAGTATGTAGGTTTCCGTAGGTGACTTAGAATAAATGATTATATATATGTGACTTAGTATATATGATTATATATATGTGACTTAGTATACAAGATTGCCTATATATCTTAATACATATTGTTATATATGTATTTAAGTATGTGTAATGCATTAGATGGGTTAACTACATGGAGTGTAAAGGAGTCCCCAAAGAAGTTCTTATTTTAAAAACTGGCAGAGTATTGGCGAAGAAAGGAACATATTTAGAAAATTTTAAAATGAATTTTATTTTATTGTTCACAATTAACAGAAAAAAGATTAACAATGCACAGGTAACTCATCTACAGACCCAAAAACATAGGTATACTTCCCATTTTCTTTCTTACATACACACAGAAATGGATAATTTCATGCGCATGGAATATCCTCTGGAAAAAAAAGTAAAAAATTAAAATGTATGACACACACACATATATATATAATACACACATACATACACACAGTGATATATATCATATCATTTGAATGAATTAGTTAATTGAATTACAATTTTTGAACTTTTATATGTTCACTACTCTCTTAAGAAACCCGTCTAATGGCCACTTTGTTTTCGTAAACATAATGTTAAACCTATGGAACTTCTACTACTGTCCTAAAATTATTACAAAGTTATCTATTTGAATACAATAAACTGCATTCGAAAGAACAAAAATCAATGAAGGTTTTATTACATTTTCTCTTCGATTTTTAAAATGTTTTACCCCGATTTTAATGATTCATTTGTGGGTTTTCCGAGGCTTAAAACTATTCTAAAATATTTTCAAAGACAAGAAACTCTCGTTATTTTCCACGTTTTTGGATGCACTTTTAAATATTCTAAATAAATATTCTAAAATATTTTCAAAACTTGAGAAGAAAATGTAATTTCGCAGAAACTTTCGCTGTTTCTCTTTTTCGGATGCACTTTTTTGCATTTAAAAATATAAAATAGTATAGATTTAAGGGCGGTAATAGAAATTCCATAGGATCAACACAACGTTCACAAAATCAAAATGGCCGGTAGACGGGAGCCGTAAGTGTTAATGCTGAGGTCGTTAAAAGAGCTGGAGCAAAAGTTGTTCTGCGAAAAGGCATTTCTTTCTTGGTCAGTATAAGATAACTTGGAAAATCGATGCCACCATTGCACGGCTGACACATTCCTTATTAAAACTTATTTGTTTAATTTTTAAAATAAAAATCTGCGATTTATTATTTTATCAAATAATAGAACTTTTGTGAGAAATACAGTTCTTCATTTACAATTCCCGATTGGTGTTACAATTATTTGAAATTAAAACAAAATCTCTTTAACGCACAGTTTTTCCAAAACTTCAGGATAATTTTTCATTTATTTTCAAACTTATTTAGACGTTAATTAATATCATTGCCACTAATTAATGTCATTACCAAATAATTTTTTTTCTTTTTATGATTTTCAATATAAGTGTTTAAGACAAATAAGGACAATTCTATATTCTTTCTACCCTCTCTCTGTGTATTCATCGACTATTACAAAGTGTTCTAGTGTAACGTTAATGAGGGAAATTAATTGCTTTATTATATGTTTCAAGAATGTATTTTCTGTGTATCTGTAAATCATATGAGTGTGGATAGCCCTTTGTCAATCCACTGTAATGAATAGAGAACAATTTTCGAGTGACTATGTCTCATATAACCAACAAAAACCTAAATACTGGTAATTATTATTAGAAAGTCAAACTGTATAGCTTCTTTCACACAAAAAGTAGATTTTAGTATAAAAGATTTATGGATATCCAGTATTTTAAAATACAGAAAATATAGTAAAGTTGTCAATTGAATCATGTCTAAGTATCATGTTTTGTGATTTGGAGATCCTTATGACGATTCTTGAAAGTTTTGATATTAATAGCGGTTTATTCACCTCTACATTCGCGGATGAGACATATAAATAGTTTTTTCTTCGAAATGAAGAAATTAGTTGCGTTAAAAATGATACATTTTTGTACGAATCACGTTGAAAATGATATAACAATAATCAAAGCTGCATATTTTATTTTTAAATGAGCTGATTTTCGATTTATTAATGCTCCTTAACATTGAAAAAGTAATTTCTTCTTCCGTAATTATCTAATGATTCTAGACTTTAGTTCCTGAGTTAAGCCTCTACAAGCCTACTTGCCAAGGAATATATAACACAGTAGTAGCTATTTTTAATGGCGAAAGTTTACGTACTGTCACTTATGTAGTTTTCTTTTAATTTTGCTCATATGTTTTGTTTAAGGTATTTTTGTTTATGTTATTTTGAAAACTGAATTCTATATAAGATTGCTGAAGAGATATACTTGTCTCTTGTTATTTCTTTTTTTGTAGTATTTAGAATACAAGTCTTAAACTTTTCCAATTGTTTGTTTTATAAATGCTACAGTTAAAGTTCCACAGCTTTAAGAAATATTAAACTATTACTTATTCATAAATATTTTTCGCATTTTACTTTAATTTTGAATGAAAACAATGAATCTCTTATATATAATTTCCATTTAATCTAAATCATAACCAATTGAAAATCACTCTAAAAATAAAAACCAACGTTTTTAAATGATGGCAAAGTTTATTAAAAAAATATTGAAATATTAGTTAAAACTTTGTAAAAAACCTCATATCTCTCTCGTCTTTAAGATCACTCTCTCTGCGGGATTCAATATATCTTCCATAGATAAAGCCACATTACTACACAAACTACGTTATTAAAAAAAAATATTGAAATGTTAGTTAAAATTTGTGGCAAATGTCTAAATATTGCGCTGTTAGGCGAGTAAGAACGGTTTCCAAAGTTTCAAAGCTCTTGCTTGGTGGGAAGTTGGTTAAATTAACGATCGAAAATTTGATGACACACACACACACACACAAAGTGAAATACAGAAAACCTTTTTTAATAATTAAGGTTTTTTAGTTTTAGTTTGGAAATAAAGTGAAACTATCACTATTACATTTTTTAAAAATATAAAATAAATCGAAAAAATTAATAATAAAATAAATCTAACAATTCAGAAACTTATAAATCTAAAATTAATAAAAAATTATCATAAAATTAAAAGAACACATTTTTATTTTAGGAATGTTAAAAATAATAATGTAGAAGTTTTTGAAAAGGAAGCGTACGGTTAAGAATCAACCATGAAAAGGAAATATATAGTTTAAAATGCATCATTTACTTAAGCTATAATAATAATTATAATTAAAAAATGTTAAAATTACAATTGCAGCGGCACACTGGGCATTTTCCACAATAATCGATATAGCAAGGTGGACCACAGTATCCAATATCTCGACAACCAATTGCTGAAAAGTAATAATAAGATTTCTTATAATAATAATAATAATGATAAAGTAATAATAATAATAATAATAATGATAAAGTAATAATAATAATAATGATGATGATAAAGTAATAATAATAATAATAATAATAATGATAAAGTAATAATAATAATAA
>BMAW01132841.1:169221-270139 GCA_019974015.1 Nephila pilipes | reverse complement strand
AATAATAATAATAATAATAATAATGATAAAGTAATAATAATAATAATTATAAAATCATAATAATGGAAGATAATGAAACGATAAAAATATAGGAGAATAATAACACACTAAAGAAGAAGATAATAATAATATGAATAACAGTGAGGATGATGATAATAGTAAAAGTAATAATAGAAGACTATAGTTATAACAACAACAGTAAAGAAAGATAATAGTAATATAAATAATAATAATAATGATAATAATAATCAAAAAAGATGATAATATAAATAATAGTAATGAAAGATAACAATCGCGAAGGATAATGAAAAAATTAAAAAATAGTAATGGATGGTAATAAAATAATAATAATAGAAGATAACAATAATAATGGTAAGGGGAAAGATGATATTAATAATATGAACAATAACAGTGATGATGATGATAATAAAAAATAATAATAGATGAAGATAATAATAATAACATTAAAGAAAGATATTAATGTTATCAATAATTATAACAATGCTGCAGGTGGTGGTAAAGTTAATGATAAAGAAAGATAATAACCACAACAACAATAATAACAATGATAATTGTGATGGCGATGATAATGATAAAGGGAAATAACAGCAACAACAGTTACGTTGAAAATAATAAAAGCATCAGCATTAGCAAAGAAAGATAAAAGTTACCTGGGCAGTAGCAGCGTGGGCATGGTCTAGCAGGAACCAAATAGCAGGGTATGTCACAGTAAGCAGGATTTCTACATTTACCTGGTTGAACTTCTTGTCCCTCTAAACAAAATATTTCATTAGAATGGAATGGAAAAGTAATAAAAAGAATGAAATATTAGGAACATGCCATCTAACATGTTACATTAGACATGAAACGCATGTATTATGTTAAATAATGGGAAACATCTTCCACAATCGTGTATATATTTAAAAACAGTCACAGAATGCATTTTTATTAGATAATATTTTTAACAAAATATTCAATCACAAAATTTCAGAAAATTCAGCAGTATACTAGTTGGATACTTATGAAATGTGGGTTTTTCTACCAGATGCTGCCCCACATACGTTTTTGACGTATATAGCATTTTATTTGACTATTCCTATTCTGAAAAATCATACACGTGTAAGATAGTAAGAGTATAAATTCATAATCTTTTTCTGCTTCGTAAATGTTGAATTTTATGCCAAAAGAAATATTTGTGGGAGGTTTTGATTCCTTTCTTCATTTTGAAAAAACTGCTGCTCAAACTTATTGAATATTGGTAAAAGCTTACGGAGAATATGTAACTATCATCTCAAGATACTTATAAATGTTAGTTCAATCGATTCAAAACGGGTGATTTTGATACAAAGGACAAGGCTATAGGGAAACCACCGAAAAAGTTTCAAGGCGCAGTGTTCAAACATTGTTGAACCAAGATTCCACTCAAATTCAACCACATCTCTGTCGGAAATATTGAATGGGACTCAAAAAAGTGTTAGCAAATGCTTACACGTGGTGGGAAAAATTCAAAAAGAAGGAAAAAGGATACCACACGTTTGAATCAAAAACAAATGGAGAACTGAAAAGTTATTAGTGAACTACTGCATAAAATACATCAAAGGAAGAGATTTCTGTATCGAATTGTAACACATGATAAAAAATTGATTTATTTTGATAATCCCTAATGTAGAAAATCAGGGGTTGATTCCAGCCAACCATCAACATCGACGGAAAGACCAAATCACCTCCGAAAGAAGATATCGTTCAGTGTTTGGTTGGATCAAAAGGGTTTTGTTCATAATGAATTTCTCAAACCCGGTGAATGTTACCAGCTACCAATAACAGGGATCAATTTGAATCACGCATTGCTCCCAAAACATCCAAAATGGGAGATAAGACATGAAAAAGTGATTTTCCTACATAACAATGCATTGCCTCTAACCACAAAAGTTGTCAAGTAAACTTTAAACGAATTGAATTGAGATGTGTTACCTCAACCGTCATATTTGTTGGGCATTGTTCCTTCGGACTGTCAGTTGTTCCGGTCGATGGCACATGGATTACTTCGCTCATTTCGAAGAAGTGGAAAAAGGAATCGATTCCTGATTTGCTTCGAAAAAATGAAAGTATATAACGTAGCGGACGCCCCCCTCCCCCAGCAAGGGGGGGGGGGGCAGCGTCGAATAGCTCAGAATTTTAACAAGTAATTTTACTCATCCACTTCAAATTAATACGCATTTTTAATTTAAAAACTTGGTATTTCATATGTATACACCTGGTAATAGAAATCCTCTCAAATTTTTTATTCAAAACATAGCTTGGTTAAGATATTAAGTCTGTTGTGCCTCATAGTCACGTTTAAACCAATAAATTTCCAAAAAACTTTTCAGGATTTAACATTGCGTTATAATTTTTGATACGCAGAAAATATACAGCTGTAATTAATGTTTTCGAATATACGATGAAAATGTTCATTTGCGAAGAGTCATTGTTGCTTCATTTATTATTGTGAATTAAGGAGTCTCAGGAATCTTATCTATTATCAGTGTATGCGAAGTAACTACGTTTTCCAAACCCTTATGACTGACCAATAAAGCAAAGAGTAGAAACTTGAAACTCTTACCATACTTACCATTCGTATATATATACTTACCATACCATGTAACTCTTTCCATTCAAATATGTGTGAATATTTACTTATATAATCATGTAATTTTAAAAAAAAACCTTAAAAAGTTCTAGATAAACATAGATGCGGACGTTTTTTCAAAATTACGAAAATCAACATTTCACAGCACGCAAAATTCTGAAGAACAACATTGATCAAAATTTGTAAAAATAATGTTATTTAATCGAAGAATGTGTTCAGGTTTGAAAATATATATACTTTTAAAAAATTTAGAGGAAAACAATTTTAAAACAATTATTTAGAAAGTTTAAAAAAAGTTCAATTGAAATTCATTTAATTTTTTCTATTAATGATTTGTCTGAAAATCGATGAATGAGTCATAAAAAAACTTATTCTGAACATGTGTACGAAATTTCAAACTAATATGATTAACAGTTTTTGAGAAATCCTGAAAGCTAAAATATTTTGTTTCGAGAAAGCTAAAATATTTTGTTTCGAGAAAGCTAAAGAAGAAGTTGAAAACAACAACAAAACTTTTTAAACAAGGCTTTGTTTTTCATCGTTATTTTTTGAAGTATCGGTAGTATCTTTAAATTTCAAACCAAAATATTCAATAAAGATAGGACTCTAAGCATATATATTTTTAAGACTTCGAAGTTTTTGAAGTTCAAGGATTCTGAAGTCTCTTAAAAGCAGGTAGACTTGAAAGTGAAGTAATTTAGGAGTTGACTAAAGAAATTCTTATTCTTATGACTTTGAAACAAAAGTTTGAGTAAGGCATTTTTGAATTAATTATTACTCGAATGATATTCTGTCATATAAATCAACTTTAAGCATTATGAGAAGGAGATATTTGAACTGTTATAAATTATACACGCAAGTTATTTTTATGTTATAAAAGAATACATAAAAATTAGTAAATATATATTAATATAAATGTTGTACTTTTAAGTAAATACAGTTTTGACGTAAAAAAATTTTAAGAACATTTTTTTTACTATTTTACTTTTATTAAAATACATGTGATATAAAGTTAGGAGACCCGTGTCTCCGAGTCGTTGGAAAGCGTAGATCTCGCTGAAAGTGAAAGTGTCCGATTATATTAGGGTTTGTGTCGAGTGTGAATCTTAGAGCAGCGTTATCACATCAAATTTTGCTTCAAACTCAACTGATATGGTTTGAACAATGTGGATGTGATCCATTATACAAGGCCAAAATTAAGTCAAAATCGCGTGTCTTTGAGTGTCCCCCAAAAACTCAAAGATGGTAGGGAAGATGTTGATTCTCTTGCCTTTGGCTGAGGGAAAAGTAATGAACAGTAATTTTTAATCAAAAGTACTCGAATCTTTGAGGTTTAGAGTCCGCAGGAAATCGCCGAAACCCAGAATGCTCCATTCAAACAATGTGTCGAGTCATACGTTGCGAATTCAGAGGGAAGTGCTAACCAAATACAACATCGTAACGATGCATTGACTTTTCTACATTTCAGATCTAGATCTCTCCGATTTTTTTTTTTTTTGTTCCCTAGGATAAAACAGGGCAATAAGATATAGTTTCGGAGCATTAGATACATTTCAAGGGCCTTGAGGGCCCTTGAAAGGTATCGAATACTAAGGTATCTAATTTGAGGATTCAATACATTTTTATTGAAAAATATAGGATAATTCTCTGACAGAATACTATGGCAGGAATAATTCTGAACAAAAATATTTGTTTCGAAGCGTACATTTAAAAGAACAATTACTCATTCAAAATTATGCTTCTCCACACAGAAATGTTTAAATAAAACTATTTAAATATGAAAGTGAAATAAAGTTGCTTTAAACCACGTATGGGTCATGGCTCTCGTTCGGTACGTCACTTTTTGTCAATTCGTTAGCAAACTATCTTTCTATCTGTAACTTATGATTCCATACATCGTACGATTTCTAACCGATTTCGCTACTTATAAGACACTAAAGACATTGTTAGTATTTAAAAAGAGACATTTCAATATTATTAGCATTTGAAAGACTAATAATTCAACACTGTTAGTATTTAAAATCCTGTCAATTTAACATTGTCACCACTCAAAAGACTGGTAATTAAACACTTTTAGTATTTAAAAGACTAATAATTTGATATCAGTCTTGAGGAGTTTGTTCAGATTTTCAAGACAGTAAGACCTTTTCCAGATTATAAGGCATCCATTTTAGCTCTTTGAATTTAAATACTCCAGAATCAGTATAACCTCATAAGAACCTAACCGACAAATCCTGGACAATCGGGATGACTGCAATGTAAAGTATGAATTTAGAGAAAAATGTTAACACCAATTAAAACAAAAACGTTATTTATATTGCAGGATACTAATTAAATATGTTAATTTTAAGTACGTAATATGAAAAATAAAGATCACGTTAGTTAATCAAAGTTCAATAAATTTTGTGCAAGTCATTTTTCTTTTTTATGTATATATCTTTATACACAAAAAATTTGTGTCACGTTGTTTGTCCGCAATGAACTCCTAAACTAATGAACCGATTTTAATAAAATTTTGCTCACTGTGTGCAGTTTGGTCCAATTTGAGAGATAGAGTAGTTGTTTCTTAATATATAGTCACGACATTTTTATTGCAAATTATTTGTTTAATTTGTGCTGCCAAATGGCAACACCCAATTTCTTCAAAACGTTTGGCAATAATATTGTGTTTACATAGCTTAAACTGTGTTTACGATAGTACTCATTTCAAATGTTGAGATTGATTTTGATAGAAATTAATTTCAGTTAGATATTTTTGATTTTATTAGTTATCATTAGTATTTTGTTAAAATTTATGACTATTAGGAAAAATGGAAGTTCTGTTCGAAAGTTGAAGTGAAACTGTTACATCAAGAATGTGGATGAGAAGAAGACTGATAGATGTGTTTCAACAACATCAGTCACATTCAAAACCAATTGATAATTTAGAAATAAAGATCATAACATAGTAACTAATTTTAAAATTTTAAATGGGTTATAGTCGGCAATAGGATGTCCCCTAGGTGATTGGCGACGAAACTTGGCGACTTCCTAGACAGGTTGCCAAACGTGCGTGAATTAAGCATTGAGTATTCTTAGGGTTACCATAGCGAATTACCACTTTTAAATCATTATCGCCGCAAAGATTCGTCAATCGCCTAGGGGACACCTTATTCCCGACTTAAACCTTTAAATGATTTTATTTCCTCATTTAATTGTCCTGAGTGTTTTCAAAAAGGTATAAAGTATTTCGGAGAATCAGTATTCGGTTTAGCATCTAATTTTTTACTAAAATATCCAAACTCTGAGTATTCCATTTCCTTTTGTACATCTCCAAAAGTGAAAAAAATGCACAGCATCAACCTTGCTTTTGTTTGTGGCTTGAGGATTAATGGAAATGGACATTCTGCTGCAAAATAAGCTGTTTTCGGGCTATGAATCTGAACATTCCATCTAAGACAGCTTACATTTGTCTTAAAAAAAGATTCACAGATGAGATTAGCGCATGTTTAAAATAATCGTTCTTATGGCGTAAAATCGAAACACTTCGACTAACCATAAACATAAGCTTACAATTGCAAAATGATCCATGGCACAAATGTTTTCCAAGGAATTGCTAGATATTGGACACGGTAGAATATAACTGCAACCAAATACGCATTGCATTAAATTGCCAGACAATTTCTGCACTGTTGTTGAGGAAAAAAATGAATTAATTGAAAGTATCTTCCCGGACATACAGAATAATCACTTGGATTATAACTAGCTCAGTAATCGGGCTATTTTGGCAGCCAAAAATGTTGATGTTGACAAAATTAACTTCCTGATACAACAGTTGTTGCCAAGTAATCTGATGTCTTTTAAGTCAATCGATACTGTTGTAAATGAAAACGAAAGTGTGAATTTCCCAATTGAATTTTTAAATTGTAAGAATGCCACCATATAACCTTCGGTTGAAGACTGGTTCACCTATTATTTTCCTACGTAATTTGAATCCACTTCGATTATGCAATGGTGCATGTTTGGTCATCAAAAATATCACTGGAAATATTCTTGAAGGAACTATTTTGACTGAAAAGTTTACAGGAGAAGTGGTCATGTTGCCACGCTTTGCAATGATGCCGTCAGAATCTGTGATATCCTTCAAAAGGCTTCAGTTTCTAATTCGGTTAGCTTTCCCCATGATCAGAAATAAGTCTCAAGGCTAAACAATGTCTATTTGCGGCTTAGACTTGGAAAATCATGGGCAATTATATGTTGCATGCTCACGTGTGGGAAAACCATCGAATCTATTTGCGTTAGCAAGAGACAGGATTCAAAGCTAATCGATTGTTCACCGACTGGCTTTGAATTAATTTAAAATAGAATATTTTTATAATTCAAAAGATGAATATAATTATTAAAGATAACAAATAATCTACTCTACCTACCTCATTTAAAAATTATTATATGTTATCAACTAAGAACTTTGTAAATTACCCTTATACTTGAATATGAGATGAATAAAATCTAAATTCAAAATTTTATATTGATTTGTGCTCAATATTAACTTCACGAAAATTTTCATCAATCGCCTCTAAATTTTGGCATAAAGTTCAAATCTCAATCCCGTGGATTTTTACATTGGCTACAACGTTTTCGTCTTTATTTCTAAATAATAATTTGACTGTATTGAATAGTTTACTATAATATTATTCAAAGTATATCTTAGCCATAGGAAAGCGTTGCCGGGTCTGCTAGTATTTGATAAATACAAATATAACTAATATGTGTTTACTAACTTTCAATTTTTTATGATGGCTCTATGATTCTCGATGAATTACTGTAGATTTTGATCTTAAAGAACATGTAAGTGTTTCCGTATTATTATTAAATATATATTTTAGATATCTACAACTGTTTCCAACAAAACTGGAATAACAAGCTGCAGAGTGAATAAAAAAATCTATATAATTCCAAATAATAAACAGTTATTTTATTAAAAGAAGGATATATGCTTCAAGATTTATTAATATATAAGCCAGAATATTAAATTATATACTGCTGTTTGTAGAAAATGCAACACCATGAAAGAATCATCAGAATCAAATGAAATTTAATGCAGAAACGACTTGTACTGATACAAATAAATGATGAAATTTTCAAAACAAAAGAAACAAATTAAGCGTCCGAAATCAGTATTTGGTGCAGCCACCATGCGCTGCAATAAGTGCTGCTATACGACGTGGCATGGAGTCAAACAGATGTTGAATATCTGCTTGAGGAAGAGAATTCCATATCGCTTGTATGCGCAACCAAAGTTCGTCTTTGGAAACTGCAGGACGCGGATCACGAGCGAGACGCCGACCAACCATATCCCACACGTGCTCAATAGGCGACATATCCGGTGAATAAGCAGGCCAAGGAAGAAGTTGCATGCGTTGTGCTGAACAGAAGTCTCGAACAGTCCGCGCAACATGTGGGCGTGCATTATCTTGCTGAAAGATAGCTCCAGGGATGCCTTGAAGGAAAGGAACGACTTCGGGCTGTAGCACTTCACGGACGTACCTGTTGCTATTGAGATTACCCTCAATTCGTATCAAATTGGATCGTCCATGATACGAAATCACACCCCAGACCATAACTCCGGGTGTTCGACCACTATGTCGTTCAATAATACACTCAGGAAGGCAGCGTTGACCGGCATAACGTCTAACACGAACACGGCCATCATGGGTCCACAAATTGAAGCGTGATTCATCTGAAAAGACAACTTGGTGCCAATCAGCTCGCCTGTCTCTGTGCTCAAAAGTCCACTGCCGACGCAGCCGTCGATGATTCGCCGTGAGGGGAATCCTGTATAAAGGCACCCTTGCACGCAATCCACGGCACAGCAGACGACGACGAATTGACGAAGCCGACAATTGTACACCTGTAGCAGTAGACCAACGTGCTGCCAGCTGCCTGGAGGAAGCTGTGCGATCATTCACCGCCATGCGGAGCAGGTGTCGATCATCGCGCTCTGACGTCACCTTCTGTCGTCCAGTGCCTGTTTTTCGAGTTGTTCGGTGCTCGTCGGTCCACTGCTTCCAAACTCGCATCACTGTGGAACTGTTCCGCTGCATACGAGCTGCTATTGCGCGATAGGAAAATCCTCCTTCTCGAAGGCCGATTATCCTCCCTCGTTCAAACTCCGTAAGTTGCTTGAATTTCTTATTCTTCCGTCGTGGAGGCATACTCAGGTCTCACTAAACGTTTGCCACTAACAAATAATCATAGACTTTTTTCAACGTCCCGCTACAGCACTTTATTTATACGCTTTCAGCATCAATTCAGAGGGCGCTGCGCGCGCCGCGCACGCGCGATGGCTCTGAAACTTTATTAATTTGCATAATATCCTATAATTGACATTTGCTGCGAATTTCATTTGATTCTGATGATTCCTTCATGGTGTTGCATTTTCTACAAACAGCTGTTTAGATTGGAAAGCATATTGAGTTATAAATGGTAATAACTAGACAACTGTTTCAAAATTGGTATGACCTTAATAGCTTTCATTTTTCTAATTGTTGTCTATCCGGCCTTCCAATAATCTGGCGTTTTTAGACAGGCTGACGAGTGACTGCTATTTTTGGCTGTTTTTGAGATTCATTTGATTTCAACAAGTAATTTTTGTTATTCCCTGCTTTTTCAGAGGGCTTTTATAGTAATTTCCAGTTAGTATCTCAATCCATTCATTCATTATTCAATGTCAATTCATTCATTATTAGACATCGTCTTCCAGTTTTTTTTTTATTTATTTAAGAAAATGGGAGGAGGAACATCAGGAACTAATACATATTTTTCTTTTTTTGGAAAACATTTTTGTTCATTTTTTTTCTTTTTCATATAATTTTGCTTCACTTTTTATTCACGTTTTCTCTTTTGTGGTGTTTTGTCAGCTTAATTGACAATGATTGTGTTCTTTTGTTACTCTATCAGATCTGTTGCTGCCTTTATTTCGTTATATGTGATGAATTTATAGTTACAAAGCTTTATTTCTTCCTTAACACCGCTTTTTAACTTAATTGAAGTTAAAGAGACGGAGTTCTGTGCACGCGTTGTCGAGACTAAATTGAATTTTATTGAGGAAATTCGGCCTGTAACGACTCAGAATAGTAACTGTACAAGTCTACATTCACTCTGCAGCGTGCATATTTTATCAGTGGGAATTTGCATGTGTACCGTACTGTTTTAAAAAATGTATATGTAGTGTAAATGTAAACATAAACTTTTGAGGATAAAAACGAGATATTGAAGCGACTTGATAAAGACGATATGTTGGTTAGTTTCAGTAACGAATATGAAGTTTGTCATGTTACAATAAGGAACATAAAGATAGTTGGTTGGTTTTATTAACGTAAGAAATAACGTTGCCACAAGAAATTTGTTTCTATATGTAATATCCAACTTTGTTCAGAATTCAAGGAAACAAAGAATGCGCAAGTTGTGCTCTAAAAACTGTTAGAAATTATTCAGAAATACAAAATTACTTACCACCGAGCGCCAGCAAAGCTCCTAATACTAACAAAGCAATGAAGACCTTCATGATTACGAATATTACATAAAATAATGGAAAAAGTGCTCTGTATTTATATGCAATCTGTTCTACCTTCTGAATTTGACGTAGATGACGTGGAAAACACCTTTTTTACAGAAGCATCATAAGTATCACGTTTTTCGTGAAGACTTTCTTACTATTTTTAAATTTAAAACAAAGTTGTACGACGCAGATCACTAAACAAATTTGTTCTCGTTCTGATTAATAAATATTTAGCAGCTGATCAAAAATGTAGCCGATCAAGGTGTTCCTTAAGGATAATCGTTTTTAATATACAGCTGAAATAATTTGCTTCGAATTCTTAAAAGTAAAGTCACAACTACTTCCACACTCTACATGATTAAGACACATGTGAATCAGATTAAAAGTTTTGAAATCAAGCTAGAATTTATTAGGTAATTTTAATAACACCTAGAGTAAAGCAAATTATTCTCAAATATTCCTTTAATTGTTTGGTTAATATAAAGACATGCTCTGTTCATGCATATAGTTCGCTCTGAAATTTCGTTACTTCTTCAGATCATAGTGCTGATACCTATAGTTTTATTTTTTTTAAAAAAAATATTCTCCAGCATAAATTAATATCGAATACTAGTATTCGTAAATGGTAATGAGGGTAATTTAGTGGGAATTTTTTGTATTATATTATACTTTGTCTTCCTATTATACCAAATCGATTTGTTGTGAATGAAAAATTTAATTTAATTTAATTTTATGTTTCAATTTTTTTTCACAGTATGAGTAGAAAACTGTTGATAAGCCTAGTATTTAAAGAATATTCACAAGTAATCAAAAAAAAAAGATTACTTTCGCAAAACAGTAACATGGTTTTGTGCCTAAATGATGAAGACTACAATGGAATATGTAGAGTGATAAAATATCTAAAAATTTATGTTTTTGAATTTTGGTGAGGTAAACTTTTACTTTCCTTGATTAATTAAGAATTGATTTTATTTTGTTATTCTGATTCTACATCTTCTTGCGAACACACATACATATTCCAAAGTTATTTACAAAAATATGTTTATATAAATGAATAGTATTCTTTTGTTCTAAAAATTCAATGCTATTCTTAGATATATTCGAAAGGAACACAGTACAAAATTAAAAAGTTATCTTTTTTTAGGTTTATGATGCTACTAAGATGTATAATTGCTTTCCACTTTTTTTTTAGTAGTTGGAATGCAATGAATTTGAAATAAACCAAATAGGGATGTAGAAGTAATTATTATTTTCTCGCAAATGAATTTAGTTGCTATTTGTAATTATCTACTGCTTTTATCAAGTTTATTATTTTTCCCTTTTCTCAAATCAAGGAAGTTTGCTTTTTATGTTCTAATCACACTAAGAATTTTAAAAAAGTAATTAATTGTGAAATACAGTTTGATATAACTTGAAGTATATCAATATGTTAAAAGATATATTTTTAAAATTTTAGATAAACTTATTCTAAATTTTTTTAAAAATTTTACTTTATGATTATTCTACGGAAGAATAAACGTTATATTTGACATTGACTCTTAATGTGATAACATTGGGTTTCAGGCCGTATGTGAAAATGCTTTCTTTTATCAAGCATATATATGTGGTAAAATATAACTGGCAGCATTTTGCACTTAACATGCGAACATTAAATATGCTTGTAATTTTATTGTAGCCAATAAAATGAACAACTTTTAGATAACACTACACTTTGCGTATCTTGTTGAACCTCCGTTAAATTGTTAAGAAGTGTTTTTTTAGGTGAAGCAGAGATATATTTTAAAAAGTTCCATCAATCAAAATATACTACACATATAATTAACTTCATTCTCGTCTATAGAAATCGAAAGTAATCTCCTTCTGTTTCGTCCATCATGAGTATTCATTATGTGCTTTGCTTTTCGGTGGTATATGTAAATTGACACTCTATATCTATCAGATCTTTATCATCATGAAATGCAAGGTAAGTGCATTCTCAAAATATTCTACATTAACTGAGTGGTCATGGTCACGAACTCTTGTTCGATGTAATTCCATTCGAATCGACAGATCGAGTATGATTTGAATAAATGCTTGTCGTACAGCGGAACTAATTCATGTTAAATTGATTAGGTCAAAAAGTCCTTACGTTGACTGGATGTAGAAGTAAGAAAAGTGTGGTACAAGCAGATGCCACTCAACCCGTGGATCAAAATTGCGAAATCCGTCACTAACGGCCCTCGTTTTCTTCTAAGTGTGACATTAATTAAAAAATTAATCAGTCATTCAGAAAAATCCTCTTTATTAGTTTCAGAAAAATCCTCTTTATTAATTTCAGAAAACTCTTCGACTATGCTATTTTCAGATCAAGGATACATAAAAAAAAATTTACAAGCATTTTGGATACTTGTTAGTTTTTTTAAAATATTTATTTGCTTAAATAAGAAATTACTTTTATTCTTATCACTTCTTAGTGGTAATTTGTGGCAGTAATTCTTCTATTTGAGGCCAATAGTAACCGTTTTTAAACAACGCAGGTGATGGAAAGGAAATTTACGCACTCTCAGACTGCCAACATTTCTAATTCAAAATATTAGAATGAGCGAAAAATGTCCCTGTACGGTCTCGTAAAATATATATCTGTAAGTATAAACAAAGGGGAAGAACGAAACAAATATATATAGTGTTAAAAATAAGACAAGGTCTGATGTATTTTTCACATGTGTCTAAAGAATCAAAAGAGATTTTGTAAAAAAAGATATTGTAATTATTCACAAAATTGAAATATTCGTAGAGGTGATTCGGAGAATTAGAAAATTTGTAAAATATTGGGGTTGGTATGCGTTGATAAAATTTCCGCTAATGGTGCTCTATAAAATTAGTGCGCATATAAAAGTTTGTTTGAAAATAGGCTTTAGCTAGTTGGGATTTAAAAATAAGCAGCACGAATGACATATCGGACCGTACTAAACTTTCATTTTAACTCTGGGTAATTGGCCGCAGCAGCCTAGTAGTCATGGTCGCAGTCTCCTGGTCAGCGTTGTTTATGTCAGGTCATGGGCTGAGCCTGATGTTTTTGAAGACCCAACGTACAGTGGGGATGATGTGTGTGAAATCTGTCCAAGTCCGAAGTATTTCCGTTGGAGTGGTGTAGAGGTTTGGAGAGGAAGGTGCCAGCTCAGGTGTCGTACTCAATTCTTGCCCAAGGTGGAACATTAAGAGGGTTGTTGCCAAAAGCGCTTATTTTGCTTCTATGTGCGAGGTTAATAGGCAAACAATTAACCCACTGACTCTATGCAATGAGGTACCAAATCAATAAAAGACCGTCAAAAAATTAAATTGTTCTCAAGGGATTTTGAGTAAAATTTTTAAACATTATTCTAAAAATCAAAATATAATAAATTGTGGTCTTAATGATTAACCCCACTAACACAAGATAGAATTCTGAAATGTATTGTGAGGGGGAAACACTTCGAGAACCTGAGATTCATAAATAGAAACTGGTGAGAAAAGGAAGAGAAAACCTCAACATTTATCGCACTGCGACGACTCCATGAATCGGAACTTCCAATCATGTTGACAAAGCCGCTACTTACTTGCAAGAAAAACAGGGCTGGAGTGCAGTGGTACGGAGACAGTGCAATTAGATATCCAGGACTAGAACAACGTACTTTTTTACAATGTTTTCGGTTTCCACGGTCGTCAGAGTGTTCCTCTTTGGCTCTACAATCAAGAAGCTATTCCATTATAGATTCCTTAAAACTCTCAGTGGAATTAAACATCTCTGTCATGGAATTTGGAGTGTATGAGAGTTTAGTAAAGCTATTTATTTTGTCAGGAAGGGAAATTCTGTGTAAACCTGGAGTCCTAAAATAAATTGGAAAATAGAGTTAAAGGTGACTATGTTTTCTGACAGGCTTCTGCACCTTACCACACATCTACGCTCACTACGTTGCTTAAGAAGAATACAATACAAATTCTTGGCTGTCCAATACCCCCGATTTAAGCCTTATAAATAATATATAGGGTTACATGAAGAAATGCCTTAAGGAGTTAGCTCCAGAGAATAAAAATAAACTCGGACTTCGGATATTGAACAAGTAAGAGTAAAATGACCTGGTGACATGCGTGGCTAACAATTTGGTTATAAAATGTCACCAAGTTGTCAATTTAGCTTCAAAATTAAAAGCCGCTAGATAAATCTGCTAACTGTTAGAACAGTCTTTAGTGTATACACATAGGAATTAGTGTGAATAAGTCAACTATATGAGCTAACGTGGTATAGTATTTATGTAATTTGTATTGCATTATTTAGCGATTGTACGAACTCTGATTTGGAGCTA
Source organism: Nephila pilipes (assembly GCA_019974015.1). Taxonomy (NCBI): domain Eukaryota; kingdom Metazoa; phylum Arthropoda; class Arachnida; order Araneae; family Nephilidae; genus Nephila; species Nephila pilipes. The sequence goes on along the minus strand of BMAW01132841.1, from coordinate 255,648 downwards.
TCGTATATTTTTAATGTTTGTATTATGTTTTTTTTTATTAAAAAGGAACTATAGTTTATTTTTTCTAGAAAGTCTCAGAACAAATGTAGGCTTAATAGCGTGGATCTTTCTGTTCTGTGAAACCGATCTACCACGTAACAATGTCTTCTTTCAATAAGGGGAACATTCATCGCATTTAATATTGAGAATATTAAAATTTAATTTTAATTTAAGAAACTTCTTCATAAAAAAAATTTCCTAATAGGAATAGGTTGTGGAATGAAAAAGAAGAATTTTAATTAAATTTATTTATGATGTGATATGATTTTACTGATATCTTACAAAAAGAACATATGCTTTAATTTCTTATAATAATTACGAATATACTTTTAATTTTAATTACAATTTGAAGAATTCGAAGCAATGCAAAATATTTTCAAAAGTGATACTATTCGCAATAAATATTTAATTGGTGATTATTTTGAGTTAATGATTTAAAATATTGAGTTACATAGGGTGCTCAATGGTAAGAGTAAAGTATTTTATTTTCATCTAAAAAAGTGATATTATGGCAGGGTTGAATTATATAGAAACAATGCATTCAAAAAGTTTGTATCTACCACTTAATTTACAAATCCTGATAAAGCTATTAAAGTTTTCATAGCTGTGTTATTTAAATTAAATTTAGGTCAAATTTAGAACATTTAATTGTCATTGCGAGACAAAAATTGAGGTAAAATAAAGTAAAACTTAAAATGAAATGCGAAGGTTGGGACTGACCTGAGGAGGCAGATGACAAGAAAGAAAAAGAACGAAGGACAGTAAGAGATAGCGGTAAGTTCTGGATCTGCTAAATGATGGGTGAATTTTTTTTTCCTATTGTTAATACCATAGACTGTATAAATTTTTATAATAGTTATCATCACATTTAATTAATTTGTCAAAAGATGTGCCATACTTGTGCGCATAAAGTAGTCCTACATTTAAGTAAAAAATAAGACGTTAACTGGAAACATTCCTATATTTCAATATAAATACTGTTGTTTTATGAATTTCTTTCTGCAGATATCAATAGATTTTCCTTTCCCACAAAAATATTATAATTATACATGTTTAGAAAAGAATGGAAATGACTTAAATTAATGATAGGATTTTTGAAAAAAAAAATATCATCATTTTATATTTTTGTTTGTAAATAGTTTCATTACAGAAAACAAAAATTTATGTATATATTTTTTTAGCAAAGTTTGAAGCAATTCATGGAGTAAACTTTAATTTTTTCGCGTTCATTTATTACTGTAATCTTCGAATAATTATTATTTCCATACAAAATAATTTACGCTTATTAGGCTAGTTTTTGAATTTATGTATTATTTAGTACAATTTTCTTTTCCTTTTTAAAGCAATTATTTTTCTAAAAGCGAAATCACTGTATTTTATGTTGAGTTTTTCTATCTTTGGAATGCTAAACAATTTTCAGAATAATGCTATTTATTTTACTCAAAAAATTTGGTTAAAATGAATGGCAATTCTTTTCATTTGAAAACTCCAGTTTCAAGAACATCTAATCAACGACTTTTCTCGTATTTAAGAATTCAAAGTTCTATTCAAATTTTAAATGCATTTTAAAATATAATGTTTTAATATGTAAATTTCTTATTCATTTTGTAAACTGTACAAACATGTAAGTATATGTAGATAATACATGCCTACTTATAATATATAACACAGAATATTAACCTATTTATATTTCAGCATACATTGTTGATTACTTTAATATATTATTGTATAACAATATAATATGGTGTAGTTACATAATCTGAAGATGAAAAATCAAACTCTTAAAATTATTTTTTTATTTTTCCATTGTATTTATATACATTTATTTACTTACTAACTTTGATAAATAAACTATTAAACACAGAACCAGAGGGAAGTATTTTCAACGTAAAAAACAGTTCTTTAGCTAATTGATAAATTTGCCTAATAAGCTTCAACTTAGAATTACTTAAAGAAGTAGTGAACAAGGTGTATGGACTTTAACAAGAACTCGCCTATTTATCATTTTATAAAATAGAATACATATGAATTGCGATTTTCATTTTAGATGGAATACATTGGGGTAGCATCTCATTATTCTAATGATTAAAGTCTATAATATTATAGCCTGAGAAATTTCATTAAAGTTATGGGTTGAAATGTTTAGTTCATTATAAACTAACCTGAAAAGTAACGAAAGTTATTGCACATTAAGTTCAGTAAAGCTTTAAATTACGTACTGATATGGTTAGGAATTTTGGTGTATGAAATGCCGATTCAAGTATAAACCTTATTATCTACCCATGATTTGAAACTGCGATACACTTTGCCACTGGCCCGTTGTTTTGCTTTAGTGTGATTTTACACAAAATAAAATAAAAATGAAATATGTGTCAATACTACCTTGGAGACTTCTTTAATAATCCTTTTTGAAATACTCCAAAACAACAATACTCGTATATTTTAGTATACAGGTTTTCGTATAATGACTTAATATATATGATTGCGTATGTGATTTAGTAAATTTCATTGCGTATGTGATTTAGTAAATATGATTGGGTACGTACCTTAATACGGATTATTATATATTATGTACTTAAGTATGCGTGATACATTAAATGAGTTAATTATATTAATATAAATGAGTCCTCAATGAAGTGTTCAGTTTGAAAACTTGCCGAATATTAAAGAAAAGAGGAAACTTGTTTAGAAAACTTTTTAAAATCTATTTCATTTTATTGATGTCAATAATATACAGTAAAAGAATTATCAATGCACGGGTTGATCAACTACTGGCCTCGCAAAAACATAGGCATCTTATTCTTCTCCTTTCTTTATTACATACACAACGATGGATAATTTCAAGTGAATGGTTCATTCTCTGAAACAGAAGTAAAATATTAAAATGTATGAATGATTGACTACTACTTCTTGTGTAATTAATATCACATATATGTATGTACATAAAGGAAATAGTTAAAAGATTTATTACACGCACTCAGGCATGCATATATATATATATATATATAGTTACGAAAATTTAGAGGAATTAAAGCTTTTGGGGATTTTTATTAGATTCCTTTAATACAGGGATTGATTTTCAATGATGGCCGTGGGTTTTTAGTTTCGATTCATAGGTCAAGTGAAAAAAAAGGACTTTCTCTTTTCTTTGGTATGCCAAATTTAATTACGAGTGGGAATTTCATAGGTTTAAGCGTTAAAAGTTAGCCCGCCCGACTTCTGCAGTATAAGACTTAGCACTTCATTCAAGCGCACCACCGCGTTCCTTCTATGTGGATGTTCTATGTTCAGAGGCGCGGACTATTGGATATGTGTTAATCCCATTAACCTACTGCTTGATGGCTCTCCCTTTCTCGATCATGACTAGACAATAATTTTAGCACTTTGGGATGTATCTCTAAGAACCTAAGCGTAAGATACACCCCCACAGCCACCCCATTCCACAGACTTATATATATAATATTAAGTCATATTATTAGGAAAAAAAAAATAATCTAAATTTGAATCACAATTCTTGAACTTTCAAACGTTCACTATTCTCTTAAGGCTCCTGTCTACCAGGTATTTTGTGAACATAATATTAAACTTATGGAATTTCCAGTACTTCTCCTGAAATTTTTACTATTCTATCTAATTTAATATTTTATCTACTTGAATGCAATAAACTGCAGCCAAAACATAAAAAAAAATGATGAAGGGTTTGGCCGAATTACGTTTTCTCTTCGAGTTTTACAAATTTCTTACCCCTATTTTAATGATTCGGTTGTAAGTTTTCCGATCTTCAAAAAATATTCTAAAATATTTTCAAAACTCGAGAAGAAAATGTAATTCCGCAGAAACTTTCGCTATTTCTCTCTTCCGGATGTACTTTTTTGCATTCGAAAAGATAAAAATAGTATAGATTTAAGGACGGTAATAGAAATTCCATAGGATCAACACAACGTTCACAAAATCAAAATGGCCGGTAGACGGGAGCCGTAAGTGTTTTTGCTGAGGTCGTTAAAAGAGCTGGGGTAAGAGTTGTTCTGCATGAAGGCGTTTCTTTCTTGGTCAGTATCAGATAACTAAGAAAGTGAAAGTCGATGCCGCTGTAGTAGGGTGGACCCATTCCTTATTAAAACTTATTTAATTAATTTTTTTAAAATAAAAATCTGTGATTTATTATTCCATCAAATTGTGAAATTTTTGTGAAAAAATGCAAATCTTTATAATTCCCGATTGCTGTTACAATTATGTTAAATAAAAAAAATCTTTTCTGCACAATTTCTCACTGATGTCATGATATTGTTCCTTCAGTTTTTTTCAAACTAGATACAAAAAGAGTCTGGTTGAAAGTGAATTTTTGGAGGTCAGTGTATATGATGATGTGTTCACAAAAAATAATTTGGAAATTGATTTGTTTTGTATTCTTTTATTTTCTTCATTTCATTTATATTTACTTTTAACTGGGTGTATGTAAAAATGTTAATATGTTTCCAAAAATTTTTTAAGCACTTAGCTCTTTTTCCTTCTAATTCCTCTTAGTTAGATGTTAGTTAATATCATTGCCACTAAGAAACATTAACTTTATTTCAAAATAATTGTTTCGCTTAACAATTTTCGATAAAAATTTGTGAAACAAATAGCGGCACTTCATATTCTTCATTCCCACTCTCTTTGCATTCATCGTCTTTTAAAATGTGTGCTAGTGCATTGTTAATGTGGGAAAATAAATGCTTTATTATTTGCTTCAAGAATGTGTTTGCTGCGTAACTGTTAATCGTACTATGAGTGTGGATACGCAATATCATCTCCTTTGTCAGTCATTTGCAATGAATAGAATTTCAATTTCTGATGACTATGTCTCATATTATCAACGCACGCCTAAATACTGGTTTAGTTTAGTTTTTATTAACGTCGCACTTCAAGCAACAGGAGGGCTATTGGCGACGGAACTCGTAATTTTGAACCACGGTCAAGCGATGAGGACGACACCTGAGCTGGCACCCCCCTCTTCTAACATCCACACCACACCAACGGGAGGACTTTGGGCCCCAAACAGATTTAACGTGCATCAGCCCCGGCTACACGGCGGGTCTTTGGGGGCCAAGGATCGAACCCGCGACTGAACGAAAACCGCAGACCACGAATCTGAAACCATGACCACTAGGCTACCGCGGCCCCTAAATACTGATAATTATGAGAAGAAAGTAAAACTGTGTAGCCTCTTTCAGGTAAAAAGCAGACAGGTATAGGTTTTAATATGATATAAATGTGGATAAATAATATGATATTTTGAATAAGTTATGTTAATGTTATTTTGAATAAGTTATGTTAATGTTATTTTGAAACCTGAATTCTATATAAAATTGATTAAGATATATACTTCCTCTTGTTATTTCTTTTATAGTATCTGGAATATAATTTTTAAGCTTTCCCATTTATTTATTTTATAAATGTTACAGATAAAGAGCCGCAAATCTGAGCAATATTAAACTGTTATTTATTTATAAACAATTTTTTGCATTTTTCTTCAATTTTGAATGAAAACTTTGAATCTCAAATAATTTCTTTTTTATCAAGCTCATAACAGAATGAAAATCAATCTAGAGTAATTAGGGTTTTACAGTTTTAGTATGGAAGTAAAGTGAAACTGTCACTATTACATCTTTTAAAAAATATAACATAAATCCAAAAAACTAATAATACAATGAATCTAATAATTCAGAAACTTATAAGTCTAAAATTATCAAAAAATATCAATATTTCATTTTTATCTTAGAATATTGCTGTTAATAAAATGGAAGTTTTTGAAAAGGAAGCTTACGGTTAAGAATCAAATATGAAAAGGAAATATAGTTTAAAATGCGCATCATTTAATTAAGCTATAATAATAATTATATAAAAAATGTTAAAATTACAATTACTGCGGCACACTGGGCACTTTCCACAATAATCAATATAGGAAGGTGGACCACAATATCCAATATCCTGACAATCGCGTGCTGAAAAAAATAACAATACAATTTTAATAATAAGAATAAGAATAACAGCAACAATATTAAAGAAAGATAAAAGTTACCTGGGCAGTAACAACGTGGGCAAGGTTGAGCAGGAACCAAATAGCAAGGTCTGTCACAGTATGCAGGATTTCTACATTTAACTTCCGCTTTTTTCCCCTCTGAACAAAAAAAAAATTCATTAGAATGGAATTGAAATATAAAAAAAGTTGTAATAATAGTAACATGCGATCCCGATTAGACATAAGATGCATGTATTATGTTAAAGAGTAGAGAGAATATCTCTTCCAATAGTATATATATCTAAAAACAATTATATGAAACATTTTTCTTTGGTAATATTTATAATAAAAATTTCAATAAAAAAGTTTAGAAAATTCAGAAGTATACTAGGTGTATATCAATGAAATGTGGATTTTTTTCCTCTCAGATGGCGCAACACATACATTTTTACGCACGGTGATTTGATTTCTATAGCATTTTATTTTATTCTTCCTATCCTACAAACGCATACATGTGGAAAATTGTGAGAGTATAAATTCATACTCTATTTCAGCTTTCAAATGTAGAATTAAGTGCCAAAAAAAAAAACCCCACTTGCTGGAGTTTTTGAATAATTTCTTCATTTTAAAGAAAATCACCGCTGAAATTTATCGAATGTTAGCAGAAGCGTACGGCGAACAGGTGCCATCTGTAGACGCTTGTGAATGCCGGTTCAATTGACTCAAAAAATGGTGATTTTGATGTGAAAGACAAGACAATTTGAAAACCACCAAAAAAATATAACGATACAAAGTTTCAAGCATTGTTGGACAAACACTTAACCCTTTGAGGTGCGGTATATAAAAAACATTAAATGTTAGTTAAAATTCATCTGATATGAATTAATAATGTTAAAAGGACACAGTATCAAGCGGTAAAATAAATTTTTATTTATTTCCTGATTTTTAAATTCCGGTATAAAAAGTATACCACTACCCCTCTAGGACATCTTATTTATACACTCGTTGTTTCGTATTCTTTCGAAGAAATAATAAATACTTCCATAAAAAAGTACATTAGTTTAATTAATTTGGGAAATATTAGGATCACAAAACACTTTAAAAAAAAAGAACTTTATGACGTATTTTTAATTGTATGAGTGATAATTAATTTAAAAATAACTTTTTTTATACACTTATGATTTTCATAATTTAATGATAAAACTTTATTATATACCTCATAAACCAAATTTAGAAAAAATACATATGCAGTTTTATTTAAAATAAGGTATATTTTTATTGCATATACTGTAAAGATATTTTCTTCCTCACTTGTTTCTGAAGATTACTCCGATGCATCAGAAGGTAGCTCTTTAAACAAAACAATTTTTTTTAATCTAAAGTCCCTGTGTAGGCATTATTTTTAAAATATTTTTAGAAATATATGTATTTAAAAATTAACTAAAACTAAATAAAAGGCTATTATAAATCAAATTAAGAGTAAACATAGAGCCGTAAGAATTCAAAAACCAGCCGTCCACGGTGATTGTTTGCATTAGGAAACATACCCTCTCACATATATGATGGACAGATGTGTCAAAAAAAGAGAAGAAAAAAAAAGATCAACCCTCCTTATTCTGAAGAATTTATGGGATGTACGCTGAGGGCTCTGTTCTTCATACAAAGCGGGTAATCTTTGCTGTACTGTAGCTTTTGTAATAATTTTCTTCAATGATTTACATCTTAATTTACTTAGATTCTTTGATAAAGTTCACCGCTAGAGGCAATGAACCCCTACTGTCGTCCCTCAATTGTCGGCAGCTTATCGTCTATTCTTATCTCATGCTTACACTATATGTCAATTGTCGTAAGCAAGTCTCATGTCTGTCAACAACAAGTCCCTAATCTGCTATCTCCAGCCAGATCTAACTTAGGTGCCTGCGAAGACTCTCTCTTCGTCTTCGCTTTGCTAGATTTTTTTTTGATATAGTTTTGGTGCAGTGAAATCCTTTTTTCCCCTGTGCTTTTGTTTCTTGTCTTCTTGTAAGCACGCACAACGTTAACAAATTTTTATTAGCCATCCAAGGGGCTACTGTTTTAGGTGAAGCGTTTTGGCGTACCAGATCACTTTTCAATTTTTTTATCATTTGCTTCATTTTTAATTACATTTATCTTAAATATATTCAATTTAATAATTTTTCGTTTGCTTTACTTTTAATTTGGAGCTGATATGTATTCAATTTAATATTTTAACTTTTTTTTTAAAATTTTAATTACATTTATTTTAAATATATTCAATTTAATAATTTTTCGTTTCTCTTAATTTTAATTGCAGGTAGCTTAAATATATTTAATTTAATAATTTATCATTTGCTTTAATTTTAATATCGGAAAAGTTTACTCGTGTACAATTCTCTATAGTTCATCGTTTACTTTTAATTTTTTTTTTATTTAACTGAGTAATCTAACAATAATTTTAAAAAAAGCACACCATAGGTGGCTAAATTTGTTCTTCGTAAAACTTTGCAAGGAATTTTTTTTCCTGTTTTAAATTTCTTCTCTTGGGAGAATAAATCTGATTTTCGCCTGACTGGCACTTTTATAATATATTTACGACCTCTATATTTCATCGTAATAAAGAGAACCGTCACATATGTCTGATTCGAAGTTTTTATTTGTGCCATCTGTTGCTCTCTAACCCTCTGTGTGGGCGGTGGTATATATTTTATACTACTTTGTCTGAAGTATGAAATGAATACTAAGTAAATTTTGTTTTCATTAGTTAACTATGTTTACATAAAGTTTCAAACATGTAATAGATTGGTTAACTGATAAAATTAAAATTTTCAAATCATTTCAGAAACATTTCTATAAGTGATAAAACAACCACTTGTTAGGAACTTTTAATAGATTCAAAGTAATAATTTTATAATCATTGTGCATGGTTGTGCCATCCAATTTAATTAAATAACACTATAAGCTACCATTTGAAGATAAGTGTGTAGGAAAAAAAGTGTTTTATAGAGACTTTTAGGGTGCTAAATATGCGGTATAAAAATATACCACTGCTCCTGAAAGGATTAGCCATAGCTGGCGGAAGTATTGAATGTGACTCAAAAAAGAGTCAAAAAGAAAGCAAAGCGGTACCACATGATTTGTCTGAAAGACAAATGAAGAATCGAAAGTTACCAGGAGCTCCCACTGAAAAGACATTAAAAGAAAGAGTTTCCTGTATCGAATCGTAACAGGTGATGAAAAACTGATTTAGTTTGAGAGTCCCTAATGAAGAAAATCAGGGGTTGATCCAGGTCATCAACTTGGACAGCAAGATCAAACCACTGTGGGAAGAAACAATACTCTGTGTTTCGAGGAATCCAAAGGGTGTTGTTTATAAGGAATTTCTCAAACCTACTGAAATGGTTAATGCTGCCCACTACAGACAACATACTGTCAATTAGAAACCATGCATTGATCACAAAACGTCCGGAAGGTGTCCAAGATAAGTGCTTTTCAGAAAGACACTGAAAAGTGATTGGTTAGGTTAGTTCTGAATTGGAGGGGGTCTGGCGCGTTTTAACTTTTTTTGGCGATAAGTCGCCAAATATAGTTACAATGCAATTTTTTTCTAGTAACCCTAGTGAATCTATAAAAAGGGACCGTTTTTTCCGTTACATCCTTTCCTCCTTTTAAATAGCACAAACACACAAATCTCTCTCTCTCTTTGAGTGATGATTAAGGTATTTGTGCTCACATAATTTCTGATATGATTTGTCTAATAAATATCAGTTCAAATTTTTCTTCTAAATGGGAAGAGGTACAGAGTGCTCTCTATAAGTGAATGGATAGCGAGGTATGTGATATGAGTTAGGAAACCCATGCCTCCGAGTCATTGGAATGTGTAGATACCGGCCAAAGTGAAAGTGTATTTTAGTGCTTTCTTCGAGTGTGAAAGATCCGCGAACCATGGAGAAATGATTTGCCATCAAATTTAGCGTTAAACTGACGCGTGGTTTTTATTGGTTCAAGACACTGAAAGATGGCAGGGTTAATGCTGGTGCTCTAGTTTTTCTCGATGCAAAATACGTGATCGATAAAGAGTTTGAGCTAGTGGGACTAATAATGAACAATAAATGTTATGCAAAAATAATCGGACGTTTGAGATTTTAGGTCCGTCGCTTCCAAAGGAAATCGCGGATAACCAGAACACTCATTTAAATAATGTGTCCAGTCCAACGTCGCGAATTTAGAGGGAAGTACTAACCAAACACAACGTCACAACATTACATTAACCACTTTATATTCCAGATCTGCCTTCATCCGACTTCTTTTTGTTCCCTGGGATAAAACTGGCCAGTAAGAATATCATTTCGGCGCGTTTCTACCTTTAATATATTTGAAGATTCAATAACTTTTTATTGAAAAATACAGGACAAATCACTCATAGTTTACTTCATTTGAAGTCAGGAATAACCCTGAACAAAAATATGTTTTAAAACTTACTTATAAAAGAACAATTTCTCATTCGAAATTATGCTTCTCCACAGAAATATTGAAATAAAAATATAGGATTACAAAAATAAAATAAGGTAGTATTAAGCCACGAGTGGGAAAATCATTCTTCTCGTTTGGTATGTCACTTTTTATTTATTCGTCGTCAGGGTTTTTTTTTTTTATCAATAATTAATGATTCTCTAAATCCTTTGATTCATAACATAATTCGCTACCTTTATGATAGTAAAAGCATTGTTAGTATTTAAAAACCGGCATTTTAACATTATTTGTTTTTGTAAGACTAATAATTCAACAATGCTACCATTTAAAAGTCTATCAATTTAACATCGTCAGTATTTAAAAGACTGGTAATTCAACATCTTAAATTTTATTCCAGTTTTTCAACTTTGTTCCAAATAAAAAAAGAGATAAAGAATTTTGCAAATTTTCTAAATCGAGTTCTATTGAGATAATTTAATCTGTTATGAGTCTGCATTCGCTGTTTAGCGTGCATATTTTATCAGTATGATTTTGCATGTGCGCCGTGCAGTCCTTAAAAAATGTCTATACAGTATAAACGTAAACCTCCTTTCACGTAAACTTTCTATTCCTTCCTATAAACGTAAACTTCCTATTCGGTGCCGATACAGTGTAAGCGCGTTTACCTTCTGCGCAAAAAACAAGACTTGGAAGTAACTTGAAAAAAGCGACATGTTGTTAGTTTCAGTCAGGAATCTGAAGTTTGTTGCGCTACAATAAGGGACATAAGGAACAACGAATAAGTGTTGAGAGTGTTATTTAAGGTATAAATACACTTTCGTAGAAATTTTTTGAAATACATTGATATTTGCTATAGAAATATTTTTTTATGCTAAAATATAACCTAAAACTATAAAAAACACATTTAGCAATTTGCTTTTAATTAAAAAAAAAGTTTTAGAGTGGAAAACATAGTGAAAATAGTACCTAAATTGATTATTAGAATAACGCTGATAACTCAAAAGTAAACAAAAATATCATTATTTTGTAAATTTTATCTTTTTTATCAAAATATTTTTGGGGGCTAGTACTACTTTCATAATGAAAATCTTATTACAACAATTTTTATTGTGTTTCGAGTCAAAGAACAATGAAAAAAAAAATTACAACAATACATGATTTACACCTTTGTTACTAAAAATATGTCCATTTTGCAACCATGAAAGTAGTAGGGGTTCTTAAAACCTATATAAGAAAGATACCTGCAAATTTTAAATTAATTTGGTTTATAACTTTTTTCTGCCATATGTAAATATGTCGAAAAAACTCATTTTGAGAAAAATCAAAAACAAATTTTCAAATACAATTTTTAGTAATAAGCATAATAAAATATATTTAAAATGCTCCTGATTTCTAAATAACACCTTCTTTGCTTTCTAATACATTAATTTTTTCCCCTATGAACTCTTAGTATTTTTCGACGCTGCTTTACATTTGGTGTTGAATGACGTTCAGCATCAAAAATTCGACAACTGTCAAGATGTTTGTATGATTTTAAAGTAAAATAACCTGGCGTTACGTTAAGTTTTCTTAAAATTTCCACACAGTCCTTGAACCCATCATTAAACTATATGACAGAATCCAACGCACCAGACTTTAAAATTTTAAGGCACACAAAAACCTCTTTCGGTACCCTCTGCCAAATTATGCCATTAAAACATTCATTGGCATTCTGTGTCTTACCATGAAGGCACTTTGACAGAAGTTCTTTAGAACACAGTTCTAAATATGTAGGTTTAATTAAATTTAATACATCATTGGATAAGCCATTATATTTTTCTTTGGGCTTTTTGCCGCATGACAGTGCTCGCTGATAATAACACCAGCTATCTTTCCCGATAGGGCACTGTCCATGCATGGGTTTCTTGCCACTCGATGCACAGTGGTACAAGGCCGCAATGACGTTCTGTTGAAGTTTGAGTAGATTGCCTACATTACTTCGAACAGCAATTCCATAGTAATTTTGCAATCTGTCAATAAACGAATCGGTAAGTTTACCTTTACCAGATAAACTTTTATTTTTGGATTTCAGTTTGCGCAATCTCGCACCTACTCTTTTCTGAACATGCCCAATGCATTCCAGTTTAGTTACGCTATCTTTCCCATATGTGTCTTTCACGCTGATGAAGCCTTTAGAATCCCCGTCTCCATAATAGTGTGAATACTTCAAACCTCGTTTCACAATTGATCGTTTGAAGATCCTGTTTGCGCCAACAGCTTCCATCTTTAATGAGGAACCTTTAAAATTGCTTCGACACACATGATCTGCTTCAAGCGTCTCGGATACAATACCTTTAGGCATTTTCGAAAGCTTTCTGCAGGTCGGACAATATGATAACATTATTTCAATGTCCACTACTTTGCCAGTGTCGATTGACAAAGCAGCAACACACCCATTCATAGAAGTGTAACCTCTACGCTGACATGTTCCATCGACAGAAACACCGCATTCAGCTAATTTACTTTTAGAAGAATGTGTACTCAAAGCTTCATTGACATTTTGCATTGACAGTTCACTAACTTCTGAAATCACAGACATAAGTTTATTCTCATGATTAGTGTATGCAGTTTTACTGAGCCTGGGTAAATTTAATGTAGCACATAATTTATATGCAGCAAAAAAAACTTTTCCAATTTGTCTCATGGCATAAGCAAATCTTGCATTTACCTCAGGATAGTTTAATGTTTTCTTCGATCTGGAAAATCCTTTGCAAAAATCACAATGTTTATATTTTACTGCAAAACTTGAGCACAATTCATACCTCGAGTCTTCATGTAACAACAAAATATTGTAGAAGCACTTGGAGGCTACAAAGTTGTAAAATTGCACATAAAAGGAGTTCTATGTCAATAATTCGATCACAAGTTAGTGATCCATTTTCATATTTATCAATTTCTTGATCGAAAATGGTAGAAATGCTCAATTTCGAGCACTGGCATTAGTAGTTACAGTACTATTTTTGCTATCATTTTTAGTACAACCATTACCACGAAATTGTCGTTTTCTTTTAACACTAATTCTTTTTTTTTTTTTTTTTAATTTTCCATTTTAAATGAAAATAATTGATCTTTCAGCAATAAAAAAAAATCTTAAACAGGAACTTATAACGATGAGAACAGAAACCAAAACAGATGTAAGCAAACAATAACAATTCTCTTTTCTTGCCAGATTCAAGATAAAAATGTATTTAAAAACCTGTAGCCAAATGTATTTTCAAACATTCTGAAAATTCTGATTCATGTTTAAATTTTTTTTTTTATTTTGTACCATTGTATATAAACGGTATTTTGAAAAATAAAAATGTAAACAAACATTTCTTCCAACTTCCGACATGAACTTCCGGTTTCAAAAATTAGTTACCGAGTAAAATTAAAATCCCTATAACTTGAGTTCTAAATAAGGTATAAGCAAAATTCACAAACACTAATAAAAAGGAAAAAAAGTTTAAATTTTAAACTGACATTAAAATTAGAAAATCGAAAATTTTGACAAAAATGACATTTTAAAGGTGTCCGGTGAAAAATCAGAACTAAGAAAAAATTTTATGACATTTCTTTCAATGAAATAACATAGGCTATCAATACAAAATAGTACTTTTTGTAGATTTAGTTATCTTGTTAGTTTGGCAGTTTAATTGTATGTATTGTATTAAATTTTATACAATAATTAATTCGATTTTGCTTATTAAATGCATTATTATTTTTATTTTCCAGTAATTTGGAGGTGCTACGGAACAATAAATGCCGAATTACTGAGATTATACTTTGATTGAAAATTACGATTCTGATAAATAAAATGCATTTAGGTTTGTGTTAAATTATTCTCAGGCGCAAGTGCTCAGCTCATGGTTCTTAAGAGGAAATTCATCATCGTTTGAGAAACAACTTTCAAAGAATATTTATATAGTTTAGAATATGAAACAAAGTTCCCGCATAATCTATTTAAAGTTGATTACAAAAGTTTCTGAACAAGTATAAATAATTTCAAATCTTAGGAGAATTTTTTTTAAAAAAAGAAATTGAAAAAATTAGGCGAATGAAATAAAAGTAATTTCAGCAGAAAAAAAAATATGTAGAGAAAATCCCCAAAACATTCGTTGATAAGGGAATTTATTTCAGAACAGCTGTATAGTTTTTAAAAAAAACTCCCCAAGCAAAATTAATGGATTTTTTTGTAATTGATGAACTAGACATTCTAACATTGGTAGCGTGTTATTTTGGCTTTGTACTATGTTAATTAAACGGATCAAATCCTTCCAATTTTATCACGTAAATATTCTCATATATACGTATTAAATCTATATGGTAAGGGTTTTTATATTTTTATAAACTACATTTATAAAATTCTTAAAGTATTCTTTAAAAAAGGCATTTAAGAATACTTCGTAGTGTTAATTTAAAATGAGTTAACGAAACCAATCATGAAAGCAGCACATTCATTCATTAACTGGTTTATTTAGACCCTTTAGATTAATAAACCCTTAAGCGAATGAATTTAGGTTATATTATATTATTTCCTTCAGAAAGAACAGCTTTTCTCTAGCTAAAAATGATGTTTAGTAATCAGTATGACCTCCTAAAGATCAGGATTTGTTTTGAAAGTGATACTATGACGTCAATGGCTATAATTTTTTTTTTAAAGAATACAATTTAAAACACCTATACTTGCACTTTGTAGAAATTTAACTGATTGCCATAAGAAATTTTGTTTCTATATGTAATATCCAACTTTGCTCAGAATTCAAGAAAAGAAAGAATGCGCAAGTTGTGCTTTAAAAACTGTTGGAAATTATTTAGAGGAACAAAATTACTTACCACCTAACGCCAGCATAGCTCCTATTACTAACAAAACAATCAAGACTTTCATGATTGCGAAATATTACAAAAAATAATTCAAGAAGTATTCATTATTTATATGTAATTTATTCTACCATCTAGAGTGACGCAGATGACGTGGAAAATATTTTTTACAAAAGCATCACAAGTATCACGATTTTCGCGAGCGCGTGAAGACCTTCTTACTATATTTAGGTTTAAAACAAAGTTGTACCACGCAGAACTCTAAGCAAATTTATTCTCGTGCTGATTATGAAATATTTAGCAGCTGATCAAAAATGTAGCTGATCAATCTATATCAGGATGTTCCTTTTGGATGATCGTTTATAATACACAGCTGAAATAAGTTAATTCGAATTCTGAAATATATAGTCACAGCTATTTCCACACTCTACATGATTAAGACACATGTAGATAAAATTAAAAGTTTTGAAATTAAACTAGAAGTTTTTGTCAGTAATTTTAGGAAAATTTGGAGTAAAGTAAATTGTTCTCAAACATCCTTGTAATTTTTTGGTTTTTATAAGGACATGCACTGTTCGTGCACACAATTCGCCCATGAAATCTCTTGCTACTTCTTAAGATAATAGTGTTGATTATATGGATTAAGATTTAAGGAATACAGCACATAAATGATTAAAATATCCCCAAGATATTTGGTATTAATTGGGTCAGAAAACTATTCAATTAAGAAGGAAATTTTTATTTAATTTATTAATAAATATTTGGTAGTTGTTTGAATTTTGTTTAACATTTTATTCTGTATAACAAAATATTAACAGCATTATAAATCATAGAGAAGGCATCATCCAACTGTTGCTACCCGTTCTTTATTACTGGGATTGAGTTATTTTTATTTTGGATAATATTTCAATCATTTCGATGAGAAAACGTCATTACGAAATCTAAAATAGATGCTATATTTGAATGTTAATGAATATCACTACATTTTCTCCTACTTTTCTCTGAATTCCATAATTCCACTCTAAATAATATGTTTGTGTAAAATGTTAATGAAACATATATATTTCTTTGCAATAATTTAAAAAATATATATTATTTACAGTAATATGAATGTATCAACGGGATTCTTGCATCTTTTGCCAATTGTCTTATAGCAAATATTATACAAAACCTCGGTAGTAATACAATCCCTGTACTATGTTCGCGATATTCGAATCTCGTGATTGATGTCTACGGGGTTCTACCACTGCATTCTGAGAGACACTACCGGGAGCCAAAGTGTAGATTAAAGCGCTGTTACCATATTTCAAGTTATGTATGGGGCAAGTAGTCATTTGATTGTTCCATTGTAGTTATTAAATAAGCGTTTTGCATCCTAAGTTATGGTCTGAAACCTTTTACCAAACTAGCCGACGAAATGATTAATTTCTTATGGAAAAGTGCCTGCGGAGGACATAAAAATAATAGCCCTACACTTCTCGCAAAAAATAAAGCCGGTTGCTACTTGTACACAAAATGAAAATCATAGAAATGTTTGAAAAGTATTAAGAATTACCAAATATGCATAAAAATGAAAAGGAAATGCTTTTATAATTAATTAGTAATATTAAATTTTCAGGCCATCAGCTATTAGCTATTTTTAATTTTGTAAACATTAAGTTAATCGCACGGAATTATTATTGATATCTCCAAATCTTGACTATTATAATTATTTTCACCCAGCAATGTGCTTCAGAAACAATAGGAAATAAGGAATTATTCTGTCTGTAATCACGTACTTAGCGATTTTATCTGGTATATTAAAGTAATCACTAAGCTCAGAAAATTCACTCAAATGTTACTAAATATATCTTACCTTAAATATATCTTTCAACAATACTTTAGCAAATGAAGAGAAGTAATGAGACATAATGTGACATATTTAAAAATATTTTTAGTGCAGTTTATTGCATTCCTAAAAATAGAATAGTAAGAGGAGAGGGTAGGTAGGACATCTCTATTCCTCTTAATAGGAATAGAGGTGTGTCTATTAAATAACGACACTAACTATGCTACAGAAGAAATACACATGCGTCAAACGCCTGCGACCAACGACTGTTCAGCATGAAGCCTTCTCTTTCGAATGCAGTGTCTCTCGCTTCTGTAAACAAATCCATATAACCATAACTTGTAAACAAACCCTTATATATAATCTTCGTTTACCTTAGAGTAATTATTTTTTGTTTCACAGGAAAAATGTAAGTGTAACATTTTTGCAACAAACTGGTATGAAATTTCACTTTAAATTTGGAAAAGCCTCTACTGAAACTTATAATTTATCGAAAGAAGAGTATGGTAATGAATATTTATCGTGTGCACATGTTTTTGAGTGATTTAAGAGTTTTCAAGATGGGCTAGAAGACGTTGAAGATTATTCACACACCGGTCAACTTTTCACGTCAAAAATGGAAGGCATTATTGAAAATCGGTAATCTAATTCAATCTGACCCTCGGTTAAGTATTCGTGCAAATGCTGAGACTTTAGAAAATAACAAAAAAAAAAAAATCCTTATTGCAAATTTTGTATAACAATTTTAACATGTAAAATATGTGTGCCAAAATGGCGCTTAAATTCTCACGTTTGAACAACAAAAAGGTCGCAAAAGTATTTGTAATGACACTTTAAATGCGATTGAAAATGATCGATACTTATTGGAAAGGATAATAAGGTGTAACGTGGTGTTTTACTTATGATCCTGAAATGAAGTGCCAATCATTCGCTGGAAGAGCCCATCTTTACCAAGAGCCAAAAACGCTCGAATGAGCAATTCCAAATTCAAAGCAATCATGATTCATGGGATTGTGTACCTTCACTGGGTTCCTGAAGAACAAACACTATTAATCAACATTACTACATTCACGTTCTTACTCCGTGACTCCGTGAAAGAATAAAGAAAATAATTCGAGATAAAAACCAACGTTTTTATATGGTGGCAAAGTTTATTAAAAAATAATTATCGAAATATTAGTTAAAACTTGTCGCAAATGTCTAAATATTGCATTATTAGGCGAGTACGAACGATTCCCGAAATTTCAAAGCTCTAGCTTGATGGGAAGTTGGTTAAATTAACGATCGAAAATTTGATGACACACGCACAGACACACACTCACACCAAGTGAAATTCAGAAAAACGTTGTAAAATGACCCGAATAGTGGAAGGACAAGTCATTCGCTATTGTTTGCCAAAATGTTTCTAAGTCAAGTACAGTATTCCAATATTAGACCATCCACCTTAATCACCGGATCTTGAGCCATGCAACTTCTATGTGCATAAAAAAGAACAAGATTTTAATCTTTTGAATCTATGAAAGAGAAAGCGTACTAAAGGAGCTGATAGAAGAAGATTTCCAGCACTGTTTAGAAGAAGGGAGGATTTTTCATCAAGCATTGTAGGAATATAGGAGGGATATATATTTATGGTGAAACGCCAGTCTCTTATTTAATAACCACATTTCGTAGATATGAGGAATGTTAATTCTAAGTAACTTCGAATTCATATTCTCCTCACGAATTGGAAATATCTCACAGACAAGAGTCTAAATGCAATTTATGAGAGAAAAAGAAAATGCGTCGTTCATGCACTTCGAGATTAAAAAACAATTATCAAATGAACAAGTTTCCTTTTTAAGAATGATATTAATTTCTTCACGAAGAAATTAATGGAGGTTGCTAATATCTGTAAAATAATATGAGGGTATGTTAGTGAGACATTTTTTGTCTTCAACCAAACAGATTTGTTTCGTTAATGAAATTTTTAAATTAATTTTTTATATGTTTCAATTCTTTTTTACAATATGAGTAGAAAATTATTGTAAGCTTCATACTTAAAGAATATTTAAGAAATGAGTTAAGAGGACTCCACTCTCAAAATAGGAACTTGGTTTCATGCCTAAAATCATGAAGACTACAGTGGATTATGTTGGGTCATAAATTGTCTAAAAGTATGTATTACTCAACATATGTGAGGTTCACTTTTACTTTCCTCGATTCACTTAGAAAGGAATTTCTTCTACTTCTTCTTCTGAACCCACACATTCATTCCTAAGTTATTTATGCAAGTATATTTATGATTAAACTCTATATTTTCTTGTTCAAAAATAAAATGCAACTATTTTCAGATGAATTCAAGATGGAAAAGTACAGAGTAGAAGAATTATCCATTTAGACTTATGATGCGAATGAGATGTGAAATTGCACTTCATATGGACGTGAAAACACGAATTAAATTTGGGATAAACAAAATCTGGATGCAGAAGTAATGATTATTCGCTCGTGAATGAATTTTGTAGTCATTTGTATTTACCTAAAGTTTTTATCAAATTGATTATTTTCAGATTTCTCGAATTCTAGGATACATGCTTTTTATGTACCTATCACACTGAGAATTTTGAAACTTAATTAATTGGACAATTCAGTTTCTTATATCTTAAAATAAATTAATTATTTCAAAAATATACTTCTAAAAGTGTAGACAAAAACTTTTTGCACTCTTTCTTGATTTTTCTTTGTGATTATTTAACAAAAGATAAAACGTTTTATGAGTATATAATGGAATAATCTTCGAATTTAAACCATGAATATAATGAATGAAAAAAAAAACCACATTAGGAAAAAATAGAATTCACGGCATTTTACACTTAGCGTATCAACATTGAATATTCTTTATTCATACCGTAGACAGTAAAATGTACGAGTTTTAAGTAACCTAACGTTTTATATATTATGTAGGGACTGAATATTCTCTAAAATTAATATGAAATATTTCTCTTCTAGGTAAACATCCATTTGTCTTTTGAAGTAATTCCATCAATCGAAATATATTTCCCTTTTTTTTCATTCATTTCTTCAAAACTCAAAAATACTATCACTCTTCTTCGTCCTTACATGTATGCATAATGTTCTTTTTATTGTTAGTATTTATCCATAGCAGTCAGTATCTTATAAATCGTTATCATCATAAAAAAAAGGCATTAAAAGACCTCTAAGACCAAAAAGTTTCAAAAAATATTTCGTAGTAGCCGATGGTCGCGACTCCATGGTCAGTGCTGTTTCACTCATACCTGCCCTACCTGAACAAAAATTCTAAACTCATACAAATTTTCTAATTGTCAATTTTTTCTCCTTCCTGATACTCTGCTCTCCAATAGGCTAGCAATATAAGATCCTTACTCTCTACTCCCTCTCCCTCTCCAACAATAAGTCAGCTGTTGGTATATTGGTTAAAACAACTAAATAAAGCCCATCGATACTGTCTATATAACTAGTTGTTTATCTTAAATTTCTATATCTTCAAACTTTCAATGATTTTTTTTTTCTTTTTAAAGCAAGCACTTAGATTTTCAAACATTAAATTTAATTCTGGGTAAGGTAATGCTACTCCACTCATCTAGAAACTGAAATTAAAACTCGTGAAGCTTATTTGCTACCATTTAAACCTCCCTCTTGTAACCGGGGCTGATGTACGTTAAATCTGTCGAGACTCAAAGTCCTCCCGTTGTCGTGTTGTGAAATTCAGGAGAGAGAAGTACCAGCCCAGGTATCATCCTCGACACTTGACCGAGGTTCAGAATTACGAGATCCGTCACCAATAGCCCTCATGTTGCTTCTAATACGACATGCCGCTATATTTGAATTAATTCTTCACTTAATATTAATGCTTTATGTTTAATTGTATACTTTATTTACTTATTATTTACTTCTATAAAATCATGTCTTAAAAATTTGTTTCACTGCGTTCAGTTTCGTGATTGTGTAGTTCTTGAATGAGAGCATGACGCAGCTGCACCGGATAGAATGTTGGCGAAGGTGCACACTCCCTACCGGCAATGTGTAAAACTCGGCTGAAGCTGAATATCTATCAGCAACGAAGGACTTGGATAAATACTGTATAATCTTAAATTCTCAATAACTTTCACATGTAATTGATTCAAGCAACACAGGTGTTCAAAATTAAGAGAATTTTCCGATCTGGTCGATTATCTATAGAACTACTGGACAGATTTTAATGAAAGTTAATTTGTACATAGGATTGATATAATACAAAAAATAACCATTCGACAGTTATAATACACACTCGTGATCATGCGTAACACTCATCGGAGTCGCAAGGTATGAAACAGCAGTTCCAAAATAGAACAAAAAAAAATGGATTAAAAGAGGGTATATTCCCCTATTACAGATATACAGGCCCCTCACCGTAATTTTATGCTGAGAATAAGGGAGTTTTTGAGTTTATATGGCAATGGGTCCTACTCGTTCAGCAAAGCAGTTTCAAGTTCAGTTCGTTAAGTTTTCAGATATTGGATGGTTCTCTGAGGAAGGTTGCGAATTGCAATTGCCTTCCCCAGAGTGTTCAAGGCATGCTTTATAGGATCAATATCTGGAGATCTAGCTGGCCATTCCATTCGGCAATTATCCTCAATTTCCAGAAATTCGTTGACCAGATGAGCTCTTTTGTCATTCATTAAAAAGAAATCAGGACTAGCTATTAAAAGGGAACATAAGGCTCAGACATTATCTTTCTATATCTCTCAGTAGTCATAGTGCCTCTTTCAAAGACAGGGAGATGTGTCCGGCTATTCAATATGATGCCTTCCCAGACCATCAAGTCTCCGCTTCTATAATAATCTATTTCTCAGACTTTAGAGGGCAGATATCGGGTACCTGGTTCACTCCATTTGATGAAAGTACTGCGAAATTCACCGTTTAGCCTGAACCGGAACTCATCAGTGAAGAGAACGATCGCCCATTGATATATGCTTCAATCTCTATTATATCTGCACCATTTTAAGATAACTCTCCAGTACGCAGAACTGAGCAGGACACAAACAGCAAGTCATCTTGCAATCAGCTCTCTCTCATGAAGTCTTCTGGAAACATTTCGTTCAATTATTTTCAAGAAATTCGACAAAATATGCAAATTCTCTTAATTTTGAACACCCGTGTTATTTAAAAATTGATCGTACAACTGCTACGTTATTTTTAATAAAATAGTCTAAAGGGTTTTGATCGTCATTATTTGCATCTCGTATTCCAAGAACGAACGACAACCTTTCATACAATTATGAAAAAAGCGTAACGTAAACATGAATCTCAACTTTGATTTTTTCAAGACTTTAAATGGATTTGTAATGAATAAAACTCCACCACATATGCTATTTTACATAACATCCTATCTCATAATAAATATCCTTTCATACACTTTATTCCATTCAGATTGAATCTTTTGACTTATTTCACTTAGAATTCATATAATTCCTGTTTTGAAAAAATTGATTAGGTCTTGACAAAAAATTAGTACAGCCAATACTTATGTGAGTTGTATTTGAATTTATTACACAGTGAACTTGCAGAATATACCCGAAAATGTTTCTCAGTATATCGTTATGCAAATGGAAACACGTTATCGAATTTCACAACAATAATTAAAATGAATTTTTGCAATCATACTGGAAGACCCTTAAAAGTTTTGTGTAGTAAGAATATATTTCAGCTATGATTTAAATTAAAAAGTGTATTAAAAGTCAATATATATTATAGGTATTGAAATGTATGTATATTTTTAATTTAAAAAGTAGAATATGTTAGAAGACATTCAACATAACTGTTATTGTACCAGCTTTTAAACTGTAGTTGTATATGTTTATCATTGTATTTCATTCAGAAAGCTTATTTGCTCTAAGAGTTAATGTGAAAATTTATTATTTCAAGTAAACAAAATGAAATAAATATTTTCCTAAGAAATTAGAAAACAGTTGTTTTTTTTAAAAAAAGAGAAACTTGTAACTGCTTCCTGCAACTATATTACAAAAAGAAAGAAATTTTTCTATATTTCTTTTCAGGTCATTTTCATTTGTATTGCCATAGCCACTACAATTCCTCACTGTAAAAAGCACTGGAATGTAAACAAGTTTTCAAGATGAAAAATGTATGATAATTACGAACAATAAGTAATAATTATATATATATATATATATATATAATAAGTTATTAGTTTATTTCCATCATTCATGTACCACGTATAAATTGGCTTCAAAAAGAAGAAATTCAAATATGACAAACCTAATGTTTTAGAGAATAAAACTAGTCTTTAAAATCTATATATTTTAATTTTGACCCAGGAATATAATAAATAGATAATGTAACCAATGTATTTCCTCTCCCCTCAATCCTGCAACGCCCTCTGCAATAACTGCGTCACGCATTCAGTTAAGAATATGAACTCAAGGTGTTCGGAGTACTAAAACAATTATGCGCATTAACGGGGAAATCCCTCAGCGCTTACTCGGCTCTATATCTCTTTGTTTCTACTATGTATGTAAATTATAAATGTGTTGTCCTTGTAATAAAATAATTGTTTGATGATCTGGGCCCTTTTCTTTTGTAACTACGAAAAGTAGTTATTATGGCGCCCAACACGAAAAATTATTTTAGTAATTTTGATATTTGTGCAATCCTGCACTCCTGTGTTTATGACCGTAGCCAACGGTACTACTATATTGAAGTAGTTTGTGCAGTCCTGCAACCCCTTCGTTTTGATTGCTGGTGAGATCTGGAGTTATATTAATAGAGCAACAGTTGCTCTTATTGAATTTTGGATACAGTGCAGCCCGCACTTGGTGTCTTCAGTTGCAGCCAGCACATCCATTGATAAGTATACTCTTTCCTAACTGAACATGTTTTAGATTCTTAATTTTAAAACGAATCTGTTGGTCATCCTGACCATGGTATAATTTTATTGTCTATGGAAAAGTAAAATTTCTCGTCAGAACAAAACGAGAAACTTAGGTCATCCTGACCATTGTAGAATTTTAATCCAATGTTTCCCGTCTCTATGGTAGTAAAATGCTTATATTTTAAGTGTAAATAGAATTATATTTCAATATATTGTTTTTATGAATAATAATACAGTCATTGCATAATTATCTTAAGATATATCTTTTCTAGCTTGTATAAGAATATTGTAGGAATTTAGAAATTAGAGTATTTGCATTTAATATTTTATTCATTTTGAAATCGCGTATTTATAATTGTGTATATTTGTATAAATGTTTTAAAAATTTTGTATTCCAAAGTGTAAAACTGATTTCAGATGTTAATTTCGTAACTGAAGTAAATATGATTCATGTATGTAAGAATGCAACTGCGAATTTCGCTTCGCGCATGTGACCTTGAACTCAAACTATTTCCGCTTGTCAGCGTAAAGTTGATTTCTGTTTATATATATGTATTAGGAGAAAATGCTTAGGTTGTAATTTATGAATTTCTTTTCATTGAATACTGTTTTAAGTAATTGATGAAATTTATTAGGAATATTTAACATTCTTTGGTTTTCCAAAAAGACAGATTTATAGTCTATTTCTTATTCATTTGTTGAAAAGAAGTTGATTTTAAGTAAATAATTGATGGTTTATGTTATTAATCTAAAAACATATTTATGCCTATTTCAGAGTATCTTATTTAAATTATTCTAGCCTGAGTTTGTTAGATTATTATTCAATTTTTTTAAGAAAAAATATTAAATTGAGTCTAATTTGAAAAGTAATGAATAATAATAAAAGTAAAAGGTATAAGTTTTCCCGCCTCAGGAACGGTTCTGAAAATTACCGGAAAGGAAATAGACATAATTTTATTTCAGAATGTTCGTTGTATATTCTTTTTAGTATAAAATATAAATTCTGGTGAAGAGAAGATTCTTGATACTTTTATGTACTCAATGTTTAATTAAATATTTACTTTTATTCTTTGAAGTGCATTTGGAAACAGTTTTTTCTTCTCTTACTTAATTTGATAGTTAGGTAATTAATAAAACAAACAAAGAATTTTTCATATTTTATTTTGTTGTTTTTTCCTGAAGCATATTATTCCACATATTCGTTATAGATCTGCAATTTATGTATATTGTATATTTTTTTTGTTTTATTAGTGTTTTTAGTGTGACATATAATGTAATTTTCCCCCAGGTTTTAATTGTTAGTATATTAATTTAATGTACATTGAATTTTTCGTGTATAAATTTTTATTTTACTACAGAATATTTCAGCATAGTGTATTATATATAGTTTTGGCATAATAATTAGGTATTAGAAAATTTTTGAACTTTAAAACTTTTCACAAAAACAATTAAAATGTCTTACCTCGCAGGAGTTAAGAAAGAGGACTTACGATCTCTTTGTGAAGATCTCGGACTAACTATTACCTATAAAATGTCTGTGTTAAACCTAAAAAACTTAATAATTAATGACACTAAATATGATGAAGAGTTCACCCGTGAACATTTAAAAGGTATTATTCAACATCGTAAAAGTGATTATGAACAGAAACTTAGAGAGAACGAAAGCGAGAGGGCATTCGAACTCGAAAAGTTACGACTGTCACAGCCACAACAATCGGCTACTACTCATGGGTTGGGTGTGGAGAAACCTACTCTTGACGTTCAAAAGTTACTCCCTAAATTCAAAGCACAAGTTGATGACATTGGTCTCTTCTTGACTTTATTTGAACGACAACTTTCTTTTCTTAAAGTTCCCAAAGAAAATTTTGTCACTTATCTCATAAGTGCACTACCAAACGATATCGCAAAATTGATCGCCAGAGAACCAGACACATTGTCTCAAGATTATGACCATATTAAAAGTCTGTTACTAAAACGCTTTAAATTCAGTGCAGAAAAATTCAGGTTATTATTTTCTCAACATAGAAAAGTCGCCAACAGTACCTGGAAAGACTTTTACTTCGAAGTTCGAACATTTCCTTATTATTTATTGTTTCCTTGTTATTTTTCCTTAATGTGAAGTCAAAAATAACCGAAGGAGAAACATTCTTCTATTTTAATTCTATTAACCAATGTATAATGTCCGTTACATTTTGTTAATTCCTTTTAACTAATTAGTTTTTAACGAAATGATAGCAGTTTCACAAGCAATTCTAACAGCTACATATGATTTATTTCAAAAGAAAAATTTAATTGTTATTATGTTGAGAAAAATATTTAGCTGCTTAAATGAATTCATAGGCAATACTTAATACTAATAAAAATTTGAAAACATTTCTGTAATCATAAGTTTATTCAAAATATATTTCATAGCAGGTTAGTTTGAAAAAAAAGTAACAACTATTATTTTAAAACCAATTTGCGTTCAGAAATATCATTTTGAACAAAATAACCTAGTAGCAGACACATTTGCACTGTTCATTTTCGTTTACAACACTACATCCAGGTTGACAGGTAATTGAGCACACATTCCCTCCTCCATTACCCGTTGTTGCTATAAATCATGCAATTAGTTCCACTACAAGACACGGGGCATCTATCTGCAAAACCCAAGGAAAAATTAAATTTTACTTGATATAAATTTCAAAATAAAAAACAAAATCTTCTTTTCTTAGGGAAAAGAGAAAGAGAATTTTGATTCACATCGAATCTAATTAAAAAGAAAGAAGAGAAACACAAGATACTGCATTTAAATAACAATACTATGATTAATTAAATACATTTAAACTGAATCCCACAAATCTATCATTTTGCACTTTGTTGGTGACATAGCATATTTTTGAATGCTTCTTCCTTTTAAATGTTACACAATTTATATGTTATGTGCTCATAAAGTGTTATTTTTTTCCCAATTAAGGGCAATACTATCAAAACTAGTTAGGATTTGGTATGGAAACCAAATATGCAATTTATCGAAACAGTTGCAAGGAAATGTTATATAAAAAAACAATTAATTACTTTTACAATCGCAATAGTTACATGGCCCAGTGACATCTAGCACACATGGCGGATTGCAAGCTGGAACAAGAGGACATGCAAAATTAGAACCAGGTTGTTCATAGACATGTACTAAAAATATTGTAGAAATATCATTAAAGTATAAATAGAAGCAATAATTAGTACAGAAAAATAGTTAGAAAAATAAATGAAAATATGGAATCCAGCAAGTCAAAAAGCAATATCGGGCTGAGGACCGAATAAGCGGGGTTAAACTAGTTTAATTGTACCAACCTTCCCACTTTACGACTTGGTAGGCTGAACTGGAAAATCCAAATTACAAAAACGTTTAATGATTAATATATATAAGAATAATTTAATTAATAATATATATATATATATATAATTTTTATGTATTTTCCGCTTATTTTAACGTAGAACATACACTTTTTGTGAATTTTGATGCAACCAGGTGCTATCCATATTATCTGACCACGATTTGAAATTTGGATATCTGTTTTTTTTTCAGTGTGATATTCACACTCACACATTTTTCAAAATTTTGAGATTTTGTATTTTTCAATTACTATAGCCTCTTTGATAATTCCAGTATTTGTCTGTTTATTTTTCATTTATTTTACTTCTTTTAAACGTTATATAATTATTATTTTACATCTAAATTTTAATAATCTGCTTTCATTCAATTTTATATTTGTAATTTTTATCTATCTAATTTTATTGTTTAGTTTATGACTTATTTCTTATTGTTTCAATATTGATTTTTTTCACATTTTTTATTACTTAATTTTAAATAAAACTTTCACTTATTTTTACATTCAGTTTTAATCACACACACACACACATATATGTATATGTATGTATATATATATATATATATATATATATATATATATATATATATATATATATATATATATATATATATATACACATATTAATTTTAATAAGTTTATGTTTCGTTTTTAAAATAGTACCTAATTAGAGTAAAACGTTTTTGAAATTTTTACAAAAATAAATACTAATATAATAAAATTAATAATTTCATTTTACTGAACAGAGAGAAAAGGAATTAGATACTGTTTTGATGTAAAAATATGCACTTATTTTTTTTAAAAAAATATGATTTCAATATTTTTGAGAAAGTGTGCTGTAAGTTCTAACGGTAAAATGAATAAAAAATTAAC
Source organism: Nephila pilipes (assembly GCA_019974015.1). Taxonomy (NCBI): domain Eukaryota; kingdom Metazoa; phylum Arthropoda; class Arachnida; order Araneae; family Nephilidae; genus Nephila; species Nephila pilipes. The sequence continues at coordinate 227,344 of BMAW01132841.1, read as the reverse complement.
ATAAAAATTGTTATTTTAAAAATTCACATTTGAAATGTGAAAAACAATTGTTCCACAATTTTCCAAAATGATGCGAATAGGATTGAGAACATATTTTTTTATTTTAAAATGACACAGTTTTCAGCTAAAAGAAGGAGAAGAATATTAAAGTTAAATTAAAATTTAATGTTATAACAAATCTTATATTTTGTTCAATATATTACTGGTTAACTTTATTATCATTGAAAAATTTAAAAATACAATTTGGTAGAATCCCGATTGCTACCTAATTTTAAAGTATGTTTTCCCAGTGAATGTGTAAAACGTTTTTAAAAGCTAGAAACAGCGTAAATATGTAAGGAGAATCACCGTATGAGTTATTGAACAGAAAGGTAGAAAAAATAATTTGGATCATAAAAGAAATATTAATGAGCTTATAAAAGAAACACTGAAACGGGGGCACCGAATATACACATTAAAAGGATCATTTAGGAGAAATATTGATATTGGAGCAGTGAATGCACATAAATTAGAACGAATAGAATGCAAAAACGAAATGGAGCATTGGGTACAAGGGAAATACAGCTGTCTTTCGAGTTGCCGCATACGGGCAACGACAGAAACATTTCAGATCAGGCTTTTAGTGAAATACTCAACTGGATGTTCAGGATCTTTTTCATAAATAGATAAAAAGAACAAGGTGGTATTTTGATCAGCGCACCCAAATGTAAATGATATGCAAAGAACAGTGACACAGATTGTTATATAAAACAAGTAAATTTGAAGTTTGTTGCTCTAAATAACTATCAAAGGAAATTTGATTACGAATAATATCAATTTTTTAATAATTCAAATCATTAAAACGTGCACCAGATATTCGCTGAAGGTAGTTGAAATATGTAGAAAATAGGACTTACTTACCACTGAACGCCAAAACGACTCCTAACGCCTAGAAAGGAAAGAAGAACATGATGGTAAATGTTGTATAACATAATTCGAAAAAGCCTCAGTATTTATACCATCCAATTTACCATCTAAGAGTGACGTAGATGGTATGGAAAAAACACTTTAATCGCAAATATTACACTTACCACTTTTTTCGTGAAGACGTTCCTTCTCTATTTAATTTTAAAATCAAATAATACTGCGCACTTCTAAACAAAGTTGTTCTTATCACTCAATATTTAGCAGTCAATAAAAAATGTCAATCGAAATCAAGACTTTCTTTAAAGATATGAGCATTTTACAGACACAGCTGAAATCAGAGTTGTGTGTGTGTGTATTGCGAATGTTGAATTAAAAAATCACATTTATTTCCACACACAAATTGATTAAGACACGCATGGCTAATGTTAAAAGTTTTGAAATCAAATAAGAATATATTAGATAGTAAACATATGGCATTAGCATACTCAAGGAACATCTGAAAAAAATCAGACAGTCCTCAAACACACTGGTAAATCCTGTTAATATAAAGACAAGTACTGTGCACGCATACAATCAAGTCATAGAACCACGTGTTATTTCATTATATCATAGTACTGATATTGTGGAATAGGATTGAAACATATCAGCAATGAAATAATTAAAATGTTTTCCCTCTTTTTAAAATTTCACAACAGAATAGTTCAGAAACAAATTCCATAACGAGATATTTATTTAATTCATAATTTGTTGATATTTGCTTAATATATTTCAATATCTACGACTTAATATCAAAATTATTATAACTTATACAATGTACAAAATCTAACTTTCAAAGCTGATTTTTCGTATGATTATTTTTATATTAATTTATATTTAAGACATTTCAAAAATAAATGAGATAAATGATATTGTCATGACTAAAATAAATCCTATACTTGAATTATTAATATTTTTTAAATTCGATAGAAGAATTTTTCCCTTGATTCAAAATAATTTCCTCTTACAGATGCACAAATCATCGAAATTATGGAAGACTTTCCATCATATTACAAGTTAATTACCAAATAATTATCGGGCTTTAAGCTGATATGACTTTAAAAATATTGTTTGCTCTCTCCAGTGCCAAAAGAGAGGAAAAGAAGCAGGTGATAGATTTTTATTTTCATCCTATCACTTTTCTACATGGAGTATGAGCTAAAAGATAGTTGTGAATTCATTTCTAATTTCAAAACTTATTGGAATGAAATGAAATTTTCTTGCGTCAAGTACCTCGAAGGCAGCGGTGGCTTTCGGGTCATGGTTGTGGACTCGCGGTGAGCACTTTTTATCAAATCATGGGCTCAAGACTCTATGTCACTGAAGACCCGCCGTGTAGCCGGTGCTGATGCAAGTTAAATCTGCCAAAGTTGAATGTTCTTCCGTTGGCTTTTTGTGGAAGTTAGAAGAGGGAGGTGCTAGATTAGGTGTTGTATTCGTGTCTGGACAAAAGTTCAAAAATACGAGGTCCGCCGTCAATAGCCCTCGTGTTGCTTCTAGTGCGATTTTAATAAGACCAATCAATCAATCAATCATGTACCTTGGAATGGCTACGAACCACGGGAAACCACTTTGTGTTTTAAAATATACGAATTCTTCAGCCCTTGTTTCTTTTCAAATTCATTCAGATGAAAATGTGGGGACAAACGCCAGCATAAGAGAACATATTGCATTGGTTATACCTATTCGAGAAAACAATATGTGCATAATAAAGAAGCTTATGGATGATTGCGAAACAAAATATATGTCATATCAAACACTCTAAAAACGAGCTACATGAAAAAAAAAATGAAAATTATGTACAAATGACGAAACATTCAATACAGAAAGACGCATAATGTTTGCGAGCATCTTTAACATAATATTTTCGGCCTCTCTTTTTGATATCACGCAGCAGTGTTTATCTTTTTATAACATGACGAGACTGGTTCTAGAACTCACGTAAGTACATGCAAATTATACAACTAATGTCTCAGAAATTTCTGTTTAGACATTACTTCTGATTTTGTTCCCAATTCTGAAAATATTTCTGGTATTGAAATGATTATATCGAAGGGCATTCCTCCTCATAATTCGTAAGGTATTAAAATTACACCATTGAAATAATTTTGATTATTTATTAACGTCGTACTAACAAGCAACACAAGGGCAGTTTGGCTTTCCATTTTGAAACTCGTAAGTGACCAGGAAAACACGCAAGCTGGCATCCTTCTCCAAATATTCCAATCACACTAACGAGGAGGCTTGGAGTCTCGAATAGATTTAGCGTGCATTGGCATCAATGAATCTCGGATAGATAATGGGGACAGGACTCTAACCCAAGCCACGATTAAAATAATGACCTTGATTGAAATAAGTTGTAGTAACTAAATGGTCGTGAACTCCCGACCATGATCATTTAGTTACTACAATTTTTTACAATAACCAGAAATGCAACCAAATCCACCTCTGCCTCTGTGACATATAAAAAGATATATATATATAATTATATGCACTAATCTCAAATATAACAGTCTCAGCATATACAGAGAAAAGGCCTCTGAAGGAAAATAGGAGTCCTTGTTCATCATCATCACATCAGAGATTTCCTATTTCTTACGTAGAGCAGTCGGACTGGCCAGCTTTAGACTTGCTACGGGTCATGATTATCTACAAAGCCACCTGAATAGAATTGGACTCACGAATACGGAAACTTGTCCTCTTTATGACCATGGCATTATCATGACTGGAGAACACCTCAGCTTATGCCCTGCCGTCCTCAATGCTCTTAACTCTTTTAACTCTTCATTTTTGTGTGTTACTGACAATGTTTTGGCTAACTGCTTTTATCATTCTTCATTGTATTGCGCTGCTCGTCGACTCATGACTGAAAGGTCGGAGAAGGGCAGATGATTAAAAAAAACATTAACCAGAAATTAAGCTCGCACAGAAACACTCAAGAGCAGAGCATATCCTGATAAAGTTACTGTACAGTCTTTCAGAATTTGCCTCAATTTGTCAAACTAAAGGAATACTCCTGATGCAATTTTAATTTCAACGGGTATTTTTATGTGGATCTTTTTTTATATGAAAAACAAATATTAAAGGAAAGTTTCAGAAATTAAAGTTTATGTTTGTATATTTAATTTTTTGTTTAACGAAGGCCATTCAGCTAGAGATAATCAGTGATTTAACTTCTGAATCTCTTCTGGCTTTATTGAAAATATTTATATCCAGAAAACCAAATGCTATGAAAACTATTTTCAGATAACGGGATTTACATGGTGGCAATAAACAGAGAAAAGAAAGCTTTGACTAAATTCGTTAATCGGTCTAAAGGAGTCTTTATTTGCCGATTACACAGTAGAAAACATGGAATGGTCATTTATTTCCACTAGAAGACCAAAACGGGGAGGTTTCTGGAAGGATAACATAAAATCATTGAAATACCGTTTCAAGTGTGTTGCGGGAAATTCAAAATTTAGTTGAGAAGAATTATTAACATTACTAACCAAAATTAAAACAATTTTGATATTTGAGCCCCTTACTCCATTTTCAGCCGGAGTGGAAGATTTGGAAGTCTTGGCGCCAGCACATTTTTTAATCGGAAGACCGATTACAGTTTTTAAACCATTCTTAAATTGTGACGGAAATTGCCTAAAAATTTTGGAAATAATAAGTGAGACAGTTCAAATGATTTTGAAAAGATGGTGCCTTTCATATTTGGATGGAGGCATAGTCCACAACAAAGAGAAAAATTTATAATTGATTAAAATTAATTGATTTGTTTCATTAACATTGTGTGTGTTTCATTAACATTGACTTGTTTCATTAACATTGTTCATTAACATTGTGTACTAGAAAACACGAGGGCTATTGGCGACGGGCCTCATAATTTTGAATCTTGTTTAAGTGACGAGGAAGACTATTGAGCTGGTACCTCCTCTTGAACCTTCCACATTATGCATCAACTCCAGATACAACTCGGGTCTTAAAGGACATTATGGCTTGAACGATCGAATTAACTTACCGGGCGCGATTCCATGGCTATAACCACTGGTCTACCACGACCACGATGCATAAAGAATAATCTTAAAATAGGGGACATAGTTTTAGTTCAGAACGAGCATATTCAATATAAATATGTACTGAGAAGTGTGGTGGAAATTTTCTGGGGAAGGTTAAGAAATTTAGAAGCTGCAGCCATCAAACGAATAAAGGTACTTGTAAAAGATCCATTAACTGACTGAGTGTGTGGCCTATTGAAATTTAAAGATATATAATTATCTTAACATTACCTACTTAGCATTTATTATATTTCCTGTATTATGTGTTAAATTGTTTTCATATATTACTATTTCCTTTGTATTTATACATTCAAATAATGAATGCCGCTGTATTTGAATTAATTCTTCACTTAATATTAATGCTTTATGTTTAGTTGTATATTTTATTTACTTTTTATTTGCATGCATTACGTCTTAAAATATTTGCTTCATTACGTTCAATTTCGTATTTGTGTATTTCTTGCATGAGAGCATGGCAACGTTGCGCCGGACAGAATGTTATCACAGGTGCATATTGCCTACTATTAGTAATCTGTAAAACTCGGGTGAAGATGAATATCTGTCAGCAACCACGGACATGCACGGACTTCGTAAATGCCGAAATCTAAATCTATTTTACTTGAAATTGTTTCAAGCTAGCTTTCAGGTTGATTGTTTAACTGTTACTTTGTTTTTAATTAAATAGTCTGAAACACTTCATCCATTATTATCAACACATCGTGTTCCAAGAACGAACGACATCATTAAATATACTAATGAAAAACTCGAAACATGCATAAATTTCATTTATATTTTCTTCGAGACGTGAACGCACAAATGGATTTAAAATGAATAAAATTCCTTCAAGTGGAATCTTACTCAACACTCTAACCTGCATCAATTATCCTATCTTACACTTTCTGTGAAAAGAATGAATCTTTGAACTTACTTTACTTATTTTTGTATACTTGTCATTCCTGATTTCAAAAAAAGTTAATAAAGGCCAATTTATATTTGAAATTGTTATACAGTGAACTTGCAGAACATATACGAAACCTTTTCTCAGTATACATTTAAGTGAATTGGAAACTCTGTTATCGAAATTCTTGACACAAAATTAAAAGGGATTTTTGCAATCATTTTGCAAGACCCTAAAAAGAGTTGTGGAGTATGATTACGTTTCAGCTGTGAAGTCTTATCAAAACTAAAAAAAGTATGAAATGTTAAAATATATATTATAACTGTTGATATGTACATATATATTTTCGTTTTTAAAGTAAAATAGGAAAACATTTAACTCAGTTTTAGTTTTACTAGCTGCTAAATTACAATTGTATTTGTATACCTTTGCTGTTCATTTTAAAATTTCATTTATTCTAAATATTATCGTAAGAAACTGCATTATTTAAAGTACACGAAATGAATTAAATACTTCCTTAAGAAAGAAGGAAATTTTGCTTCTTATTTTGGAAAAAGAAAAATTTACTTACTTCCTACAACTTTCCACAACAGGATTAATTTTTTCTAAATATTTTTAATTTTTATAGGCGTAGTCTCGAGTTTTCAAAACTGAAAGAATATTGAATAAGTTTTCAAGATGAAAAAAGGTATGATAATTGTGCATAATAATTATGATTATATTATTAGTCAGTTTTAATTTTTCGAATTTCACTTAAAATTGGAATTAATAAGATGTTAAATATATTTGGTACCTGGGTGGTCTGCAATGTTTCCGACCTTTGCGTGAAGATGGCAGCAGTCGTCAATACAAGCTATGAAATGTAGTTGCGCATCTTTTGACAGGTATTCACTACCGTTTCAGCCATTTTAAAAGCGCGGTTATTGTTTGATAATCTTTTGAGCGAGTCGATGTGAATATGAAAAAATAGTGTTTCATGCTGTCATTAAATATTTGTTTTTGAAAGGCAATACGCCTACGCAAAACAAAGAGGAGTTGGACGTTGTGAGACTCTGCATCATCATTCACTACCATGAAATTTCGGTCAGCTGAATTTAAAAGTGTTCGTACCTGCTTGGGACACGATGAACGATTAGGACGTCCAAAAACTGCAACGACTGGCGATAACATCGCTAAAGTTCACCAAATCGTGTTAGATGACCGTCGAATAAAAAGAAGAGAGATAGCAGTGGCTATGAATATGTTCAACGAATGTAATTCGAATGTGTTCAGTGGCTATGAATATGTTCAACGAATGTAATTCAAATGTGTTCAGTGGCTATGAATATGTTCAACAAATGATTCAAGCATGTGAAAGCTGTCCGCGTGGTAGGTACCGCGTTTGTTCACGTTAGACCCAAAACGTATTCGAATGAACATTTCCTACGCCCTGTTGGCGCAGTAAATCAGAGTTTGAATGCAGATTACTTACTGTAGTTGAAACTCAGATACATCATTATACGCTCCAAACGAAAAAAGAAACAGTCAAAACAGTTGACTATGAAGGGGAAATCGGCTCCAAAAAAAAAAAAAAAAAAAAAAAAAAAAACTTTTTTTCTGCGGGGAAAATTTGCGACTGTTTTTGGAATAGTCATGGAGTGATTTGAATCTATTTTTTTTAAACAGGAAAAACCATTACAGGAGCACACTAAGCATCATTACTTGACAAGATGAACTTAGAAATTGCGGGAAAACGGCTACATTTGCAGAAAACAATTCTGTTTCACCAAGACAATGACCGTCTCATACCTTAGAGCATGTTTGTCTAAAATGTGGCCCACGGGCCGCATGCAGCCCCAAAGCCTTTAAAATGCTGCCCAAACGTAAATTATGAAAATATTTAAATTTACACATTCAGTTGAAAAGTCTTTAAAAAGTAATTGTACTAATTTTAAATTTTTTTCGTTAGCCATAGACGAAAATATTGACTCTTCTGATACGGCACAATTAGCAATTTTTATAAGAAGAATCTATGGATATTATAATATTACGGAAGAAATGTTTGCTTTAGTGTCGTTAAAAGACACAACCAAGTCTGTAGATTTATTCGATGAAAAAGTTTTCCTTTTCTATGAAAAATTAATCAGTTATCATAACCGATGGAGCCCCTGCCATGGTTGGAAAAAACGGGGGACTCGTTAAAATGGTTAATAATGAAGCCGTCGCTGCCGGTAATACAATCTTGCTGGCATATCATTGTAATATACATCAGGGTAATTTATGTGGAAATTTTTTTAAAAATGGAATGTGCATTAAAAGTTATCATAAAAACCATTAGCTTTATAAGTGCAAAAGGAATTAATCATGGATAATTTGAAGAGTTTCTTAAGGTAATGGGCACTGAATTTGCAGATGTTATTTATTATACAGAAGTAAGATGGTTCAGTAAGGGGAAAGTGCTCAAAAGAATTTACGATTTGAGAACTGAAATAAAAATATTTATGGAAACAAAAGGGAAACCTGTGAATGAATTTGAGGACGAAGATTGGATTTTATGTTTAGCTTATTAGTAGATTTAACAGAACATCTGAATGACTTAAATTTGAGACTCCAAGGAAAAAATCAATTTATTAATACTGCGTCCCAAACAATTACAGCGTTTGAAAGAAAATTGAAATTTTGGTTTAATCAAATTAAAGTAAGATTTGACACATTTCAGTACTTTGGCTGCACATAAACCTGTGATTTGCACAAAATAAGCTGCATTAATTTTTAATCTAATTCAAGAGTTTGAAAGAAGATTTCAAAAATTTTGGAAAAAATGAAGAGTATTTCAACATATTTTCTACTTTATTTTCTCTATAAATAAATAAATTGCCTTCAAACCTTCAAATGGAAATCATTGAACTGCAAAGTGACATTCAACTGAAAGAAAAATTTGGGAATGTTTCTTTACTGAAGTTTTATAAAGATTACCTACCCCGCGATAAATATCTTAATTTTCACAAACATGCTTTATTAATGTCTTCCGCTTTTGGTAGTACTTGTATTTGTGAACAATTATTTTGAAAAATGAAGCTTACAAAAATCAAAAATAGGACAAAGATCACTGACAAACATCTTGTAAATGCATTAAGAATTGCAATCTCGCCTATTGAACGCGATATCGATTTGCTTGTTCAACAAAAGCAAATTCATTCATCTCATTAATTCGAATTTTTTCCATCTTTATGTAATCCAAACAAAATGAAACGAAACTTTTACAAATTTAAAATAAATTCGTATTTATACATATCCAATTCAAATTCTTAAAAAAATATAATAAAAACGAAGTTAATTTATATTAATATAACTGCATAGAGTTAATTTTTATTTCAATTTGTAGAAACGTTATTGTATGTGCGACTCAGCAATTTTTTTTTGTTTTTGCAATGCGGCCCAGAAAAAAAAATTCTTTTTGCAATGTGGCCCTCAAACGGTCATAGTTTAAACACCCCTACCTTAGAGGTTACCGTGGAGAAAATCCATTAATTATGGTTTAAATTGCTTGACCAACCTCCTTATTCATCAGATTTAGCCCAAAGCGACTTCTTTTTGCTCAATGATCTTACAATTAAGCTCAGAGGACAGAGAGTTTTGTCAAATGAGTAGGCCATCAACTTCGTAAGCAATTATTTTGCAGAGAATAATGCTTTTTACTATCTGCAAGAGTTAAAGATATAGATGCATGGCTGAGAGAAGTGTGTGGAATTACGAGGACACTATGTAGAAATATAAAAATAAATTTAAAGAAAAAATGTCTTGCATCTTTTTTACGTTGGAAATTTTTCAGTCTACCCTCCAATTTATATCCTTCCAATGACATATGTTATCCAGAACCACTTTCACAGAACTAAGCCTGACTTCAAAATATATGTATATCAAATTTACCCCCCTCGCCCCCCCAAAAAAGTATACTGATAAGTCTTTTTTTAACCCAAAATTTAAATGATTTCCTTAAAAATGTCCAAATAAGAAATGTTCTGCTATTAAAACTTTTCAACAATGTGTAATATCAGCTTTATTTTTTTCATCACTTCAGTTTATTAATTCCATTTTAATGAAATGATAATGGTTTTACGAACAATTGTAATAGCCAGATATGATTTGTTCCTGAAGAAAAAGTGTACTTAATAGAAAAAAAAATGTTTACTCTGCTTAGATGAAAACATAGGCAATGCTTAATATATTAAAATAAATTTAAAGCACTTCTGTAATCATAAATTTATTCAAAATGTATTTCATAGCAGGTTAGTTTGAAAAAAAGTTACAACTATTATTTTAAAATCAATTTGCGTTCAGAAATATCATTTTGAGCAGAATAATCTAGTAGCAGACACATCTGCACTGTCCATTTTCGTTTACAACCCTGCATCCAGGTGGACAGGCAATAGCGCACACATTTCCTCCTCCTCCTCCTCCATTACAGGAGCAACTGCAGTACCCGTTGTTGCGATAAATCTTGCAATTAGTTCCACTACAAGATACGGGGCATCTATCTGTAAAACCGAAGGAAAAAAATTAGTTTTTCTTGCAACGAATTTCAAAATTAAAAAAAAAAAAATGAGGAAGGAGAATCTCTTGATTCAAATCGAATCTAATTAAAAAGAAGGGAGAGAAACATAAGATACTCTGTACTGAAATAACAGTAATGATTAATTAAATACATTTCAAATAAATCAAATCGAAACTTATGCGCCTTTTTGGTGATATAGTAATTTTTTTTAATGTATCTTCCTTTTTTTTAATGTTACACAATTATATGTTATGTGCTCATAAAGAGCTTTTTTTTTTTAACTAAGTAATCGCAATATAACCAAAACTAGTTTGGCATAGGTATCAAAATAAAATACATAATTTTTCGAAACAGTTGTTAGGTAATGTTTAAAAAAAAGAACAATGAATTACTTTGACAGTCGCAATAGTTACATGGTCCACTGACATCTAGCACACATGGCGGATTGCAGGCTTGAACAGGTGGGCATACAAAATTTGAACCAGGTTGTTCATCGGCATCTACTAAGAATATTGTACAAATGTAAACAGAAGAATATATTTAGACATTAAACAGAAGTAGGAATTAAAAAAAGCAAAATAGTTTACTATATAACAAGAATAAGAATAATTTAATATATAAATGATTTCATATATTTTCCACTTATTTTAATGTAGAACATACATATTTCGAATTTTGTATTCGTGATTTTTCGAATGTTTTGTAAATTTTGATGAATCCAGGTGCATTTCCAGGTACTATTCATATCATCTGACCATGATATGAAATAATATTACGGATTGCCAATATAACGTTATTATGCTTTAGAGTAGCAGCTACACGTACACACACAAATAAATCGGAATAGGAGACAATGCTTTCTTTGTGAATTCTCTAATATTTCCTCGGAAAAGCTGAAAACTCGTTTTGCTAACAACAATCTTTAGTTTGTTAGGTTTGTATGTGTATGTTCCGTGATATATATATGATTCCTTATGTTCCTTAATAAGTATGATCATAAACATACATATGTACATGAGAGTATATATATATATATCATATACATACACAAATAATAACATATATATAAAGCATATTACACAATACACACATAATAAATAATCATCAAAATTAAATACACACACATATATGATATGTTGTGTGTGTGTATTTATATATAATAGAATTAGACCTAAGAAATCTAAATGTTCAAAAAAAAACAAATCAAAACGCAATTCAAATCATACTGTTTTTTATTCGCTGAGAGAGAGAGAGAGGTCACAAATGAATACATTTTAAACGGAAAAGCTGATGATAGCAGCACTGCTTTCAGCATACAACAGACAACAAGCAGCAAGAATGCATGCACTGTTACGATTCTTTACGATTTTGGGGATGTTCATCGATTACGTAGTAACATCAACATGCACAAGATGTTAAGAAAATGAGGATGCCTTCACGTCTATCGTCTAGTAGGATCGCTGCAGATATATGATTAGTTAAAATGGGTTCAAAAAATTTTATGAGTTACAAGATCAAATAACAAAGTTATGAATTAACTGATCAGTAAATAGAAATGAGACTCTACTGAGTATAGAGAATGAAAAAAAAATAGAATAATTTAGTCATATGAGATCATTACACAATATAAACACACAACACATATAGTATATATGGGGAATAACTTAGAACGTAAAGAAAAAAAAATCTGTTCAAGTTACATAATAGATGTTGCAACAATAGTGTGGATTGATATATCAATATTCTAAATGCAAAAAAAAAAAAACCATAAAAAAGTTCTTGCAAAAGTTTTGCAAAGAACAGATTTAGCACATCTCAAGGTAATGCATTCTTTATAATTATTATGTAAATTACCTAATTAAAGATATAAGAATAAAAGTAAAACTATTATTCAAGAAAAGGACACATATAAACTTTTCCACATAAAAAAAATTAATATGAAACGATAAATTTTAATGAACTATATTTGCTATTGACAATTATAAATTAAAGCAAACGATAAATTAGTAACTCTGAATATAATATCAACTACAAAATAATTGTACAATTAAAGCAAATGATAAATTGAATTATATTATCAGCAGCATGTAATTAAAATTAGCAAATAATACCAAATTATTAATGACATATATTCTAGCTAAGTGTAATTAAATTTGAAACAAACGGTAAAAAAACATTGAAAGTGAGTACCAGTATGATCCAATCCTAAACACGAGGAACTCTTAGTGCTATTAATAGTAAATCAATATTAAAAGAATTTATCTTAAAAACATTCCAAGAAGGAAGCCAACTAAAAAGACGTAGTTTGTAAAATTTGAGGGAAAAAAAAAGTCGCCTCACAGTTTAAAAAATTTGAATATTGTTATTTATTTTTCAGTCATAGTCTTCATTCCATATTTACATATGAATTGAAGTAACTCTAAATCGATAAGTAAATAAAATACTTAATTTTTATATTTGTTTCTAATTTTGAACTTAGAAAATATTTATTAACATATTTTTGAAAACTGAATTCAATGGGTGAAAGAGAGTAGATAGACCAATATAATAGTCGTACTTTATTTCAATCCATTATCAATTGGAGGAATTTTATTATGAGTCATAATAAATACGTTTGGAAATTAAGCTCGTTACTAAAGCTCAGACATTAAAAATATACCAAAAATAAGATACATAAGATACATTTTTTAAAAAGTGGTCAGATACGAGATTTATAGGTTAGGAAAACAATAACCTTAAGTGGCTAAAAATATAAGAATTTATATGAATATGTCTTAGATATTCAAAGTATTCATTTTTTTAAATGCCTCTTAAAATAAATATTAATTTTTTTCTAAAATAAATAAAATATTGCAAACTATTTCTAAATTCTTTTTATTTAGTATGGTGCCGCGCCCATTTATACCATTATTAGTATAGAGTCATACATCTAGTACTTAATATATCTACAATTTGCATGATACAAGAAAACAAACAGCATTGTAGAAGCTGGCAGTAAAGGAAAAGAAACGTTCTCATCAGTTTTAGAAGTGAAAAGAAATGTAATATGCTTTTCGACATTTTATAATATGAATTCAATACATTTTTTCGCCGGTTCTAGGACTTTATTCTATAAATGTTGCAGATAAGTACAAAGAGTAACATTTGAAAAATTTGGCTTATCCACGTAATAATCGAAACTCCTTGCTTCAACAGTGCTAAAAGGATCCTTTGCACACTGGCAAACTAATGAAAATGGATTTCCATTAGAAAAATGTGGGAAAGTGCAATAATGAAAAACCTGCCCCTCATCCTCTGTAAGTCGAGATTCAGACTGAATAAAGATAAGCTGTGCAATATGAACCGTCCTGAAGACCAATGCATTTTAAGTTTTGAAAGCTAAGAGAAGTTCGATCTGAGACATACTGTCTAGTAAATGAATGACTTAAAAAATGTGCATGAAAGAAAGACGGCAGGTTGTTCAATTTTCAGGAAGTGTATACATACTTTATTATAATAATTACCTCACCACATACTACTGGGTGGATGTTCAAAATTGCAGCTGTCTGAGAAAATGTCACATCCTGTCGTAGACCTGACTCCTTCCGATTATCCTCATTTTAATTATCTCTAATTAAATTGAAGGAACAGATCAAAAACTGAAACTGTAGTCCAGCTAATCACTTAAGTTTTCTGCACTAGGAACAGGCAATTTTTCAAAATGTAACTTAGCAAATCACCATCATACTATATTAGAGGTCTTAAGGATCCAAAAAGTTTTTTGAACTAAATATAAAAAATGAAGAGAAAGTTATTATATTTTTTTCACATAGATGTAGTATTGGAGCGTTTTTTCTTACCTGAGGATTGTAAATTTAAAAAATAATAGTGTGTTAAAATTCCCCATATAAAGATAATCTGAAAGCAGCTTTGCACTTGAACTCTATAGTCATGAAAAAATTTTACTTCAAAAATTGATTGAAAATGTGTGCTTATATTTGTTTGATGTTATTTTAACATGTATGTAACAATCACTTTCTAAATCAATGTAGAAGGAATTATAAAATGTTATGTATTACTGTCTTATATAAATAGTTTTGCTGAAACACAACATCTCTTTTAAGTAATAGTCCAAATTATAACCTGAAACACATTAATAAAATAAAAAATGTTCTTTTTGAAAAAAAATGCTATATTATAAGTTCTTTTTTCTAATATCTTTAGAATATGAAAATTTTAGAATCTTGAATATAAATATTAAAGAATAATATTAATTTAGATAGAAAATTACAAATTTTACTACTTAAATGAAAAGAGAATACAAATTTGACATAGAAATGTGTGGCTTTAATTCTCAAAATAACTCAGAAATTTCAATAAATTCTGAATGTATTAAAAATTCAAAAGATTTAATTAATAAAGATCTATTTTAAATTAAATTATTACATAAAAGTCGCATTTAACTATGAAAACAGTTGTTCAAAATTAGTTCACAAATGATACTTGAATATAATTTAGTATCTAAAATCTCTATTTTGGAATGTCTCAGTAGACCAAAAAGACAGGGAAGTAATATTAAATTCCAACATTAATTTATATATAAGTTATTATCAAGCAATATTTTGTCTCGATTTAATAGTGTTTAGCTTTATTATCATTACATAAATTTAAAAAATAAAGAGGTCTGAATCAAGATTGATTCTTAATTTTAGAAAGGCTTCCCAGCGAAAAGTGTGAAACGTTTAGTAAGCAATAATATTAGAAGATCAGTGTGAATCAATATTGAAGTAGAAAGATGGGAAAATAATTAGAGCATAAAACTATAAGAATTAACTTGTAAAAAAAACCTAACGGGAACACATCCAATACATTTCATGATGATCATAATGTAGAAAAATTGATATTGCAGCAATGAATAATAATGAACAGAATGTGAATAATGATCGAGCATTGATTTGAGTAGTAGAAAGTCCTTCCTGGGCAATTCTCTTCTTATGAGAAGGGAGCAAACAGTTGAGATCAATAAAAACAGGTTTTTGATGGAAGTACTTAAGCAGTTATTCAGCTCTTTAGATAAGCAGATAAAGATAGAGTAGTCATGATTTGATCCTCACACTCATATGTATAGAGATTTATAGTGGATACAGTGACAAAGATTGTAATCATGCAATTAGATATAATTTAAATTTTAAAGAAACTGTTAATAACTGCCACAGGAAATTATTTGATTATTAGTAATACAAAATTTGTTAACAGGCAAGAAAAAAGCGTTTAATGATATTTCCTAAAAGTGGTCGGAAATGAAAATAGTCTTACCACCGAACGCCAATATGGGACTAATGCTAAGAAAGCTAGGAAGAACTCTGATCATGAACGTTGTATAAAAAATATTTCCGATAGGTCTTTGCATTTTAGATCCAATTTACTAACTAAGCGTGACGTAGGTTGTACAGAAAATGCACTTACATGGAAATAACTGTATCACATGTTTTCGTGAAGACTGTCATTCTCTATTTAATTTTGAAACAGTAATACTGCAATACATTTCAATCAAAGTTATTCACATTATGATTATTAAATATTCAGTGCTATGATAAAGACGTAGCTGATCAATCGAAATCAAGACTTTCTTCTTGGGGATACTATTTGGCACCAGTGAAATCCAGAACTATCCTCGAAGAAAATGCGAATTATAAAATCGCAGCTTTTCCACATTCAATATCTAAGCATATAGTTTAAGATTAGTTTTGAAGTAAAACAAGAATTTAATACATTAAGCATATGTCATTAGATTATTATTCTAGGAACATCTGAAAAATTCAGATAGTACTCAACAACACAAATTTTAAATCTTTTTTGTAAAATAAAGGACAAAAACTTGTCTCTAGCATACAAAAGTCCTAGTAACATCAAGTTGTTATTAATTAGACATAACATGATATTGGGAAAAATGAATAATATATAGTTTTTTTTTAAATTTCTAAAAAGAATAGGTTCAAAAAACAAATACAGATAAGAAAAGCAGGAATTTAATCATATTAATTATTGTCTTCATTTGCCATATTTACTATGACTTATATTAATAGTATTATTAATCATACGAGATATACATCATACTACAATTTCATACTTATTTTTCGATCTTATTGTTACATTACTTATATATGTTCATTTGTCTTGAAAAATAAATGATGATAACAATTAAGATGCACAAATAAAATCTAGATCATATACTCGTAATTATCTTAATCATTTAAATTGATAAGAATTTAATTCAAAGATAACATCCTCTTTCAAAAGCACAAATTAATCTGAAAAGTGTAAAGATTTTCCTTCATAATCACGGATGATTAAAAAATCGGGTTTAAATTGATGTGACTCTACAATATTTGCTCACTTATGCCAAAACAGGGGGAAAGAAGCAAGATAGAGTCAAATTTTATTTCCAATCATTTTATTACTTTTCCTTAGGAAGATAATCTAAAAGATAGTCGTGAATCCATTTCCAATTTTAAACTATTGTATAAGATTTTCTTTTCGTCAAACCTCGAACAGCTACAAAAACACTGGAAATCTGTTTAATGTTTAAGAATATGTGACTAAGTTCCTTGTTTTTCGATGTCTTAAAAGAAAAATATAGATTTTATATGTCACACATCAGAACAACACAATACACGATACTGGTCATTGGTTTCATTGGAAAACTTGGCCTTCGTAACGATGCTTATGGTTCACCGCTTTATGTAACTATAGCATTTAATTTTATATACATTTTCATTTACTACAAAAGTCTACATGTATGGCTAGTGAAGAAACAGGTATTCGACGAATCAACCGTTGAGTAGCTATTACATGGTGATTTGCATCGAAAAAAACCGCTAGCATTCAGGACTGGATATGGACGATGACATGTATTGTTCTGGGTAGAATGGAATTGTAGTACAGTTTTCTGTCGCTTAAGGAAAAGAGGATATGAAGGACTTTGATCATTTTGTATTATAAATCAAAAATTTCCCATTTTTTTATAGATATTACCTTTTTGGTATATTTGTAATAATTTCATAAAATATAACATACATAAACCAGATCGTTATCTGTTATTCTTTTCCATGGGAATTTTCTTATTATGCTAACCCTAAGAATCTATCAATTCTCATCTTATAGCTAACTCAAAAACACTGTATCACAAAATAAGTGAACTTTATTGTTTTTTTTACTTTAAAACATAAATAAATTATATTTTTAATAGTAAAATAGAAATAACAAATTTGTACCTTGAAACTTGTGATATGCTAAGAAAATAGCCTAATAATAAGATTAAAAGTTTTTAAACTATCAGCAGATATTTTCAATCTTTATAAACTAATTGTAAATCCACGTAAAAGTTCTGTCTGAGTGGCTCCTCAAAAATTGAATGAAATATTGTTAAAAATTATCACTGAAACTATTCTGAAAATAAAGGAAAATAAATAAATGATTTTATTTAATTAAGAGTATGCTGTTTTATGAGATGAGAAAACATGGAGTTTCTGAGTGGATAAAGTTATTTATTTGAAGTATGCACAGTACAACTTTTTTTTCATCTTTCTGGCAAAATTAGATGACTATAACAAATTTCGCTTAAAAGAAATAAATCAGTATCTTTATTTTTTTCTTCAAAATTAGCAAAGTGCTGCTCAGCCAATCTGTGCACCTTCAGAGAACGAACAATGAGATAGTTTAACAACAATATCCGACCAATGGTGAAAATGGAGCAAATCAACACTTTTAAAGTTTCTTTACAACTTCGCAATATATAGTCGGAGCATTTCGCTAGTAAATTCACTTTTTTTAATGTGGACATAGTCCTATTCAGACACTTTGTGATCAAAGCCTGGTAAAAATTGACTGTTATCGTAGCAGGTGTAGCTAGCCTCACATCGGGGTCCGAGAAGCGCATACAAACTGACAACATTTTGATCCCACCAACACAGACCGATCTGTTGCCTTCTCACCTGAAGGATTTTTTGGTCTCTTTGCAGTCGATGTTGATGATTTGGTCATTCAACTCAAAATTTTTTTTCTGCCTGGGACATATATATATGTATGTGTGTGGTGAATATTATACATATATATATATATATACATATATACATACAGTTATACATATATATACATATGCATGTATGTATGTGTGGTGAATACATTATATATATATATGTAAGTGGAGAGAGTTATTGAGTTACATATATATATATATACATACATATATGTGCATGTGTGTGGTGAATATAATATATATATATATATATATATATATATATATATATGCATGTGTGTGGTGTATACATATATATATAAAAAAAACATATGTATGTATGTGTGCGTGGCGTATTATTATTATATATAACGTTTCAAACCATTCAAGTGCCGCGCACGACAAACATTTCACCATACACTCTCCAACAATATCAACAGGTAAGTTTCCAGTAGCAGTTTTTCCAAGTTTCAAGCGAAATTTCATAGCAATCTGTTGCTCATTGTTGCACTTATCATTCTTCTATAGAAACATAAATCATAATGCAAAGAGGCATATGTTACCAGATTTGTTTAAAAAAGCGAGAGGCACTGCATTCAAAGAGACGGTTTTATTCCAAACTGTTGATTTGCTGATCGCGTACTTCTTCTGTATATTAAGAAAGAAGTATAAAAGCGTCAGTTTCTCTTATTTAGCAGCACACGCCGTATTAGATATGATAAAATGTGTTGTTTTTAGATATATTGGATGAATTAATACCTTTTCAAAATGTAATCAATAATTAAAAGACAAACTTAATTATCTTTTTGCAACCTGCTTATTACATAAATTATTATAATACACTCCAGTTAAATATTGATTCAAAATTGAGGATACTAAAATTTATAATAATATTTTTGGCAACAGCGATAGTAAAATTCCTGTTTTATGATCTCACAAGCATTTTACTGGAAATCAAGTGTTTGATCTAGCAATTTTCAGTAACATTTATTGATTATGTTTGGTGGAACACAAGACCTCTTAATACGTTATCTTACATTTGTTATAATTAGTTAACTTTTTTACAAAATATGTTTTGAGTTATAAATACACTTTTAATTTTATTAGCAATTTAAAATATAAAAAATTATAAACGTAATAGTGTTCTTACTTTATTTTAGAAATAAAACTCACTCTTTTCGTTTTCATTATTTTTTGTTAATTTATTCCATACGTTTTTTTTTTTCTTTATATTTTCTGTAAATTTATATTTTATTTCTTTAATTAACGTCTGGTTGGGTACTTGCTTGTGGGCCTTTTTTTATTCATTTAATCTTTTTAATCATTTTTTTATACATAACCATGTTTCGTTTTATATCATTTTTCTTAAGTATTTATAGTATTGGTTAATATTTTTTCTGTATAACATATTATTTTTTCCTTTGCTTTATTTTCACTCTTCACTATTGACTTGATCTCTGTTAGTTTAATATAACATGTACACAATACAGGATATTTGATTGTAATTTAGAACCCCAAAAACAGTTTGAAAAATCCACTATGTTACATTCCCGTTTTACATTTTTCTAATTTGTTGTTTACCTATTTTTAAGTTTACCTTTATTTTTTCTCATTATTTTGGCAGCCACATTATATTATTTTAGAGGTTTAACTATTTTGTTTGATTGGGTTTAGTTTTAATTTTAAAAGATCATTCCCTCAATTTTTATAATTTTAAATTTCGACATTAATTATAATTATTCGACATCTTGTTGAGTTGTCGTGCCACTACTATTATTAGAATTTTTAAAATTTCTATTATTTAAACTTATTTTACATTTTGTTTTTTTAAGTTAGTATTTCATCTTTATTTTTTATCTTTTTTTTTAAATTAAATACGCACTTTCCTTTTTTTTCTTTTCTCTATTTTTACAAGTATTTTACTTCTACACTCACACACAATACTACACACACACACAATAATAATATCACACAACACACACACACACTGTATGTATGTATGTGTAAAACTGGCTTTTATTTATTTTCTAGACTTATTCTATTTTTGTTAGATATATAGAGAATATATTATTCTCTTGTATAAATACATATTTTACTTAATTCATTTTTGGATTTTGAACTCCTGGAAATTTCCATTTGCTTATTACATTTTTTCTGATTGCATTGCTACGTGTATCTGTAAAATGCTATTTTGACCAGATAATTTATAAAAAAAAGCCAAACCGAATTTATAAATTTTATAATTCATTTTTTGCTGTTTTGTCTTATTTGTTTATCACTGCTTGGTTTGTACTTATTCATGATTTGAACTTATTTTCACTATTTATTTTTTTAATAATATTCTTCTATAGGTATTTCGATCTATTTCTTTAATTATTTTCTTGTGCAAATTTTTTTCTGTTCCTTTTGTGGTTTGAAATAAAAGACTTATTATTTTTTTCTATATTTATCTGTATTCTAAACATTTATTGTAATTTGGAGCTTATTCTATACTATCTATTTATTCTTTTTCTTTATTCTGTACTGGATTTTAGCTAATCATCTCTTGCTATTTCTTTAAGTATCTGAATTTCACTGCATTTTAATTATAACATTCAATACTGCTTTGATATATATATATATATATTTTTTTCGAAAATAAGGCCCTTCTAGTTATATATTTTGTTGCAAAAAGACACGCTAAAGCTCATTTTCCTTTATTTTCAGAGATGTCTTTATCTTTACAATAATTAACATTTATTCATTTTCAAGAAACACATCTCTTCAGGTTCAAGAGATACATGTATTGAGGTTCAAGAAATATTTTACCCAGGTTTAAGAAGCGCATTTAGAATTCAACAAAACTTATTCTACTGGCTACCATGTTGATCTCTTCTGGAACACCAAAACATCAGTAAGACACCAAATCACGGAATCCCATCCTCAATTCTTACGATCTTCCACAAAAAAACGATGGTACTAGACTCACGTTGAGTAATAAAAGCTCTTCATATGAACTCTTCATCTCCAATCTGCTCATAGAGCATTAATAATAGCTGTCCGTTATTTCATTCTCTTCGCTTTCATCAACTGCTAACGACTTTTTTTGTAGCTTAGGTTCTGCAAAGTTATCTGTTGATTTCTCTGCATTTCCAATGCAGTCATTGATTTGTTAATTTCAAATGTATCTTTACAGGTTTTGTTTTATTGCAATATGAAGAGTTTGAGCGCAGTTATTTCTGTGGAAATCATTGTGTGATTTTCTGTAAGAAATTATGGTAATCTTATATGAGTGACTCTCAGAATCCAAATAATTAGTATACACTTTTCGCTACCTTTTCAAACAAGCGTAGACATTAATCTACTTACATTTCATTGATGCTTAAAATAAATGTTTTCAGTCTCAATAACATAAACATATGAAACACATTTCCCATTTACTCAGTTCTTGACCTTAGAGATGATTAGAGGATGATGTCTTTCTATAGAGACGCCTACCACAGCACATATAATGAGTGAACTTTATAACCAGTTAGGTAAAATATATCATGGATACCCACTGCTTAATAATGGTAACGAGAACCTCATTTCCGTTTCAAGTAATAGAAATCTATTCGTGAATTGGAACTTTTGAGAAGCTTCAATGTCTCTAACGGAATACTTGAATGCAAGAGTTAATCTTTAATCCCTTTCATTACCTCTCAAATTTGAACTGAGTTATCGATTTTCTTAGGCACGATTCATGCTGTTGAAAGAGGCAATTCACCCAGCGTTGAGAATGTACTTGAATTTGTGTGTGAGACATGTCTAGTTGTGTTGCCATTATAAGAAGCAAATGCTTCAATATCAGCAAGCAGGAACAAACCGAAAACTTTGTTTTTTTTCAGCAATCCATTCACAGATATTTTCCAATTCAGAAAGCATTGCTCGAATCTATTAACTTATCCACTAGGTTTAGCATTTTCCCTGTCGACCTATTAACCTAGGCTATCCTTCTCTGATCGCTATTTAATTCACTCATAGGCCCACCTTCTTCTCTTTGCAGAAAGCAGTAAGAATTTCTGGTCCCTGGAATCTTCCACAAATAATTACGGAATCTCGGCGCAATAGTTTCATCTAGACCTCTAATTTATTTTGAGCATTAAAATTTTTTATTTTAAATTTATTATTAAATTATGCTTAACGTCCAAGGTTGAAGTTGACGTTCTGAAAGTTCTAATTTGTAACAACTAAGTACGTTAGTTTAAAATGCGCATGTGTGTTGTGTTGTGTCTGCATTTTCTCAATCGGCAAAATGACGTCCATGTGACTGACGACCTTAACTAGAGCCAATTTTAGGAGTAAGGCTGATATTAAATGTACCCTGATAAATCATGCTGGGACTTATTTTTTTATATGTCTTATTTTCGGAGAAACACAGAAAGTAAAGATTGAAAACAAAAAGAAAATAGACATTTACAGAGATAATAAAAGTACGAATTTATCAACAAGCTATTATATTTTTTTTTTGAAAAGAGTAGAAATTTTTTTGTGAAATTATCAATTATTAAATTATAAAAAATAATAAAATGAAATACAAAAAATTAATGTAACGAATAATATAAAAAATAGTAACATGTATTTGAAAAAGAGAATCTTTTGAAAAGGAACTGAATGGAAATAAAGCTATGCATACTACACTAGAATAGCAGTGCTATCTACTAGATTAGGATAGTGGTACTCTGCTTAAAAATGTTTTACTTATCAAACCTTTGTCATCAATAATAAATCCATGAAACAGAAGGAATTGTCTAATATAACATAGGAAAATTATAGTGGTTAAGTCCATTTTGAGTTATTATTTTCTGATTTTGGAAATTTTGATGAAATAATAATCTTCTAGTTATTAAAGGATTTTACTGTTATTTTTTCTAGGGTCAGACAATTCTTTTTTTTTTAATAGCTTTGAATATATTGTATAATTTAGAAGCCATTGTGAATATAACCACCTTTTATCAATATTTTTTACATAAACTTGGAAATAAAAAAATAAATTATTCTTCTTCGATATTT
This sequence comes from Nephila pilipes, assembly GCA_019974015.1. NCBI lineage: Eukaryota > Metazoa > Arthropoda > Arachnida > Araneae > Nephilidae > Nephila > Nephila pilipes. The sequence goes on along the minus strand of BMAW01132841.1, from coordinate 203,897 downwards.
GTTATAACACTGAAAACAAGAAATTCATAACTGTAACCGTTAATGACCAGAATTGTTTGAGTTTGATGCATGCGTCAAAACACAAAATATTGGCAATAATATTGGTAAATTTCTTTATCTTTTTCAGCCGCCAAAAAGGTATATCCCAAATTTTTAAGATGTTGTCATTATTCTTCAATAAATACTATTGCTTTTATTTACACATCCTGTACATATCTTGTTTTTTTTTTGCAGAGTTTACACCTCGAAAAAAGACTTATGAATTTTCTAATTAAATTAATAAACCAATAATTTTAAAAAAACTATTGTATCAAAAAACATTAATTTTCAATTTTTTGTTTTGACTTAACCGCATTACTTCTGAGTGGCTCAATTGTTTTATAACAAAATCACAATGGGGTAAAAATCATGAAATTCCTTAGAAGCCATCGTATAGTTCGTCCAATAACACGACCCACATTCTGCTCTCGTCAAGAAGTGACCCACTTAGATGAGGCTACAAACAGTAGTCCATTCATGACGCCCCAGTGAAGGTAGAAATCCCACAGCCTCGGCCAGTCCTGAGCATAAATATTACAGGATTTTAAAAAAAAATCAAAAGAATTATTATTGAGAGAACAAAATTGTCTGATTTTTGGTTCCACCAGGGGAGAAAGAGTTTCATTGAATCAGTTGTGGTAGTTACATTAGGGCTGCTTGATCGTCACTTTCATAACCTCATATCCTTCCTCTGAATACTTAGTAACTCTGATATGGTCCAGTAAATTTCGGTCTGAGGGCCTACACCAAATTGTGTGTGTTGTATTTCTCGCTACCAAATCGTTAATTTGGTGTACTGATAGTATTCTTTTTTTTTCTTGTTATATGTTCTCTTTATTTTCTTGGGGTTTTCTTTGAATACTTATTTGCTTCAGAGCATCAAGCTTTTTCTTTGATCATGATAATTTCCTCATATTTGTGGAACACGACACCATGGCTAAGGAACCATAAATACCTGGAGAATTATGTTAATAATAAGATAAAGACCAAAATGTGTCTGTGCCTATGACAACCTCTGGAAGTTAAGATGCTTAGTCAAGCACAGCTTGCCAATATAAGGAATAATTTTATTCTCATCTACATTTGAAGTCATGTTTAAAAGAACCTTTCATGAAATCACAGACCCTAAAGAACTCCTTAAGATTTTACCCATTCAAAAAAGAGTTTAGCATTTCTTGTATTTTGCTGGTCGACAATTTTCGTATTCAAGTCTCTTATGGATGAGACTAACTGAACTACCGGTATCTATAAGAGGAAATTGTTTTCTCAACAAACGTAATATTCCTCGATGTAGCCCCTTTGTGTGGAACAACAGAACAATTTTTGTGCTTCAGAGTTGAAGGTTCTCTACAGGTTCTGACTCTTCTCGATTTCAGTAAATATTTAGTTGCCTTACCAATTCTTAGTTACTTGCATTTTTTTATCCTGTAAAAAAATAAGTGAATCAAGATTTGAACAGGTATTATTAGCTGTTCGATCTTGCGTACTACTTTGACTTTTAAATCATTATAAAATATTATAAAACAAAATTAATAAGAAATTTAAATTTCATAAGATATATAAATATAAATTTTAATTTGTTTAAAATTTAACAAGTGTATATATATAATTAATATATGTATTCAAAATATTTTAGATAAATTCCATAAGTAACTTATTGATGTTCATGTAACTCTTATGTTTATAATTATTTTTCTTATTCGTATTCTAAATGTATTACTACCGCACATGATTTATGTTGTATGTAACTTTTGTAAGAATAACAAGAGGGTAAGTTTGAGTCAGTTTGCTATGTGCTTTTTAATTCTTATGTTCTTTTAACTTGTGCAAATAGGTACAGCTCTCGCTCTCTGTTAGAGGCAAATCATTATTATTTTATATGTATTAATTTGCAATGTTATGTGTTCTTCTACAGTTATATTTATGTGTGTGGATACAACAAATAAGAAAATGTCAACTAAGGACTATTCTTGATTACACCTCCAATAACCAATGCGAACTTATGATAGCTGATTACTTTTAAATTTCTAAAAACTAATTTGAATTGAAAGAATTGTAAAATTTATCAATCTTCACTTTTCAACATTATCCTTTTCGATTTTTTAAAGGAGTATGCTTTTATTGTGATGAATTCCCTTTTAATCTTTTAAAGTTATAATTATTTTTCTTTGATGGGAGGATGCAGCCCATCGCACAATTGTTAACTTCTGTAAATCCGAAACATTGTTTGAAAGTAAAGGTTTCTTTGTCCTTTCTTTTTAAACTAGCATTTATTTTATCTTCCTTATTAACACTTCGTTTACGTATAACCACACATGGAAGCAAGACGGTCACAGGAAGCTAAAAACGGACAGTGGCGTTGTCGAAAGTAAATGCAACTTGATCATTTAGATTAACATTTCTCTCGGCGGATTTCTAAGTAATAGAAGCGAGCTGAGCAGTTCCAATAATGGCATAAGACCGAAAAGGAAAGTTTTCGTAGATACTAAGAAACGTACACGTACACACGCACGCACGCATGGGTCATTCTAATTTATTTTTATTACTAATATCATAATTAAATTCATTAACTCACTTGAACGGTGTTTATTGAACATGTTATTGTTTAGCCAATTGTACTCCTCGTAAGAACACCGCAAAAAATCCAGCTACAGCAGATGAAAAACATTTCTAATGTAGACTCTGTGCCCATATTGAGGATACACATTTTCTGCCGACTTTAAAGACATAAAGATATACCTCTGTAAGCGTCTGTGGGATCTAGCCAAGGATTTAATTTAAACTATCCATATATATTATTTCTTCATTTTACAGTTTGTCTGATAAATTGCATATCGAAATCTCAACAATAATTTCTAAAATGTTTAATTATTACAATGAAACTGTAGGTAACGGGGAAGAGGGTACCACACTAATTGCTAACTTCGTGAGGCAGTCATCAAAATATCTCTTTTACTCTGAGAAAAAGCTGTTTTATGCTGGGGATTAGACAAGTGACTGTTAAATGCTTGTGTCGAATTTCTGAAGAAAAACTCATGAATGTAATTTCATTATGTGTATAAATATTTAAATGACTCTAACAGAAGCAATAGCTGGGTACGGATGAAAGTATTGAAATTCCAGTCCAACACGAGGATTTAAAAAAATGTCGCTATATTGTTAAAAATATCTCAGTTAAAATTGAATTTGTCATTAGATAAAGCATTATCAAGTTAAAAATGAAGTTCTTAAAAAAAATAATAATTTAAATATTGTTTGATCTTGAAAACTTAACGAAGTTAAAGTGTCTATTTGTGTTGATTTTTCTAAAAGCATTTCATGTGTTTCTGAACAAAACTCGGGGATGATAATTTTGTTGAAAGAAAAATGATTCTGAAGATTTATAAATAAAACTTGTTGACGACTTCCTTCTAGAAAACCTAACATTATCACCATATTTATCTGCTGAAGAAAGACTTCTTGCTCACCTTGGCCACTTGAGGAAGTAAATACTCATACAGAAGAATCAAATACTTTAACAGCGAAACAAAATCAATGAAAAGTGATAAGGCAAATTCTAATTACTTACCGAAGTGATTACTTATCATAGTTTAATTTTAAATAATAAAATGTATTTTTGAAGCATTTTGAACAAGGAAATACAAACATGAAAGGGAAAAAAAAAAAGGTATACCAAACTGCTATTTTTAAGTTATAGGTTCAATAGCAATAGCTCCTTTATGGAAATGGGGTCCAATATCATGTTACTTCCAGAATATACGGTTCTACATTCTATTTCTTTTTAAATGCTGTCCATTACCTTATTTATTTTAGAAGATATTGAACTAACCTATCAATTTAGTTTACATTTTAATCTCTCGGTTTTTTGGGGTTATTTTTCCACGAACTATTATTTTGGATAATATATATATATATATATATATATATATATATATTACTTTTGAATTATATTACACTATTAAATTTTAATTTTTGATTAAATTCTGCAAGCTTATTCGGGTTTCATTCCATGACCCTATTGCTTTCTGCGGTAGCTTTTTTTGCGTTTTAAGGTCGGTCAAAAGGGCGTATGCTTAGATCTCATAGGTCAGTTGTCCCTAGCACCGAGCTATTTTATTTGAATCAACAATACAATGAATAACTTATACACTAATGGAATAAATAAAACTGACACTTGATGCAAATTAATGTACATTTAAAGCTATAGCTTATTTTTAAAATCAATCACACTAATTTTCTGTCAGAAATGTTACTTAATAATACATAATCTTAACTAATGTAAAGTAATAAATATATACATTTAATTTAGAATATTACAAAAATAGATTATTTAACTTATTGTTGCTATCCACACACACATGAAAGCAATTTAACTGGTGACTTAAATGTAAGAACAGTAGTAGACAAATCTGTTGAAATAAAGTAAACAAAATTAAGTTATATCGATATTGATATTCTTTTGCATTAATATTTATTATTGTACCATTTCTCCTAATATTATTATTTAGATTTTAATACACATATTTTTTTTTATATTTTATAAAAATGATTCGTAAGTTTTCATTAACATTTAACCAATTTCTTTTGCTGATCGGATCCTTTCCATATCTGCTCCTATTGTCGTGAAATCTTGAATAAGAGCTTGACTCTGCATTGTCCTATTACTCTTGTAATCTTTATTATATCTCTCTTACGTAATTGAATCGCGTTCCTCGACCCTATTAATTTGTAGTATCATGTTCCACGATCCTATAATGTTGTAGAATCATATTCCACTCATAAGGCCCTATTAATTTTGGGAGATATTTTTTTCTCAACTCTAATGTTTTTGAAATCGTTATCTTATATTTTAAGTTATATTCTGTTATACTGCATTATTTTTGTTATACTGTATTTTATTTTCACGTGTTATTTAAGCAATTAGTTTTAAATATCATAAGATTTAAAAACCATTTAAATTATTATTATTATTTTTAACATTTTATTACTGTTCTGGGGAAATGAAACTTCATTAAGTGCTTTATGTTCTTTTTCTAAGAATTTCCTCTCATAATCTTAAAATTGTTATTTTCGTCTGTTCAAAATTTTTAGTTTCTTGATAGAGAAAAGGCAAACCAAGAAACAGTAAATAGAATGGGACGAAAATTAAAGATTCATAGAGAAGGTCTGAAATAATAAATTATTCGAATTTCACACAAATAATAAAATACAGTGATCGAATCTATAAGATAGTCAGTAGGAAATAGAATCACTTCTTGCAGTGGATCCAAGCAGCAACATTTCGAGGCACAGTTGAAAATGTACAAATATTGAACTGAGGGATGATTATACACTTTCAACCATACTTTACAATTGACTGTTACTTCGAGATTCTTATTCGATTATATTAATGTAAGAATGCCTTAAAAATAATTTAGGTTGTTTCGCTTATATTCACTCAATATTACTTATATTTTACACTAACCCTTAATTTTCTACATTCTCAGATCATAGAATAAATAAATGGGATTGTCATCATTATAATAAGTACCATTTTATAATAATAACTTTATAGTTACTGTGACAAAATACAGTGACTGTAACAAGAAACGGTGACTGTGACGAAAGAAAGAGACTATCGTGCACACACACGCATACAACTTTCATATAAAAATAACGGTGCATATTTCAATTATACAATTTTCGTCATTAAAAGAAACAATCACATTAATAGGTTTTTGTATAGATCGTGTAGCTATTGTTTATCTTGTTACGTGAAATAACGCTATTCTTATATTTATTTAGAAGTGGATACACTGTTAACATTAGAATCTTTTATACTGCATAAAAACGAAATTTGAACTACGCGTGATTATTTAACAGAATTCAAAATTGACAGTCATATACATTTGATATAGCTATACAATTAATCAATACTTTTGACCTTTCGGAATTGCGAAAGCAATTAGTTTTGTTTTGTCCTCTACATGAAGAGGGCTTTTCTTAATCTCAATTTTTTTCTATTACCCTCTATTCTACATTTAGATCTATTTACATAACTTACAGAAATATTGCTTTCTAGACAATGCTCAATAGATTAAATTTCTTCGTTAAGTATTGGTATGATTAATGTGGTTGTGTACATTTTGGACTAATAACAACTCCATTCTTATTACATATTAATTCTTTTCGACTAATATCTTGACTACAGTTTTATTTTTCTGGTAAAAAATTACGACAGGGAAACAAACGCGAGAGAAATCTTTTGTTTTCTTTCTTTTTCATTGTCAGCTATAATGTAGCTGACATATCCTCACACCTCAAGAAAGTATCTCTAGAATAATAAACCGAATTCATTATACGATTGTGAAATATTTCCTACGAAACTATAAATCTCATTTTTACTTCCTTTCAGACGCCAATGCAATGTTCCAATGAATATGAATGAAATTTCGTGAAGTGTGTCTTCACTGAACGATGACTTTATGTGTCGAGATTGTTTCTCTGGCGTAGTTAAATTTCATTTACTTTGTGTGGAGAGGATAGGGCTTTTTATTTTGAAATCCATTGATAAGGACTTGAGTGGAAAATGTTTATACTGCTGTTTTTGAAATTACTACAAGAAACCTGTCATAACATTGTGTAAAACAATTGTTTGGCATATAGTTGTATAAAACGAGATACAATGCTCATTATTACCAATGAAGCATTTTAATAAGATTATTTATAATCGTAATGCAGATCCTGGTAGGTTTCACCTAATTTGAAGACATTCCAGATGTAATGTTGTTTAAAATTTTAAAACTGATTAATTTATTTTATTAATATTCTCTGAGTTGATGTATGTTATTTGTCATTTACTTTCGTCTATGAAAACTCAACAAACCATTTGAATTTTTCAATAACGGGTTCCTATGTACGAAGTTCATCAAATTTCATGTCAATGTATGATAGCATAATGAGAAATTGAAAACATTCTATCGATTTTAATGGTTTTAAATACCTTAAAATACTGTTAATACTCATTCCAATTATTTTTTTTGATTAGAAAAACATTGTGTAAATATCTTTATTTCTTTCAAAGGTTTTAAATACTTTTTAATAAAAGGGTTTGCTCGATCATAGCATTGCTGATTGAAAACACATATACAAACACGCGCACACGCACAGATAAAGATTATTTTTTCTTTCCCCTTAGTATACTAAAGCTTAGAAGTATTTTTTGACAGCCAACAAATTCTCTTAGCCCTCTTTATGTAATTTAATTTCAAATTGTGTTTTCGGTTGAATATTATAGCAATTTATTAGTAAAATGCACAACTTTAGGCACTATATTTTCTACTGGCCCTATGCTATAATTTTAAAGTAATTCTACATTTAAATGGTTAAGTAATAGTTAAAATTCTTTATCATGTGCTTCGCATGATAACAGGAGTTTCTTTTATTTGCTTTCAAGGCGATCATTTTAGCCGTCATTTGAAATAAATTAATTTTGTCATTTCTTATGGTATATGTCTATTAAATGCATTTTTTCTCTAAAACACAAACTTTTGATAGATTTAACTTCACTCAAAAACTTTATCGTTATTAAGTTACAATCAAATATTGAATAACTTGAGGTGATTCGGTGCAATTTTTTTTCCGGTTTTTAACTTAACTATTAAACCCAGAAAATTTTTATCTTTTCTCAACTGAAAGTATTGGTTTCTAAATGAGGCGAATGGTAGACCTTTTTAAAGAATTTTTCTGTTTGTAATCAATCATTGAAGAATGTTTTGCATTATTTGTTATTATTTCTTTTACTCTTTATCCTTATTTAAACGAAATTGCACTTTACAGAAAAAATTAAGAGTAATATTCTTACATTTTTCCAAATAATTTTTAGACTACCATTTTTTTCTTATTAATTAATTGTAGTTATTTTCTCCAATAATTTTAATTGTTTAATCTCATTCCCAACTGCTTTTCTTTTCCATTCCAGGTGACCTCTATGTCTTAGTTGAAGGTTGAATCCATCGTTTCCTGTGTGATGTCTTGATCACTAGAACTGTTACACATACATTGTTAGAGTTTTTGGCCGATATTATACATATAATTTTTAAGTTATTGTAAAATATATATAGTATTATTGTAACCTAATGTGAAGAAAATTAAGAGGTCTTACAGGACTCTTAATTATGAAATGTGTAAGCTAAAAGATATCTTTTTTTACAAAAAAAAAAAAAAACTTACTAATGAAACAAATAAGAAAATTGTCATTTTTATCATAAAATATTCATATATATTTACATAATTTCTCAAACTTTCCTGGAATTTTGAAGAAGGTTTAAAAAGTTATAAAGAAATATAAAGTGGAACACTTTTTCAAATTTATAAAGAAATAATATTTTACTGCGCGGAGTGTTCTAAAGTACAGTATTGATCAAAATTTACAAAAGTAATATAAAGTAGTAGAAAAATGCTCAGTTTTAAAGTTATAAATATTTTTTAAAAAGTTTAGAGAAAAAAAATATTTCTGAATTTGAAGTTACAATAAAATTAAGAAATTTAATATAAAAACCACTTAAAATTCATATAAATTTTTTTCTGTTAATGATTTGTCTAAAAATAGATAAATAAGTAAGTCTAAAAAAAATTTTTTTTTGAACATGTGCCTGGAGAAATCCTGCGAGTTAGCTAAATTTATTTTTGTTTTGAGAAAGTGAAGCTAAAGTTGAAAAATAAAAATAAACCAAGTTTTAGTTTTTTTCGACAATTCTAGTAATTTTGATAGTCTTGTTAACATTTAGCATCAAAATGTTCAGAAAAGATGGTGATCTAACTTACATTATTTTTTTTCAAGAAATTGAAGAATTCGAAGTTTAAGAGTTCTGGAAATCAAAAAGGAAAAATAAAACATGGCAACAATCAAATAAAATTTATGTTGCCCTAAAACTGCTTAATTTCATGAAAACAGTGTGATTCGGCTAAAATAAATATTTTGATGCTCAACATGAAAAAGGCCTTTTTTGTTTAAATTATTCATATTGTATTCCATATAATTCAGCTTTATCGGTGACCTTATAATTTAAATCATTTTAGGATATAGATTAAAGATTCTCTTAAGGTATGTTTAATTTGTAATAGTAGAACTATGCTTTGGACGGTTCGCTTTAAACATCTCAACTTTTAATTGTAATAATGATTTACTAGACTTAAAAAATGGTTCAGCTGAGTTCTAAAATTGCTTATCTGTTACCTAGTTGCTGTTCAGCTCTGATGAGCTCCAATGTGTTAGACCTGTGCAAATGCTGAAGAGAACACTTTTGGTATTGGTATATTTACGATTTTCTCTTCGGTGATTTTATTCATAATATTTGAATTGCATACAATTACTACTCCTTGCCATCCGAAAAATATAATTAAGTAAGCACCTCCTGAACAGAATAATAGGTGTTGATTCTGTTATAATCGTGCAGTCCTTGAATCAGAATGAATTATTTGGAAAGCTTTTATTATTTGTGCAAAAACTAGGATTAATTGAATTAAGAGGGATTCGAGAGAAAGAGATTTTGCATATTCTTTGATAGATAATTTTGTGTGTTGTCCTTCTCTTCCGTATCGCCAATTGTAGTTTCGAACTTATTGATTATTTAATTGGATTTAAAGATGGCTGTAGAGTTATAAATATCGAAGAAAATTCTTCATACTCTTTAACGCTTTTGTTTTAATCTCGAAATTTCTACATTATTCTAAATGTGAGATTTGAATTTTAAATGATTCAATTCATTTTATTCTGTGCTATGTGTCTTACTTCGGGATTCTATCATGATTTCACTTTAAATAAAGTCTTGAATTTTCTTTCTGATTATGTATGAATTTAAAATACTTTCCAACAGAACGAAATATGCTTCATGTAAATTAGACTGAAATTGTGAAGTGTATTTAATAGATTTGATCAGATGTATATTTAAGCAGCGAAAAATTTTAAATTGAAATTGGAAGTTAATTACTTGGGGATAGCGAATAAAAAGGAAACATTGGAATCAGCCTTTCGTAAAATAGTAAGCGATCATATTGATCGTTGAAGAGATAAAAAAAAGGGGTGGTGGTTCTGGAATCGTACCTCCAGTTCCTATGTTTCAACTCACTCGAACCTGAATGAATCGGTAAACTGTAATGTAATCTAATATCTCTAAGAAAAGTTCAGACATGTTTAGGTAAAGGAACTATAGTCATCAGAATTTTAATATTAATGACTTAAATAAAAAAAATTGTGTAAAATTACATTCATTTGATGATAATCTCTTACACTTATTCTTAAACTTAGAAATGGATGATGAAACTTTCAATAACCATTACACGCTGCGTGTTGAAAATTCAGTTAAATTCACCTTGTCAATTGATGTCAATAATGTATGAATTTAACACAAACTATGTAATTCTTACTGCAAGTAATTTTACTTAATAATGAAAAGGTTTTCTATTTTACTAGCAGTTGAGACTAACACTTTTGAAAAGGATTTTATATTTTAAGCAATGGAAACGTTTAGAAAGTTTTTGACGAAACTGCAGTTTTTATATGAGGTTTAGAAGTATTATTCTCACGTAAGGCTCCCTTGTATATTTTGATTTCATGAGAGTAATGTTGACAATGAGAAATTTCTACAACCATTCTCAAATCTTTATTACTTTATCTGTGGCCGTGGCAACTTAGTGGTCATGGTCGCGGACTCTCGGCCGGCGGCTTTCTATGAGTCGTGAGTTGGAGCTTTGATGCCACTGAAGACCCGCCGTGTAGCCGGAGTTGATGGACATTGAATCTGTCAAGGCTGAAAGTCCTCCCGTTGGCGTGATGTGGAAGTTTGGATAAGGATGGGCCAGCTCAGGTATCGTCCACTTCACTTTTGGCCCCGATCAAATATTACGAGCCCTAAGCCAATAGCTCTTGTGTTGCTTCCAGAGCAACGTTAAAATATCAATCAGTCAACCATTTCATCTATTTTAATGCAAAATGGTTGGAAAAGTAATGTCTTTTTTCTAATTTTTTTAAGAAAAAAGTACTTCTATTTTAATAATTCCTTTGTGGCTTTTCAGATCCTTTAAATATTCTAAAATATTTTTGAAAATCGGGGAGATAACGTAATTATACAGAAATATTCAGTATTTTTTGTTCTTTCGGACGCGCTTTTTTTGCATTCAAATAAATAAAACAATATGAGGATTGTTGTAGAAATACCAAAGGATTAACATTGTGTTAACGAAATCAAAATGGCCGGTAGACAGGAATCTTAAAAAACAAGCTGAGCCTCACTGAAAACATTCTTGTGAAAAAATAGTAATATTTCAAATCACTGAATTCAAATGCAAGTTCTTTAAGAAATGAATAAATATCTGCTTTTGGTTTCGGGAAAAATATTTATCCCCTATAAACTTTTACCTCAGAAATTTTGCTCATTGTGTTTCAAATCAGATTCTAGTCATTTGTAAAGACTTAAAATTTAACCTGAAAAGGAGCACTGAAGCATTAAAAGATTTTCCAAAAGTTAAAGGTATGGTGATTAGGAATTTTTAGGTGAAATTCACACTTAAATTACTAATAAGAAAAGGTTATATTTAACAGGCCGATTCAAATATAGGATGTAGAGCCTATGTAGAGAGATAAAGAAACGTTTCTTATTTTTGCTCCCTCTCGATCTGGTTTACTGATTCAGTTGGTTTCTACATTTTGAGAGAAATGCACTAACGAGTTGTACCCATAATATATGCGATTTGTAACGAATTTATTAATGTAAATATAATTTCTAAATAAAACTATCTATTTAGTTTCACAATGTAGATAAGCATACGCAGTTTATAATTCTTATATGAAATGAAGAGAAATTTGTTGCCATAAGTTTATTTATAATTGTTTAGTAACATGCGAGTTCGTAAAAACTCAAATACAATTTTGAAATCAACTTTTTTCATGGATGTTTTGAACACAGAGGTTAGAAGCAGATACAATTACACTGTCCATATTCATTAAATTCAACCCTGCATTGGGGTGGACAGTCAATGCCGCATACATTTCCTCCTCCACAGACACAACTACACTGTCCTCCGTTGCGAATAATCTTGCAGTTTTGTCCAGTACAGGATACGTTACATGTATCTAAAAATAGAGGGATAAAAGTGCTTTTATTTGGAATGAATTTGAAAATAAAAACATGACAGAATATAACCTTGACTTAAATAGCAATAATGGTATTAAAATTATAGCTGTATAGAGCATTTAAATAATAGTTTTTGAATGATTTAATTAGTTTTAAATTCCGAATTCTAGAGTTTTGAGCATTTTCTATGCCGTATTAAAAAAATTTATGTATTACTTATTTTCTGTTTTATATGCTCATAAAGCACTTTCTGTCTAATAAAACCAAAACTACTTTTGAGTAAAGTATCGAATTTGAAACGTGTAATTTATTAAAACAATAGTTATCAAACATAAAAAGAAAAGAAATGTGATTACTTCTACAGTCGCAACGTGGGCAGGGTCCAGTTCTATCCAGTACGCATGGCGGATTGCATACTGGAATACTCTGACATATAGTTTCTGCAGCTGGCTGTTCATCTGCATCTAAAAGAGTATTTAAAAATATTATTAGAGCATATAGAATTGTGACGACATAATATTCCTATTCGCCTCTTGTTCCATAGCTAAACTAAATATACTGATACTAAAAAGTCAATAACTTATGCAAGGAAATGTTAGACACAATGTTTATTCCACAGATTTGAACTATAACGACAAATGAACACCTGCTCTCCAAAGTAACACCTTAGATATATTTGCCTGTCTCACTAATATCGAATTTAAGTTAGCTTACCATAGCCTTCCCGGTTAAAGTTGACTTGATTCTTGGCTTTACCACGATCGCTCTCAACCGTAACCACTCTTGATCTCGTCTACCACCTAAAAGCACATACTCAAAGCTAGTGACACTCAACTTCTATCGTGCGACTCTCGCTTTGCTTTTATACTTTCCTATCTACAGCGCTTCACTTTATTTCTAATTTAACTAATCACGTTTCATTTTGGTTGGGAAGAAATTGTTATTTATAACAATCAATCTTAATTAAAAGTTCCCAAGGTTAGTAAAGAGAAAACCCCGAATAGCTCAACTTCACACAATTAATTAATAAGAATAATTTAATACTTACAAATATTTTAATACGTAACAGTTAAGTACAAATATGTATCGTAAAGTTTATTTTAAAACTAAGAAATAATTGACATATCTGGATAAAGTTTATTCTGCATATTAACTAATCCTTATATACCTAATGTTGTAAATTGCAGCTAAAATTGATTTGTTTGGTTTCAAAGAGTCGAAAATTGAATTAACTCGCAGTTTCGAATAATTTTAATTATCACTAAAAATATTTCAGATAAAAATTTTACTCTCCTATACAAAAGCATATTTTTTGAACCAATAATTGATAAATATGCATAAAATAATTAATAAGTGGTAGACCATTTTCCCTTTTATTGAAGGCTATCTATAACGCATAAAGAATCAATGTGAACTTTATGTGTGTACATATGTCTTAAAAGTTTGGAATTCAAAACCTTTGGTTCAACCTGTACAACAAAAGAATTTACCTTTTTAAAAAATTTCTACTTAGCTACTTATTAAAAGTTTCTTAAAAATTCTCATAAGAAGTATAGTTAATATAATCAAGAATATTTTATTATAAACACGAATAGTTACAAATTTAGAAACTATTCTAACAATAATTGTTTCACAAATGACTACAGCTGAATTACATTCTTTCCTCTGAATGTGTAGTCTAAATATAGTTTGAAACTACCGCTATACTTTTCAAATAAGTAAAATACATTTAGGTATACATTAATATTCTCAAGTGTATATGTTCACTGTTCATGAAATAAAAATAAATTATCTGGATTTCTCGCTGAAAGAATGTAAGGAATGAATAAAATGAAAGAACTGCCTTTAATCTGTTCAAAGGTGTATACAAATGCTTTGTGATTGGTAATTAATTCTTAATCTTGAGTAATATTTATAAGAACATTTCAGAAAATCAGCGATTAAAAGAAAGACTTTTTCATTGATAAAACAATATATAAAGAGTAAATTTACATCATTCAATGGGAAGGGAATTCCCAAAAGATGATTCTTGAAGTAAAATACATGTATTCTTACATCATATGGACAACTTTTAAATCATTTTGTGTCATCGAATTTTTTGTTTCAGCTGTCGTGTAATCCACTAAATGTTAAATTTGTGTTAATTGAACAAATCATATATATATATATATATTCTAATATTTCCATTTAAAAAAATTTTTATATGTTAAATTTTTATGACAAAGAATTTAACATTGAACTTGTATATTAAAAAATATCCTTTACTGTTTTCAAAATGACTTTAGAGAGATTTTGCATTGTCACTTTAAAATGAGTTAAGAGCAATTTAGTACTCTCGTTCATTAAGTGTAATTGTTTCATTTATATAAAGAGGATTTCATATGTGAGAAAGATTTTATATGGGACTTGTGCATATGGATCACCCGAACTATACTAGGAAAACTTTACCCCTAAAATTATTATTACGAACCTATTATTGTTACGACCTGTTGTAGAATTATTGTTACGAACCTGCGGTGACGCTATTATTATTAAGGAAAAGAGACATTTACAGAGATTTCTATGAATACCAAGGTAAGTTTAAGCAATGACCCCTAACTTCGGTGACGGTTTTGGCGATCATTTTAGCGACTTAGTGACCAAATAATATTTCTCGAAAAGGCTGGGATTTTCTAAAAATATCGATTAGGGCGAAAGTCCTGGACTTTTCCTGAATTTTCCGTGTGATGTCACTCCTGGCAGGAAGCTTTCAACGCGGCAAGATGGGAAACCGGAGAGCAGCGATTGGCATTAACTAAGTGTGTGCGGCTATGCATCTGGTGGCTGAGGGAATTTGCCTCGAAGCGGCCGATATCTACCAGGGAATTTTCCAGAAGTTGTAGGAGTCTGTACGAAGTGTTACTGAGGAGATTTGGCACTGATGCTAATTTATTATTAGTGCTTTTTTATCCATGTTGTGTCATTAATCTGTAAAAGGGCTGTGTTTCTTGTTTGTACAGTTAATCTGTACAAATTTTACTACTTATGATCACCATGAACTGAATATTTATGAATACAGTATAATTTTTCATTATCTTCCATGTTGAACTGATTTCATATGTACTATCACACGAGACTGATGAGGTATTAATAACAACATTTGTGTACTTAAAAATAATGATCAAGAATCAATATAACTTGAAAAAGAAATACGTTCATTCTGAAAGTAGTAATATTTTATAAATAAGAATGGAAAATTTTCTTTTTTCAAGTGTTCTTGCAAATTCTTAATTACATACAAATAACTGTTCGTTTACTATGAATTTATATTCCTAACACAAAATTGTAATATAATTACAAGAATTTAATAATACAGAATTACTGTTTAAATAAGTATTGTGATTGCTTTACCCATTTGAAGGGAAGGGGAAAGTCTTTTGAGTTTAAAAAGCACTACTGTATTTTTTTACTTCTATTAAGACTCTCGGATAATTTGTATCTATTTATATCAATTTAAAAGCTTCCCTATCAAAGTAATTTTTAGTAAATTTCGAATTATTTTTCTTATGTGAAGAAGTATTTGAAGATTAAAAATTTAAAACTTTATACATAAATCATTTTTGACTCTTAAAAAAATTGAACATAATTTTTGTCAGATATTCTTTTAAAGATAGACCTGTCCAGTTTCTTTAAACATTACACTTTTTAACGAAGTATCATGAATATTTTGCTAAATATGTAGAGTCTAATTTTAAAATTACAAGTTGTTCAATAATATATATTTACATTGAATATTACTATCTTAATCGTTTCTATTAACTTTTTTAAGAAATTTACCACGGAACTCTAATTAAAAATGTTTTAGTACTCACCATAGATATATGCGACTCCGATAAAAAGTTTCAATTTTGGATGTGTAATGTATCGTTTTCCATTTTCAGATCATAATTTTATAGTAGAGTAGTTTAATTTAAGATGCCTTTTTTAATTTCAATTTCATGAAATAAGTAATACTTGTGGCGAAAAACAGAACATGAAATTTGATAAGAATTTTTATCATTTACAGTAAGTTTAAACACTGGAATTCTTGCAGCAAATATAACGGATGTCGCAACTAATCTAACACTTAAGTATATTCGTTTGAACCTTGTTTAAGGGTAGGAGACAATTTCCAATACTGTTGGACTGTTACAGATTTATTTTTGAAGTAAAACTAAAATAGAGATGCACAATGTTACTTAATCAAGTGATAATTTTGTTTGTGAAAAAGCATAATTTAATTCAAATATTTAACAATATCATTCCTTACAGCAAATGTTAAAATTATTCGCCTCCATTTTGAAGGCAAACATGAACACGTCGAACCAAAATTTTCGACAAACTTCGTAACATTGTTAGTATTATTGATGAGAATGTATCAGTTATGATTTGTTTTGATTCATCAATTTTTGCAGGACTGCTCTGGAAAACCCCCATTTTGAGATAACCCCACAAAAAAAATTTTAACGGGGTAAATTCTGGTGATCTTCGTGGCCAGAGTCCTATTGAAATTATACTGTCATCAAAGAATTCATTGTTACGTCTGAAGTGTGGGGAGTGGCTCCGTCTTGCTGAAACCAGCAATAACTGTTCTCCATCTCAAGTGAAGTAATAAAAGCTTGAATTATCTCCAAGAACACTTCGAAGTTTATTAAGAGGAAATAATTAGTTCATGTAGACGATATTTACTGTAGCCATTCATAATCTTACAAAATGAGCTTTCAAAAATAAATAAAAAATAAAAATAATAATAATAATAAAAAAAAACTTTGAAGAAGCAACCGATTTACTGAAACCATTTGCGCAGAATTGGAGTAAGAATTACTAATGATGATTCCGCAGATTTATGTTTAAAACGAGTTTTTGATTAGAGAATGAAAAAAAAAAAAAAAAACGATACTCATATAAAAGATATAGTATATAAATATATGTATGAACATGCATATATATATATTACATACATACATGCATATATATATATTACATACATACATGCATATATATATAGTTACATCATAGCGTACATATATGTATTAATAATACATGCATATATATATATATATATTAATAATACATGCATATATATAAAAGCATACATACATGCTTACATTAAATCTATAAAACACGGTTGTTTTTATAATGGTATTCTGAAATGTTGCAGTTCAGGGACAGAGAGATAGTCATAAATTTTAATGAATTTTTGTTTTTTTTTTTTTTTACAAACAGTGAGGATTTTTACCACTCTTACATTTCATTGCAGACATTATAGTTTAACTTCAATATCAATAATAAAATCTAAATTAGAAGGTGAATAAAATCAAGTTAAATGGCGTTTAAGAAATAACTTCTTAGTTTTATTGGATGATTCTATGAAATAGTAAAATGTTAAAAAAACATTGAATATTCTTAAATGTTCACAGAAAATCACTACGCGTTTTTACAAACAAAAAGACAAAATAAAAAGAGCTATGCCATAAGAATATATAAGAATAACCGTATAGAAGAAAAAAATAAACGGAGAGTTCCGAGCATTCAGACACACATATTGGAATAAGCATACATGAGAAAAAAAAGGGGGGCTGGGAACATTGAACACAAAAGGAATGAAAAGCTGAAAAGAATTGAGAGTATTGAAGAGACGAGAGATATTGCAGGGTGATGACTTTCTTCATCAAAACAGCGTGAGAAAAGATCAAGGAGAATTTTTTCTTGTTCAGTACTGGCAGAAGTGTTCTTTCATTTTTTCGATGAGCAATTTTAAAATAACAAATTAATCTTACCACTGAACGCCAGTATGACTCCCAATACTAAAAAGGCAATGAAGAATTTCATGACTGCGGATTTGGTGTAAAATTATTTGAAAAGGGCTCTATATTTATACCCTCCAATTTATCATGTTGGAGTGATATAAATGGTGTGGGAAATATCCTTTATGCGGAAGTATCACACACATCACGCTTTTCGTGAATGCATACTTACTCTATTTAGATTCGAAATTAAGTTATGTGGCGCAATTAAAATCAAAGTTATTCACATTCTGATTATGAAATATTTAACAGACGATAAAAAATTGTAGCTGATCAATCAAAATCGAGATTTTCTTTAAAGATGAGCATTTTTAATGCACACCTGAAATCAGAACTATTTCGAATGCGGAATTGTAAGCTAACAGCTATTTCCACATTCAACATTTTTAAGATACATGTGGCAAAGATTAAAAGTTTTGAAATTAAAGTAGAATTAGAGGGCAGAAATATTCTTTAATCGTATTTCAGGATCATCTGGTTTAAACCAGATAATCATCAAATATTCCTGAAATTTATTTCCTTATTAATATAAGAACCGTCTGTGTTGATGCAAAGCATTAAGTCCGGTAATCACACTTGGCATTTGTAAAGTATAAGGCTGTTACTGTAGATAAGTTACCAAAGATAATAGAATTAAAGTAATTAAATTAACTGCCAAAATTTCGAAACATAATTTTTCAGAAAACAATTCGTTTGAGAGAAACATTGTTTATTTACTTCATAAATAATTAAGTGATGATGGTATAATTTTCTTTTAATATTTATTTCTGAATAACGTGATATAATATTTGAAATTGTGGATATTGCTCAAATCTCAGACCGGTTTTTGTATGGGATTAATCCGTGTGATATTATATTTACTTTGTGCAATATTTCATTCATTTCAATAAGGTGGTAGTAGGATAAATGACGATGGCAAGGCAAAATTATTTTCCAAAGTTGAATTATCATTCACTTTCTCTTAATTCAAAATTATTGCTTTATTTTTATTCACAAGTGCCTTTAAATTAATAGAACTTATTTAGTCTAATAATGATGTATTAATTGATTTCAAATACCTGAAGTCAATTATTGTAAAAACAATTTACTTCGCCTAGAAAAGCAGCAATCTCTAACTCTGTTTAAATAATTAGAAATCTAGGTATAGTATGAAAATCAGGAAAACCTTTTCAAAAAGTAATTGGAATTATAAATGTTGTAAGTGATTTTAAAAGAAAATGGTACGCTAAATGATTATTACTAATGCATTTCAGGATTACCATCTAGTAGCCAGTTTGAATATGTGAGTATAATGTTAATTGTATAGAATTTCTAAATTTATTCTTAGATTTAAACTAGTGTATTTATTTTTACTTGTGGTAATTGAAACAGATTTATTAGTAAGAGTTTTAGAATTATTTAATAATAATTGTTAATATTGAAGAAAAAAAAAGATATAAAAGATAAACATTTCTTGTTTTCGAATATTTCTGAAAAGCTTCATTAAATATAAGGAAATGTACTGCAAGATAACATTTTCCGAATTTAACTATAATTTTTAAATACATCTAAGGATCTGAATACCTACAAATGTCCCTAAATTAGACTTAAAAATGCTTTCAAAATGAAGGGAGGGGGAATTAATAAGACCAGAAATGATTTATTTTTATTTTTTATGCACTTTATTGCATAGAAATATGTAGAATAGTCTCTATTTGAACAAAGGTTGACAGTAGAGTTCTTATTGAATTAAAATTACCTCCTCAAATAAATTCAAAAATTCTGTTAGATGATCACCTAAATTCATTTGATAAAGAAACAAAGAAACTTTTAATTATACATATGATACGTAAAATAACAATATTTACCAAAACAGAGGTTATTTTAAGGAGATATATTTCTTTTAGTAGGATGCTTGTATTAATAAAAAAGTGTGCGAAAACACTTCTGGACTTATATTATTTTATACAAGAAGAGAAACTTCCAGTAAATTAATTCTCTATGGTAGTCTGATTAAAATACATTAAAGTTTCTATGCGATGTTTACAGAAATCTGTTGACAAAATTCATGCTTTGAGAACATTCTAGGAGTTCCTTTGTAGGGTTTCTTTCAAAGTAGGAATTAGTTCTCATTCTTAAAAGGAATGTGTACATCATAACTTAGCTGTATAGTAGATTACATTTTTGTATCTCTTAAATTGAGAATTTTATAAATTAATTAGTTCAGGAACGAGAAAATTGTTTAAATTTGATTCCGTTTCCTCTTTGAGCGTGTGTTTGGGCATCGAAATCTGGGACTGAATTATATTATTCAAATATATGAATGCAGAACCTTATAAATAGACATTATTCAGTACATGTCTTCATATTGCATTGAATTAAGATAAAAATGCGATTAAAAATAGATATTTTAACAAAATATTTCCATTCATGTAAATAATGTATCCTTATTTGCTATAATATTGTTTCGTGTTTTTTTTAAAGAAAATTAGTTGTTAAATAATGTTCCATGAGTTTCATTCGAGGATTCATGCATATGAGAGGAGAAAAGAGGGACTCGTCTTAGAGAATGGCATTTAGTTCTAGAATTTTTATTCGTTCGAGAGATTTCGTTGAGATTTTTTGTTTGAGATTTTCGTTTGAGATTTACCATGATATCTTATTAAACAATGGCAAATATGAAATAATATTAAATATTAATTAATCTTAACTATGGATATTAAAATAATTAAAAGCCAAATTTTTTGTGTGTGCTTTTCAGTGTCTTGTGGTTTGAATTGAACCTGAAAAATTTATAAATGACTTCTGAAAAAAGCATTTTTATGAAAAATATTGATTTGAACTACAGAAAACAATGCCAGATCCTTGGAGTAGTAAAAAGTGATGAAGGTATATTAGAAGGATTTTGATTTTCATGCCAAAATGTAATTCCGATAACTGAACTTCTAAGTCAGTAGTCATTCTATTCTCTGATTCTCCTTTACAATACAGGAAGAATCACGTGTTGATGACATTTTATACATAAAGAACATTCTTTCAACCATTCCTAGGTTAAGCAACCATACTAGGATTCTAGCAACTATACTAGGACTTTTTTTGAAACACAAACTTGTTCTAATGCCTAAATTGTTGTAGACGGCAATGGATTCTCCAGTATAGGGGATAAATAGTAAAAAGATTTATTTTCATGTATCTCTAAACACGTGAGGTTCATTCTGACTTTCATAGACTTATTTAGAATGATTTCGTTTTGTTGTATCTATTCTACTTTTTCTTACCAGCCCACAGATGAGTACTTATCCTGAAGTTATTTATGCAAAAAGCTAGTCTAATCTTCTAGTTCTAAATTTAAAGCTATTATTAGACGCAATCGAGAGGAAAAACAGTTCAAAATAGAAGAATTTATTCTTTTAAGTTTATATGATGTGAATGAAGTATAAATTGTGTTTCACATTTCTTAGTAGATGACATGATTTTGATTTGGGATGCATCAAATCTTAATGTAAGGGTAATTATTAATTCGTGAATTATTTTAGATGCATTTTATTTCCTGTGGCCACGGTAACTAGTGGTCATGGCCGCGGTTCCCGTCAAGTCATAGGATAATGCCTTGAAGCCACAAAAGACTCGCGATATCCAGACCTGATGCACGCTAAATCTGTCGAAGATCAAGGTCTTTCCATTGGAGTGGTATAAAAATTTGAGAGGGGAGTGCCTGCTCAAGTGTCGTCCTCATCACTTGACCGAGGTCAAAAATACCAGGTTCGTCTCCAAACCCCCTCATATTGCTTCTTGTGCAACATTAACAAAATTAATTCTTTATTTTTATCTGTCAAATATGCATTGATTGATTTATTGGTTTTATTAACGTCGCTCCAAAAGCAGTACTTCTACACCATGTCAATGGGTGGATTTTGATAAAGCCAACTTTAATAAAAATCAACTAACCAACCATTTTTCCCACACTTTCAAAAAATTGAAAAGTCATCTTTAGTCTAAGCGTACGTTTATTGTACTTTTTTGTGTTTTGAAAATTATTAATTTATCAAGTTAAATACCTTACAGCTTGAATTAATTCTGAAAGTTCAATGATAATTTTGAAAATATTTTCACATATATGCATTCCTTCTTGATTTTTCTTCATGACTATTTGCGAATATATATATATATATATATATATATATATATATATATATATATATATATATATATATATATATATATAGGGTTGTTCAATTCATTCATCCGATTTCAAAATTCCATAATTTCTAAAATAAACGACACAAAAGGATAAGTAATACATGGATACAAAAGGAAACTGTGGAAGTCTTATAGTGTTAAAAATAAATAGCCCTCTTGTGTTCTTCGTGAAGCTATTTCAGGAACTGATTTAGAAGCTTTCATGGAGCAATTTCACAGTTGGATCGGTCTCAGTAGGTCAGATGATTCGATGTTACACAGCTGGCCATCTAAGTCACCTGATATGCGAATCCCATCTCTAATCATTTGACACCCATGCGATTTTATCGTTGAGGGCTTATAAAAGATAAAGAGTATGCGCCTCTATTAGACACAAATATATTTGAACTTTAACAGCAGATTTCTACAGCTAAATAAACAGTTACCACTGACATTATACAACAGGTTTGACAGGAATTTACGCATTGATTTGAAATCGCATGACTAAAGGAAGTTATATCGAACACTTGTAACCAAAACAATTAAATTTTCCCTTTGCATTCATGTTATCATTTTTTGTCGTTTATTTTTGGAAATACGGAGTTTTGAAATCAGTGGAATCATTTTGAATAACCCTGTAGTCAAATTATGGAACAATGCAAATGCAGATACTTAAAACTAAACCAACCGACACTTAAAATGTTTACTTATCGTACCGTAACTAATCTTATCTTAAATATTGGTGCTGCTTAAAATCTGTTAAATGGCTAATGTGTAGATAATATTATATTTCGCTAATTCCATTGGAAGTGGTTATTCTCTAAAATTGTTATTAAATGTTTTGATGGTGCTCTGAAACGCCTTGTTGCATTTCTTCAGAAACGATTTCACATCAATCAATATACACTGATAATTTTTTTTAAATCTTGCTTTGAAAACAAGTGAGTCATCTCGTTTTTTTTGTCCTACATGCATATAATTACAGTATTCTCTTATAATTAGTATACGTAGATTAATACTCAGTGTGTCTGTATTGATCTGTACGCCAAAAAATACATATTTTTACTTTTAAAAATTTCTTCTTCATAATTTTCTGAAAACTCTTCGTCTATATTATTTAATTTTTCAGAGCTCTATATGTAACTTTATCTTTTCGATATTTTTCTGATTAAAGAGTAAAAATAAATTCATTACATTCTTATAAAAGTAATCCTTAGTTCAAAACAATTTCTTAGTAAGTATTTAGTTTTTAAATAATCTTTTTTTTTTCATAAAAAGGGTATTTGCTGCTTGAGATTTCAATAAATTATTTTAAGTTCAAAATTATATTGTTCCTTCCATACATTTTTGCAATATTGAAAATAATTCATTTCACGGGTTTGTGTGAAAGCCTCTGCATTGAAAGAATTTTTTCCGAGTGGATTTTAAAGTCCCAGATGATTTTAAGCCATTTAATGTCACCAACAGTTATCATAAATTAATTTAATTGGGAGGTCTTTTTCAAAGCATTTGTAAAGTCTTTTACGTCACATTTTTCATCAAGCTCTTTTTCGCCTTCTTTACTGGATTCCAAGCTATTTTTGCTAATGATCACAACATCAACTGAATTTTAATAAAATGATTTTACGTCGTCATTGGTATCTTCTGAACGTAATTTTTCATAGATTTCTAACTATTCTTGCATTTAAGCACTGCCATTGGTTTTAACACGCTCTACCAATTCATTTTCATCCGTCGTATTTTCACTGAGGGCACTCGAAACTGGAATTTAAAAACCCACTTTCTTAAAAAGCCTGCTTTCTATTGGTCCCTAACTTAGATTGCCTTTCAATTTGCAAACACTGTTTCCTTCCTCCTACGGAAAACTGTTGTTTGAATATTGGTTTTTGAATTCTAAGAATAGAAAACATCATTTTGACTGGAATGCAGCTTGCATTTTCACAATATATTGTTTCCTATTTCCATATTGAAAAACTGTTTTCAAATTAGAGGGACTAACTTTTCATTTTACTGTTCCCTTATCATAAAACATTTTTCACTGAGCCCATACTTGCCTTTGAAACTTCAAAAGATCGCAAATAAAGAGTATTTCTATTTTTATTTGTTTCCATTCTTCTGTCTTATTTTGAAATTTTTTTAGTGTCCGTTAATAAAAGGTCGATATATTATGGACCCTATTAAAAGAGATCGGAATCAAGATAATTGTCTCTTAAATAACTGTGTCCCTTATTCCAAGGCGTCCCTTACAGGAAGTATTACTGTATATTTGTTATGTCCTGTAAATCTTTCACTTCGAAATTTTGTTTATATTGCGTGTTTGTATTGCTTTAATTTTTAAAATGTAATTCTGTAAGAAGTACGGAAATTTCAAAAGAATTTCAAAAAATGCTACAGACATATAACGTGGTGTAATAAATAGTCTGGTCATTTTGTGAAATAACTACAACATTCAAGTACCACGAAAAAATTGTGTAAATAAGAGCTTATGTGTTTAGTTATATTGTGGTGAAAAGCATAACGTAGAACATGTTTCCGAGAATTAAATCAATCTTAAAAATCTATGTTTATAAACTTGAGCCCAGAAACAAACCGTACAAATTTGAATTTTTTAAAACAAGTTAAAAACAAAGTATTGGATGATGGCCCGAATAAATCTTGTTCCGTTGTGAAAACTTTTCACTAATATATTTTACATTTTCTCAATCTTGCTCATTATTGTTGTTGGTTTCTTCATTTTGAGAGAAATGAGAATATCTTACGATCACTCCCCATACATATATGATTAGCTTCAATAGAATTACTGGGGCTGCGGTATGTCGGTGGTCATGGTTGAGAAATCGTTTTTCTGTGGATTTGAATCCTCATGGCATCAATACCTCTCATGTGGAGGGATTGAAGCACGTTATTTTTTGAGGCTACAAGTCGTCCCATTGGTGAGGTATGGGAGTTTAAGGAGGGAGGTGCCAGTTCTGGTGTTATCCTGGCATAATAAGGAGTTCGTAATAATGAAATCCGTCACCAACAACCTTCATGTTGCTTCTAAGTGCGACGTTAGTACACAGTTAATCAATCAATGGAATTAGTGTAATTAGAATGCTGAAATAAAAAAATAAACTTATGCATTTACATTATGTAGAGAAGCGGGTGCAATTCGTAATCCTTATTGATAATAAAAAGGAATCCGTTACCACAATTTTATTTAAAATTTGTTGCATTACATATGAATTTGAGAAAAAAAACTAACAGCTGTTATTTTTAAATCAATTTTTGTAGATACTCTTTTGAAAAAAAAAAGAATTAGCAAATACACATTGACAATATTCATCTTATCTTCTTCAATCTTGCATCCGGGAGAATGGCTCATGCATTTCATGATCTACATTCACAGCGACATTCTCCTGTACCCTCGCGAATAATCTTGCAACCGGGTGTAGAACAACTTACGGAACATCTATCTGGAAAAAAACACAGGAATTAAAATTATTTTCATTATTTTTCTTTTTTGAAATGAGTTTAAAAATAAAAAAAAAAACATTCATTCTTTAAAGATGATGAGTGATAATCTTTCTAATTTCTAAAAAATAAAGGGATACACTATGGTAATTAAATAACTGGACTATCGATATTTATATTAATTTCAAAATAATAAAATTGAACATTTTATCCATTTTCAATGAAATAGAAATTTTTTGAAATCATCTTTTTTTTTATTCCTTTGACACAGTTTTTTGTATTTCATATTTATAAAGTACTTTTTTTTCCCTAGGAAACATAATGTAGCCAAAACTATTTTGGAGATCTGTATCGAAATTTAAATGATTAATTTATTGGAACATTGGATATAAAACACAAGAAAAAAAACGTTAATTACTGTTGCAGTCACACCATGGGCAGGGTCCACTCTTATCTATTACACATGGTGGATCACATTCTGCAATAGCCGGACATGCGTATTCTGCAGCATCTGTGCCTAAAATTGTGTTTAAGATATCATGAGAACATACACAGCATTATAAATTAATAAATAAGTAACACTTTAAAATAGTTTGAGATGTAACAGCTTAATACATTTTCCACTTCTTTTAACACAGAACACATACTATCCTAGAAACACATACTATCATAGAAATTATTTCGGTAAATGAGGTGCCTATCCAAGTATTATTCATAGTATCTGACTTTTCATGAAAATTATGAGACCCTTTGCTTATAATTCATAAGCTTACTTCAGGGTGACGTGAACGCTATAAGTGATACACAGTTTTCATGTTTTCTGGGTGTTCTCCTATAATTCAAGGTCAATCATATTAAAAAGTATGTAAAGGGTGGTTATGTAAATGGTGGTTATGGTTATGGTTATGGTTATGTATGTGGTGGTTATGGTTCCTCTTTCAATGCCCCGAAAGAAAGAGGACCACCATTCAAGACGCCATTTCAATCTGCAAAGAAATGTACATAACCATTGCGTACATTTCTTATGTATCATTCTTTATTCCGTATACTTAATACTTGTGACGGTATCCTAGCACCCGTCTCGTCTGCCATTTTAAAGTTTAATCCAATCACAAGATCTAACTATTTAAAGTCCTGACCAACTAATTGAAATAAGTTTTATTAATCCTCAAATTTGAAGGATACACTCCATAGTTAAGTCCTTATCCGCAAGTACTAAATACTTCTATAATCTATCAAAAATACGTTTGCCGGAATACGATACGAGTACCTACCTCAATTGCTCCAACACAGTTGATTCGTGAACTCACTAAATCCATTATACACATCGGAAGACTTTTGCTCACATCGCACTCACACCCTTCTTTTTTTGTAACATTATTATCTCCTATCCTTTCTTCCTTCTTTCTCACTACATTTCAATTTATGTGTAAATTTTGCTTCGCATAATTGGAAGTTGAGTTGTTTGAATTAAGTAGTGTCCAGG
This sequence comes from Nephila pilipes, assembly GCA_019974015.1. Classification (NCBI taxonomy): domain Eukaryota; kingdom Metazoa; phylum Arthropoda; class Arachnida; order Araneae; family Nephilidae; genus Nephila; species Nephila pilipes. The sequence goes on along the minus strand of BMAW01132841.1, from coordinate 176,823 downwards.
AGAAGTCCATAAGGACTGTTGAAAAGAAGTAAATTCCTATACTTACACGCTTATATCATTAAATCTTTCGTCAAATTAACAGTTGTACCCCTTTTATTAGCATGGGTGACCTTTGTAACGAAATCTCCCTTATGAACGACATCATGTCAATAAAACAAGTGAGTGGAATGCCATCAAATTTGGTAAGTGGACTATTCACGAGATGCGCTTAAGGAATTTTAAAAAAATTTAGTTTAAAAAATGTCCTCTAGGGGGAGAATCTAAAATAGGGAATGACCAACCCCCATGGAAGGCAAAAGCAGTTTGAACATTTGGATACCATGTCAATGAACTACATTACATAAAAGTATGGAAAATAATAATAGTACATCTAGGATGAATGAAAAAAAAATCAGGTAGCATATATATATATATATATATATATATATATATATATGCAACCTGATTTTTTTTAAAAAAAAAATTGTAAAATCACTTTTGGTGTCATCAATTTCATTTTTATTTTTTATTACACTTTTATTTTTGTTAAATGACAGAGAGAGAAAGAACACGAAACTAGGCAAAAAATTTTATCTTAAGCAATACATTCAAACGATAGGATTCTTGTCGGTCATCTGTATTGAGAATGTATGGGAGTAAAATATATCCAAAGAAACATGGGGCTTTAAAATTGCAGCAAACTGCGATCTTTTTTTTTCCAAAAAAGAGCTTTAATGTTCTTTCTACCATGTTTTTATTTCGCCTTTAAAAATACAAAACATGTTTTTTGTCACTATTTTGATGCTGAATCTTTTCTCAATCGTGTGTGTATTTCCTTGTCTATTTCATGAACACGCACGAACTCAAATATGCAAAGATATTGTTGCTAAAAATAACCAAATAAGTGTTGATGTATGTACCAGCATTAATAGTAATATACTGGTTTTACTTCTATAAACTTTGTTTATATAAAACATATACACACTTTTTTTAAAGATATATAACTTATTTTAAATTATTTTAAATTAAATGTGTAGAAGACAGAGCAATACATTTTTAGTTACAGGAACTTCATAATTTAACTATCACATACCTTATTCAGATATCTTCTTAAATTTTCAAATTTGATTTTATTAAACGAAATGTTTATTTAGTTAGTGTTATATTGCTATAATGAGTGTTGAAATATGATAAATAATAACATATCTATAACCTGTTTAATATTTAAAAAAGGCCGACTGCATTCTAAAAATAAATTCAATCATCATCTTAATGTAACGAAAATACAGCTAAAATCTAAACATTTTAATATATTTAAGAAAATGCATCGGCTGTACAAACAACAGTAGAAAATCTTGAAATGCATTAAGCATTTTAATCTCTCCCATATAATTAGAAAAAACTACATTTTTATGAATTCAGAATTTGTTCACAGATGCAATTAATAAGCCGATTTAAAAAAAACTAATGCAAACATGGTACACGTCTCCTAGCGTAGTATAGCATCCTCTTTCACCTTTGGAACAAAGGACGGAATATCCGAGATGGATTTATCATTTATATATATATATATATATATATATATATATAATATATATGTGTGTGTGTGTATGTGTACATATATATGTATATATGTATATGTGTGTGTATATATAATATATATATATACATACATACATACATATATATATATATATATATGGGGGAATTATCCCGCTGTGCTACAGCTGCGCCACCTATAACGCAGATTTGATGGTTAGATCTCGAGGAGTAATCATGCAGAAATGCGTTTCCGTCTTTTCTTTAATATTTTATATTTTAATAAACTTTTTCCTCCTAAAATGAGCGTGGTTTTTACAACATATTTTTTACTACGCCATCCTCCACAATAAGGGCTCGAGCACTGCAAAAGAACAAGCAGTTCAAATTAAATTAAAATTTAAAATGCGATCTTACAACTAGAACGCGAACAGGCTAATGGATTGGATGCCGCCAAAAAACAACATGGACGCTCTCTCTCTTCAATATGTAAGGACGGTATGATGGGAGTGATTTCTTCTGAGTACAGACGGGGATAAAAAAAAAAAAACTTCAGGACTTGTGAGTGTAAGTGCCAAAGGCATTTACACCACTATCAAACAACGAAATTTGATATGTTATTGTGCCACCATTCCATTGTGAGTTCGTGAAAAATGAATGGTAAAAGAGTAAGTAACAGACGGTTTATGTTTTGTGTTACCCATTTGGATATACCACTGCTAAAAAGAGAAGTAAGTACCTCCTCTCTTTACTTTTCAATTTATATGTGAAAATAAGTTTTATTCAGTGACTGTGCTACTGATACTATATAAAGATGAACACTCTTAATGATATTCCTGTTGTGCCAAACTCTCTTAAAAGATTAAATATTAAAACAATTAATTTGTTAAACAGTATATTATTTAACGATGCATTTGATCGTAATACACTAAAAAAAATTGAGAAGTTTTTCCTCATTTCCCACTGATTTCAGTGTTGAAGATCGTAAGAAATCAACATTCGATTCCTTTTCTATAAATGATTTAGTTTATGTATCAGATGTGTGAGGTTTGGATACTAATGGTAGTAAGGAAAAACTCCTTAATACACTTTTTCAATCTTTATAGAATCTAAATGAGTTACAATCTTTAAACTCTAAATTGTTAAACAGTGACTCTGAAATTTCTGATGACGAAACAGAAAAAAATCCTTCTTCTTTCTTCCCCCCTTCTGTAATGTCTCCGGCATTGAATCATAACTACATGTCTGCTAATACTTTCGACCCTTCCCTTTATTTTGTTTTGAAACATCTCAGAAATTCGCACCGAAAGTTTACTGGTTCTGATACATATGATATAAAGTGTTTTATTCAAGACTGTGAGGAATCGATTCTTTTTTTCCCCCAACATTGAATGAACAGCAAAAAATAATATTCGCTAAGACTTTAAAGGTCAGGCAAAGAGTTTTTTTATATACGCAACGTAATCTAATCACATGGCTTTCGTTTAAAAACGCTTTATTGGAAGAATTCCGCCATCAATTAAATGCTGCTTAGATTCATAGACAGTCAATTAGATGTAAATTACGTCAAAATGAATCCCTTTTCGAATATTTTATGGCAATTGGAGAACTTGCAAATACTTTCTGTGAAATTATTGATAAATCTTCATTATTTGAATATTGTATAAATTGAATACTTTGTAACGTCTGTGTCATATCCACATTCCTCGGCCTTCTTAATGTTTGTTGGTCGATCTGCCAACTTTGACACTCATGCATCAGGACTGCCCGAGGGACACATGATCTTCCAGATGTCAACAGTTGGGGGAGCTGGTGAAGGAATTTAGGGGGATTCGCTGACGAGAAGCCGTTGGAGGTCGATGGCCCTCAAAGAGCGTCAGTCCCTGCTTGGTTCCTACTCTCGACGGACGTCTTAGTACCTCCTGTCACAAAATATCTGTAATATAGCTGTACATAACTGAATTAAATATTTTAAACTTAAAATCAGAATTGACCTATTTCTTAGTAACATTTTAAATTATTTTCAAACGGTACAATATGATCACCCATCAAATTAAGTTAGTTTATACTGTGCTAAATCTATTTCCGAATTTAAAGAGAAACTTCGTATTTATGAAAAAATAGTCAGTGATAAAAATAAAAATCCCTTTCCAAGTACAAAATTCTCGATTCAGTAAAGGATGCGGCGTGAACTCAAAACATAACTTTCATAGGTCTGAAGTCCAAAATGATAATGGATATAATAAACAAAAATCTTATTTTATTTGTAATATGTCTGGATATATTTCTCGTTTCTGTCCCGACAAACGTAAAGGTTTAAAATGTAGTGTTTGTAAAATTTTTGGTCATATTTCTGCAAAGTGTACCAATAAACCTTTTCTAAATCGAACTGATATTGTTCTACCAACTATAAATCATTTACCTCCTTTGATATGTAAAACTGTTACTATCAATTATAATTCATTTACTGTTTTGGTCAATACTGATAATCAGAAAACAATTCTAACGAAAACTAAATATAAAAAAATTGGTTCACCACCTTTAACTACTTTTCATGGATCACTTACAGCGTTTGGTAATGGACACATTACACCAATTGGTAGCTGTATACAAGAACTTACAACAGATAATAAGAAATTTATCGCCAACTTTTATGTTGTTGATATTGAAACTATGACGCCAGATGCTATGATTGGCAAGAGTATTTTAACACAGGCCGAAATAAAAATCAACCCAGACGGTGTCAGATTAACAAAAATTTCGGATACTAAAACGGAAAATGTAGAATAATTTTCGATCTCTAACATCTCAGCAAATGATAAATTAGAACTTGAAGTCGGATCAAATGTTACTAACACTCAACGAAATATTCTTCATAATTTGGTTTCAAGCTATAAACCAATTAAGACTAAAACTACTGATATTCAAATGTCTATTAATTTAAAGAATGAAACACCAATAACACATAAGCCATGACGATTACCTTTTGTTGAAAAAAAAAATTGTAGATGACCAAGTGATGAAATGGTTGGCTGAAGGTATTGTTGAGCCATGCTTTTCTGACTTTTCTAGCCAAGTAGTTGTTGTCAAGAAAAAGGCGGATCTCCAAGAGTTTGTATTGATTATAGACAGTTTAATAAAAATATTGTAAAAGATAACTATCCCTTATATTTAATAGATAATCTGCTTAATAACCTTCAAGATACAAATACATTCGGTACAATTGATCTGCGTAATATTTTTTTTTCATCTAGAAATAGAACCAAATAGCCGACGATATACATCATTTGTAACACATAATGGACAATTTCAGTTTCTACGCATTCCTTTCAGTCTTTGCTAGTAACCAACAGTGTTTCAGCATTACATAAACACAATATTTAAGGATTGGATTATCAAAGGACATGTTTTATATTACATGGATGATGTCATTATAAAAATACAGAAGAAGGTTTCGAAAGACTTGCATCAGTGTTTTCACTCACTTCCTTTTACGGATTAGACATAAATTTTCAAAAATGCAAATTTTTAAGTAAACAAAGAGGATTTCTTCGCCGTGTTATTAAAAATGGTAAATTGTACCCGTCACCACAAAAAATCAAAGCTGTTCTTAATTTCCCTGAACCGAAATGCCAAATTGACTTACAATCTTCTGTAGGTGTTGCTGGATATTTTTGGAGATTCATTTTATATTTCTCCATCATTGCACATCCTCTAATAGAACTTCTGAAGAAAAATCATGAATTTAAATTTGCTGATAGAGAAATGCAAGCACTCAATTGTCTCAAACAATGTTTATCTTCTCCTCCTGTTCTGAATATTTACAATCAGAACGCTGATACCAAAATTCATTGTGATGCTAGTATTCATGGTTATGGATGTATTTTATTCCAAAAATCAATGACAGATAATGCCCCTCGCCCAATATATTCTATGAGTATATTATATATATATATATATACACACTCATAAAATAATATAGTAAGAAATGCAATATAGTAAGAAACCGACAGACGCCGGAGTAAAATAAAGCAACTATGAGCTTGAAGTTTTAGTTATTGTTCAAGCATTAAAAATGTCTAGATCTTACTTGTTACGTAAACATTTCAAAATAGTTACTGATTGCAACGCTTTCGCAATGACAATGAAGGAAAAAGATTTGTGCACCCGGATAGTGCGATGAGCATTGAAACTACAAGATTTTAATAATAAAATAGAACATAGCTCCGGTTCCAAAATGAATCTCGTACACGCGTTAAGTAGATACCCAGTTATAGTCGTACAAGACAGTCTCGTTGCAAAAATCAAAACGGCTCAAGAACAAGACAATGAAATCCTAACTATTACAGAATTTTAAAAATTAAACCTTACAATGATTAACTTCTAAAATCCGACATACTCTACAAGTTTGTAGATGGTGAAGAACATCTCGTTATTCCTAAAATTATGCAGAACGACATTATACTCATTTCTCACGAGCATGGAGACTATGCTTTTAAAAGAACAGAAGAAACACTCAAGCATCAATTCTACATCCCTAAAGTTATAGAAAAGATAAACTGTTTAATTCAAAATTGTGTTCCATGTATTTTGGTTAATCGCAAACGGGGCAAACAAGATGGTCTACTACACTCTATCGGAAAAGGAGCCATTCCTCTACACACATATCGTTTTGAGCATTTAGGCCCATTCCCTACCACAAACAAGAATTATAAACATATTTTTGCCGTCATTGACTCCTTCACAAAATTTGTATGGCTTCACCCAACGAAGTCAACAGATGCTTCAGAAGTTATTGCAAAATTAGAAAATCTAAAATACATATTTGGCAATCCATTTCAAATTATTTCTGATCTTGATACCGCATTCCCTTTTCAACAATTTCAAGATTATTGCAGTACAGAAAATATCGAACATTTCCCAATCACCACCGGATTATCTAGAACAAATGGACAAGTAGAGCGTTTAAATTCTACAATCGAACTAGCTATATCCAAACTTTCCTTAGACAATCCAGAAAAATGGTATATGCACGTCAAAGAAGTCCAAAAGGTTATAAATTCAACGTTCCAAAGATGCATTCAAACAACTCCCTTCCAACTGCTGTTTGGTACTAAAATGAGGACTACACAAGATCTCAATATCACAAATTTACTTAATGAAGAAATCCAAGCTGATTTCGTCAATAACCTTGACGAGTAAAAGAAACAAGCTAAACAATAAATCTTGAAAGTTCAAGATGAAAACAAAAGAAATTACAACCTCCAGCGAAACCTAGCACCTACTTTCAAGCTTTATGATCTTGTCGACATCAAACATACTCAATTGGGACCAGGACTCAACTAAAACTCAAATACTTAGGTCCATACAAGATAACGAAAATCAAACCAAACGACACTTACGATGTTCAAAAGTGTGGCTTTTTTGAAGGACCAGCGAAAACTAGTACTTGTGCTAAATATCTCAAGCATTAGACTAATGACGCTATTACCTAATGAACTAATGAAATGACATTTTCGTCCGAACTTTTAAAAGATATTATTATTTTTTCTTTTCCTAAAATGTTTTTATTATATTTCATTTTTTTTTTTTGCATTATTTTCTGTTTTTCTAGTGTATTAATTTTTCTTTATAATTTTCCAGATATTATGAAGTATCTTAAATTTTTTGAATTTCCTTAATAGTTATTATTCTCCCATATATTAATCAATTTTTAAATGAGTATGCTCTTATTTCAATTGTGTTATTATTTTCAAAAAATGTATGCATATATATTATTGTTTTAATTATACCTTTACTGGCTCACCTGAGGTAAGGTGATATTGTCGGATGGCCGATTGCGGGAATTGTCTCACTGTGATACAGCAGCACCTCCTACAACGCAGATTAGATGGTTAGATCTCGAGATGTAAGCACTCAGAAGTGCGTGTCCGTCTTTTTCTTTAATTTTTTATTCTTTAATAAACTTTTCCTCCTGAAGTGAGCGTGGCTTTTAGAACATATCGACTCCAATCTCCATATATATATGTATGTATACATATATATATATATATATATATATATATATATATATATATATATATA
>BMAW01132841.1:149419-169211 GCA_019974015.1 Nephila pilipes | reverse complement strand
ATATATATATATATATATATATATATATATATATATATATATATATAACAAAATTTATATCATGTAATAATGAATTCTGATAAGCAGATAGCATACCGCAATAAATCAGCTATCTTAAAGCAGTTACAAACTTTCGATTTCTAGTAAACATTTAAAATTTTTAACCCCTAACGAGCTTTCTTGTGCTTAAGTTTCGAGTAAATTTATACCGCAATGTAGAAGTAGCATAAACATTTTGAAGGCTTAATTGTTTTCATCTTACCCAAAAATTTCAATTTTAAAAAAGTGTAGTGCATGAGTTAACATGAATGGAATTAAGAATCCTTTTTTAACTTATGTTTAAAATGATTGAGAGAATATTTTCTCAGAAAATTAATTATCAGAATTTTTTCTGATGTGAGTAAATTAACATATGATGTATTGCAGCAATGAACCTTCTTAGATCCTATCAAGTTAAAATTGATGGAAAACGTCAATTGTTTAAAATGCATTTAATATAAACAAATTTCCTGTGGCAAAACATCTTCAAGCAATAAGTCTTGCATTATAAGAATGAAATACAAATTAAACATCCAAATTATTCTTTGTAAAAATAAATGTTTTCCAAAATACTGCGTATCCAACTGTACATAATTAGAATACAACGAATTTAGAATATATGCATAAATAATGGAAGAATATTAACTAGATTGATAATAAAAAGCTCTATAAAACAAGGGGGGGGATTGATATTACTTTGATGAAGTCTGTGACGAAACGTGCTTGTTTTTAAGGAAAAAAAATGAGAAATCTCGAAATATCTTGAAATGTATTCTGAGATATAATAATTCAATTAACAAGAACAATTTAATATACAAAAGATTTATTTTTAAAGTAATATTCAGTCAAGTTATAAAAACATTTGCTTTAAAAAGAATAGCATGTATTGCTTAACTTTTATATAAATTGGAAATAAAACTAAGCAGAAAATTAAAAATAATTACTTAATTTTATATTATGGTTCCACAATTACTATCTTTAAAAAATAGGGAGCAGCTTAAAAGTGCAAAAAAATCCTTTCATAAACAAAAGACTAAAACAATTTACTCGGGCAGTGAAGAGAAATAGATTAGAACCGAAAAGAACAAGTATTGAACATTGTACTCTTGCCTATTTAGAGGAAGAAACTCTAAGAACAAGTTGTTTTTGGGTTTCCCACCTTTAGATGCAAGTAGAGTTAAAAATCATAGTGACAAAAATTGTGAAAATCATTATGACAATTTTAAGTAACCGAATTCTCTCAGTGTAGAAACTTCAAATACATATTATAAGAAATTCATTGATTTATGGGTAATACCAAACTTTGCTAAGAATTAAAGGAAACGAAGAGTGCGCTAGACAGTTCTGAAAAGATAGGTGGAAAATATTTAGTGAAATTGTATACACATCAATGTTACTTACCACTGAACACCAAAAGGGCTCCAAATACTAACAAAGGTATGAAGAACTTCATGGTTGCAAATGTGATATAAAATAATTAGAAATGAGCTCTGTATTTATACCATCCAATCCGCTATCTGAGAGTGACGCAGAGGGTGAAGAAAGTATTCTTTATACAGAAGCGTCTGAAGTAACCTATCCTTCATGTCGACATGAAACATTTTTAATAAACAGCTGAAATCAATTATTCCTATGTCTGAATTACTAAATCACAGCTATTTACACAATCAAAATTGTAAACGACATGTGTGAATAAGACAAAACGTTTTGAAATCAAAATAACTGTATGTTCATTTGATTTACAAATATACATGAAATGGTGAAAGAAAAATGTACACCCTACCAGGGATATAATGATTAAATTCAAGTATCTCATGTCAATTATTTTACAAGCAATGTATAGTTTCTGGATATAACAGTACCATTCTGATTAAAAAATTAAATACAATAGTAATTTCAGTCATAATATGCAAATTAGGAAAACTTTTCAGGAAGCAAATTGGAATTATGAGCGTTGTAAGTGGCTTGAAAAGAAAACGGTGCTAATATCTCTATGGAATCCCGTTCACTAGACATGTTTTGAATTCATGAGAGTAATTCCACTGAACTTTTTATTAACGTTCTAAAATTTAGATTATTAAATTTTCTTGAACTCTATGGAATTCAAATAAATTTTACTGTAATATCTTTAGAAATATTTAAAAGCATTTTTTTTAAAATCAGAATAAAATAAGTATTAAATATTAACTTTACTTTTTTTTTTTTTTACTTTTTCTTAAGAATTTCATTAAAAATAAGGAAATGTTAAGTCATTTTCTATTTTGAACTACTTTTAAATACATTAAATATTTGTAGAGACCCGCAGAAATTACTAAAGTTGTTATAAATTTAATAATTATGAGGTTCGTCGCCACTAGCCCAAGTGTTCCTTCTTAGTGTGATGTTAATAAACAATGACAATCCTCTGGCAAAAAACAACTTCGGAAATTTTACTAGCGAAAAGTATCTGAATATGCTTGTGAGATTCTCTGTTTCTATCTAATTGATACAAGAGAGATTTCCAGTAACTGTTCTCTGGGTTCTCAATTTCTTATGCGATGCACACGAATTGTTGGCGAGATTCGTGCTTATAGAGCATTCTAACATTTCATTTGTAGAATTTCTTTAGAAGCAGTAATGTGTCCTCAAAACTAAAATGATTGTGCATACCATTAACTTTTTTTCATGGAAGCGTATTTTCGTTATAGCTTTTAAATTGAGAATTTAAGAAATTAACAAGTTTAAGGGAAGAAAACTGTGTAAAGTTGATTCTGTTTCCTTTCAGCTTGTGTTTAGTTATCCGTATATGAACAACATTAAATGAATAAAATATACAGAACCAAACTTTCAGAAACAGACATATAATAGACCAGTACTTATTAAACACAGTTATGGGATACAAGTGTGAATAAGAAAATATATTTATAGCAATTTATTTATTATTAAAGTCAATATTGTTTTGTACTTTTTTCAGAAAACTAATTGCTAGGCAATGTCCGAGGAATTTTGTGTTTGGATTCATTCATATACAAAAAAAGAGTGACTATTGTCAAAGAATGATATTTTGCTACTGATTTTATGTCTGCATTACTTTATTCTGTTAAAATTTCAAATTTTAAAAAATGGCATCTAGGAAATAAACTGTCATAAATCTTAACCACAAACATTAAGAAATCAAAATGATTTAATTATGTTTCTTGCATTTTGAATTCAATATGTATGTTTAAAAAAATTTCAAAAAAAAATGGTATTAAACTTGTGACATTGGATTATTCGTGACTTTCTCTTCACGAACCTCGGGGACTTTTTGGTAACTTGAATTGCATAAAATTACAATTTTCTCCTCAACTAAATAAAATAATATGAGGTATATGAGATGATAATAAGAAATGTAATGATTTAGAAATTGCGATATAATAGTGAAACACAATTGAAAGGAAAGAGAAGGGAAATATAGGATAACTGCAAGCTGATATATATTTGTAAATTGAATTGAATCATCATAATGAATCGCTTCGATAGAAGTGACACTTAATTAAAGTGATAAAATTCAGATACACTATAATCGAGAAAGGCTTGAATTAGAGCGAGCGATTTGATGAGCTTATACTTTATCATTACAATATAAACTAAATTTTATTGAGTTCGGATGGATTTGAAAAAGAGCTAACTTATTTATTCTTTGGTAGTAAATTAATGTTTTGTACTGCTCTTATGTATCTCCAATTGGAGTTTTGAACTTTTCCACTATTTAATTAGTCGTTAAGATGGTTGTAGAGTTACAATAATGATGAAAATATATAATTATTAAAAACCTTTAGCATTTGGTAAAATACACTTTGATGATATTAAAATTTGAACATTAATATAATAAAATGATTAAAAACCTTAACAATCTGTACAACATTCAATTATATAACATTTTCTGAAACAGTGTAAAATAATTTTGGTCCATCCATGTTACACACCTATATTGCATCTATATATTACATTTGAGTCAGAAAATTGGTCTCAAATTTCCTGAAATTTCTTCGACAACATCATTACTAGTACTTAATTTTGAATCATAATTAAAACATAACAAAAAAAAAAAAAAGAATTTTCACATATATTTAAAAAATTAGTCTTTCAGTGTACCTTTCCATCTTTATTTCTCTCTACATAAAAATTCTTCAATTTCCGATTAAATGTCAATTTTACTAATACAAAATGCATATTTAATTCCTTTCCAACACATCTTTTTGAGAAACGGTGAACCAAAATCACAGATGTTCAAGGACGCTAATATGAAAACCATAACAAGAATAGAAATCAAAATAAAACAAATTTTGTCCTCTTAATCATTCAAGACATCAACAAAAATCATAATGATTGAATTCTCTCCTATCTACTGTATATTAAGAAAGACATTAAAGAAAGACAAGAAAAATTTCAGGAAAAGTGAATCCGGATATGTGGCAACAAATTGAAATCTACAGTTTTAAAATAAGAATAAAATTAAAAGAAATTAAGTTACTGATAATTAAAACAACTAACAAAATGAAAACTTCGGAGTGGAAAATGAATGTAATATAACTTTTTTCCTGTTTTTGTTTCTCAGAGAAATTGATGTCTTCAGAGAAATTGATGTCTTAAGAAATGTTTAAATTTTTCAGAGATAAAAGCATTTTCTAATACTTAAAATTCTATCACATACATGATTTTAAAAAATTTCTTTTAAGCAATTAATATAACTTTTTTTTTTTTTTTTGCATTTTTTGGAGAGAAATTCCAAATGCACTTGTTATAATGATCAATATAATAATGTGTAAATACTTCCTAACTAATTTATGGTAATTTAAACCACTTACACTATGGACTGACAAAAGCTCAGAGATTTTTCTCACATAAGAAGCGATTGCATCATACCATATGTTTTCTGATGTGACTTTTTGTTTATCTGACAATTTTCACACAGATTTTAACATTGTTTCTAATATTAGTAAGAATTTTGATCCAATAATATTGAGGTGATATAATCCTTAACATAGTAGATATTTCTGGAAGACCAAATTTTTCATTAGTTCTACCTGTCAATTTTAATGGCAAAGAAATTAACAGAAATTACTTTTAAATTGCTCTTCAGATAAACTTAGTCTTTTCACAACTAAACCATCATCGCTTTTGAAATATTTAGGGGATGAAATATTTTTTTAATATTGGAAGTGAGAAACCCTTCATTAATACCTTATAAAGGTTCGGGTGATGTATGAATTAAAGGATAACCAATACGATATATCTTGGCAACATAACAGTTTCAGTGTTGATATTTCTTTTTTTTATACTTTATATCAAATTCATACGTAGAAACTTTTACGGACCATCTAAAAATCTACCTGTAATCTATTTAAACTTTTTAAGTCAAACTAATGCATTTTCGTTGGTATGCACTGTGAAAAGAGATCCACGAAGGTAACAATGAAATTTATCTAAGTTGTCAGTTATCACTCTAATTCTGTAAATGCATAGATGATTTCATAATTTCTCAGTCTTATGGAGTGGAATGTAATAGAGGGCTGACTTCCATCAGGTATTTCTTGTTTTATAATTGCCACTATGGCTTCCTTATATATATGTACAAAGACGTTTTAAGGGTAATTTAAACTTCATGAGTCAAATTATGCTGCTGTAAATACAGAAAAATAAAGTTAAGCTTATTTTTTTTTTTAAAGTTTGAATATATCTTAATATTTGGCATGTTCAGCCACTCAATCCGAAAATAAAACAATATCATCAAAGAATTTAAAACAAATTTTACTTTATATTTATTTAGAATTTGCCTAACAGCTCTTTGGAATATAGACGGGAAGGTTTTATATCCAATGAAAAAGCGGTTAAATTGAAAAATCCCATAATTTGATGCGAATGAAAGTTTTTCGGATTCGTCCTTATCTAACTCAATATATATATATATATATATATACGTATATGCCAAGACCTTGAGCATATATCTAAAGTGTATAGAGAAAATTCCTGGAATGTGGTAATTCATCTAAAACTGCATTAATTCGAGGGATTGATTACAAATATAGCTTTGTGATAGCATAGGTAACATTTTCTATAATCGACACACAATTGTGTGGGAGTATTATCCTCCTTTTTAAGAGTCACAAAATAATAGGTGCTGAATAAGAAATGGGAGATGGTTTAATTATTCCTATTTTTAATAATGTGTCAAATTTTTTTTGCATCTCCGCATCATCTTTAGGTGATGTCTTATGAGGCTGGATAGTAATAGGTAATTGTGACGAAAGTATTATTTTAATGGGAGTACATTCCATTACATCTACATCAAATTTACTTACAGTAAACACGTTTTTTTCCCCTTATAATTGCCAACACTTATATTAATATTATCATAGTCACTGTCAGGAATTATTTCTGCATTTGTAGATCGATCCCTGATGCCACTTTAGACCCGCTGTGTATACAGGTTTGATGCTCGTTAAATCAGGTTGAGGTCTTGAATTGTTAAAATAGACTTCCTTTATAAAAGATTAAAAGAAATCTAGCTCGTAAATCTCGAAGTTATTCTGCATTCTAATATGAAATGTTTTACAGCTGCACAAAACAGAGCAGGATGAATTGAAACTGTGTCTAATCAATAAATTAATCAATACTTGATGTGCAACCAAAATCAATTATTTTGATTTTTCTGGATCATAGAATTGAAAACAGTTTCACTACTATTTAAACAATATTTAAGTTATTAAAACTTAGCTGAATTATATTGAATGACACACTTCGGGCACCGGTATAAGTTTCATGGTTATGTCCATGCCAAGAGTCAAACTTTTTTCCAAAACCTCTTAAATTTTAATAAGGTAATTGACGTTCATTCCATCTCGAGATCTAGATATTTTACTGTGTAGCTAGGCTCATACTCTTTCAATCTATCGATATCCCAGGTTCTCCTGTTGGGGTGTGGAGCCTTGGATAGGGAGTTCAGATGTCATCTTAATCACTTGATAGAAGTTGAAATTTATGAGGTCCGACGCCAATAGCCCTCGTGTTGCTTTTCTGTGCGATGTTAATAAATAATCGCAAATACTTTAGATACGTTCAGATCGGAATTCTATATTTTTCTAAGTTTTTTTCTGCTTTAATATGGATATTCGGATGGAAGATGTTTTTAACGACGTATCGGAAGATATATTCGGTAATATTTTGTGTATAATTTCTTTTGTGGGCATAAAATATTAGATACATGGTATTAATTTAAAAGATGGAGATTATAATACACTATTATTACAATAATTACATTCAGTTTGCTTAAGGTATATTTACATTGCTGGTATATATTTCATTTAAGATTTTATCGTTTGCTTTTATTTTAATATTCAAACAGAATATTATTGTCTACTTTAATAATATATCGTTTGGTCTTATTTGATTACTTCATTTAATAAATGATTTTTATGGCAGAATTGTCTGTTTTTATTTTTTTGTCGTTGACATTGGTAACGTTTTTGCATATTTGAATGTTGTGCTTGCGAAAATAAAAATACATTAAGAAATTGAAAAAAGCATTTTCTTTCCTTATTAGTAATTGCCTCCGTGGAGCCTGGGATGTCCATAGTCGCCTCAAAAGAAAACAAAAACTTTTCGACTTAAAATTACTTTTATAATTTATTATATAATTAATTAGTAAAATATCATTATTGGGCGTACAAAAAAAACCTTAAGCTTTACAAATAATTTTTAAAACATAAATGTCACTAAAGATGAAAGAGTCTTAAATTTGGTGCGTTGTTTTTCCCCGCAAGTCCTGGTATCTTTAATGAAATTAGTTACCTGAGATATTCAATATGTAAATAAGATTACGTGAAATGTTTTGTTCGTATATGAAATAAAGGGAAATATTTTGCTATAAGTTTATTTGAAAGTGTTTCATAACATGGTTTGAATGAAAAAAATCTGTAATTTTAAATCAATTTCTTTCAAACATAGTACTTTAAACAAAAAGTGTTTAGAAGCAAACACATCGACAAACTCCATCATTTTCATCGTATCGAGGTGGGCATCCGGGTGGACAGTTAATATTGCATCTTCCATTACAGTTACAATAGCACTGTCCATTTGTTGTTACAGGCGTGCATCCGGGATCGCAAACAATTGCGCATGCACCTGCGTCTGAGGCACCATCATCGCTTACTGCAACTGCATCTGCAACTGCACCTCCATCGTCATTGTTTATTCCTCCTCCTCTACTACAGTCACAGGCACACTGTCCATTATTTCGTATAACTCGACATCCGCGTGGACAAGAAATAGCGCATACATTTCCTCCTCCTCCTCCATTACAGACACAGCTGCATTGTCTACCATTGCGAACTATCTTGCAATTTGTCCCAGAACAAGACACGGAGCATACATCTAGAAAAGAGAGTGAAAAAACTCTTATCTCTTGAATTCTTAATAAATTTCACAGTAAAAAAATGAATAAAGATAAATTTAATTTATATCGAGTCACATTTAAAAGGTAAGGAAAAAACGAGTTATGGCGTTTAAGTGATAATATTATTATAGTTCATAGGGTTCATTTAAAAAAAAATATCAGGAAATCAAACGTTTTGTTCATTTTCTATAAGACAGAATTTTTTTAATACAACTGCTTTTATTTTGACGCAATTTGTTATTTTCTATCTTCAAAAAGTATATATATATATTTTTTTGTTAGTAAAGATGCATAAGCAAAAAACTACTTTTAGGGTCCGTATTCGTTTTAAAACGTGCAATTTTTGAAACAATAATTGTAAGGTTTTTTTTAAAAAAAAGTGGAATGTGAATTACTTGCACAGTCACAATATGGGCATGGTCCGGATACATCCAATACGCATGTTGGATCACATACTGGAAAACTATTACATCTAGCAGGTTGGGCAGGTGCAGAATTTCCTTCTGAAAGAGTACTTTCATGAATATTTTTGGTACATAAAATTCTATAAGTGTATGAATAAAAATTATTCAATATATAAAATTCATTTAATGTATAATCTTTAAATACTTTTTTCTCTTTTTTTTTTACCTTAATCGTTTTTTTTATCTTCTTACCTTAATCGTCATAGCATAAGATTTCCACCATTAATCATTAAAAATTATAACAATTTTTAGCAATATTATTCCACAGCTTTACGCAAGTGTAGGTTATAGAAATTTAATTTAATAATAGTTTCTCTTTAGCGGCTTGAACAGATTCAAATAAGATTCCCAACGTAACTTAACAATATTTACTCCCTCATTTAATGTGTTTCTTTAATAGGGATGCTTGAAATATATATGTTACGAAAGATTCTAATTAAGTTACTCTTCAAAGGAATAATAAAGGCTTTCTGGAGATATTCAATCTTTTTACTAACCGTAATCCACTTTTGTTAATTTTAAATTCTACTTCACCGCATTCGGGCAGAAAATGTACGACGCAATGAAGAAGTTTCTACGTACCGATAATAAACATAATTCATCTTATTATTCCTTTCATGACATTGAATATTCAAAAAGAACCATATTCTATGTGTATTTTCCCTTTGACTCAAAATTTCTAGTTATTGAAAAATTATTTTCTCAAATTATCAAAATTATACTTTTTTTTATAAATCATTTCCTATTAACATATAAATATACGAAAACATTTCAGTAAAGTCATAAATTTAACGCAGACTCTTTAAAAAATTAATGTATATAATAATGAAAATGCATAATTATAAAATTTCAAAATCTCAAATTGATGATGAGTCAAAATATTTGTTCTTTAAAAAGAGTTTTCAGCTACGTTTTGCGAACACACCTTGAACCTCCACACCTTTCTTTGAAGTGTTGTCCGTTTCTACTTATGATATGCATTTCAAGTTTAGGATAGTGTATATACAAATATATTAATAAATAAATTAATTATTTAAGCTGTTCTTGGTTAAATTAGTAAATATGCCCATGTGATAAGAATTTAAGAATAAAAAGGCATGATTAAGCACAATTAAACTTCTGGAATGAAAACTAAAATAAAAAGTTCTGGAGTTGTGTTTTCAGGAACGAAAGAGGAATTCAAGTAAAGCATATAGTAGCAAGGAAAAACATTCCCTAGTAGAATTCGTATTACTGTTATTTAATTGCATGTATATCAAACATTGACTACATTTATAAGTTTCTAATGAAAAGAAAATGGGAACAGAACAGGATAAAAAATATCTTTCGAATTTATGTTAGTAGAGTCTTTCGAATTTATGTAGTAGTTAGGCAAAATTATTCTTTAATAAATAGTTTTATTAAAATTATTAAGTTTCCCCTCTACCATATTACCTCTAATAAATTGATAAAACTGAAACTGCAACTTATTTTGGGTTTTGCATTATTATTTTTGTTTATTTACAGAATCAACATAGGGAATTAGTGTAGACTCGCTGGTAGATTTAGAATATACATTCATCGTCGTAAAAAGATACAGCAAGCAGAAATAGTCAGACATAAATGATATTTGAAAGTAAATTAGTACTCACCAATAACAATAATTGATTACAAACTATGCTTGAGTTTGACAATAATTGTATTAGTCAAAATAGAAAATCATTACGACTCTCAATATAAGTTGGGCCACAATTGCTTGTATTTCTAATGCATTCCGCCACACGGCGTAGCATGGACGCTCTTAAGAATCTCTTGATTCAATTCATCCGAACCAAATTGATATGTAGAGCTTGAAAATTTGATCGTAGCGGTGAACCCTAACAGAACGGCTTATAGCATACGTTTTCAATGGGCAATAGAATTAGTGATGCTGCTAGACACAGCATAGCGTCTATGGTTACGAGGCAAGTTCTTGGTACAGCAACGACATGAACATGAGAATCTTTTTGAAATAGAGGATTGTTAGAGGCGTTTACTAAAAGAATGGCCACCGGTCGAAAGAACTCACTAACATACCTTTGGGAAGTCAAAATGTCTCTGATGAAGATCAACGGTGATCGGGCATTGTACGAAACCACTTCCCATAACATTAAATCCTGCTGCCTGGATGTGTGACGAGTGGCAACAAATTGCCCATCGCGGTTCCAGGGGTGGTTATCATCCTCACCAAGAAAAAAGGTGAGGCTCATTACTAAAGATGACATGCTAACATTCTGCGTGGCTGTATTCTACTCTATTGTGGGACAGTTGTAGTCTATACGACGTTCCTGTGATGTAAGGGGAAATCAACGTAATGGACTCGTGAAAGCAATACGGAAACATGCAACCATTTACTAATCACTGTTCGCATAATATCCAAAACTGTGACAGTTGGTACTCTTGTAGGGCAATTCCTCCCTCTTTTGTACTTGTAGTGCGTGTAGTTTTCCCTGAGCCTACTAGTAATGAGTGATGACATCCTTGTATCCAATTCCGCTAACAGTTTGACACTGTAACATCTGCGAGACCGATATAATTCACAAACTGATAAAATTATCATTCGCTTTCATGCGGGGTTACGATGCGACCCTTCTTATAGGCATCCAACATTTTTCACTTCAAAACTATAAATTAAACGAAAGCACACCAGTCAGAATCAAAACTTCGATTTTTGAAAGATAAAACAATTTGTTAATTTACTTTTATTTATATTGCTTACTTCTGGGTGCCCTTTTCTGACGATGAGTGTATATAGAACAGAATAAATTCATAGATACAAAAATCTGAGCTAACCTCTTTTGTTTATCAAAACAAAAGAAACGATGTTTTACACTTCTTCTTTATAACTTTTAACAGATTAAAATTACTACTAGATTTTGATTGAAACACTATCATTTTTTTCATATGCATGCTATTTTTTGAAATATTTCTAAAATAATTTGCTTATTCTTATCGACAAAATAATTAATTATGTCATACCATAAGCGGACTAAATTGAAAGAGTTTACGTATTTCGAAACAATTTCTTTGTGTCGTTTCAAATAATTAATCTGTATGAACATATTTTACATTTCTTATTAAATAATTTTAACATAATTCAATATATATTTCTGGAAATTTTTGATAATTCATGCAATCATTATTCCGTTACGGTGTAGAATAGTTATTCTTCTGAAAAAGAAAAACATGTGATCAACAATACTCACTTGGAACAGGTGGATTCTTGTGATGTTTTTTCGCATCTGAAAGAATAAAAAAATATTTACTTGCATAAAAATAAGTGTAAAGAATAGCAGTAATATAAAGAATAAAGGAAAGATTTCAACTTTATATATATATATATATATATATACAGAAAAAAAAAAGAAAAGTGGAAAATAATAAATATTTAAAGTTGTAACAGACTTTAAACTGTTGAGCTGGGTTATTTTAGAATTATTGGCCAATAGAAAGATTTTGTAATTAGAAAAGTGTAAGATTGTTCAATAAACAATTTCACTGAATAAGAAAAATTGTAAATTCAACACACACACACATATATATATATATGTGTGTGTGTGTGTGGACGGTTGATTCCTTAATATATATAATATATATATTACGGATCCAGAAAGATAGTATAAAACCAAAATTAAGCAGGAATCCCTATTCAAAACAATAATTAAACCAATGGAAAAAAGGAAGTATAATAAAGGAGCCAAATTCATTTAAAGCAGAGTAATTTTACGTAATCCATTCATAATAATCTATACATAATAATTCACATTATTAAATAATTTTAATTTAAAGAGAGTTCTATAATTTTTATCTCCATTAAGAAGCACAGATCATCTTCTTAAACCTTTCTTCCAATATCGTGTGTCAATGCTTTTTATCCAGAAATTTTATATATATATATATATATATATATATATATATATATATATATATATTGGTATTTTGAACAATTCTAAAAGTTGGATATTAACTCATGAGACGGCCCTTTAAGATTGCGAAGAGAGCTTCTCGTGATTCTCGTTTTTCTCATTATGTCATTAAATACAATATTTGTACAGAAACGAGATAACAATCACGTGCAATAAGAAATGTAGTCGGTTTTATTATTATAAGTATTAATTTAATGTTCTTATATATTATAAAGATAAAGTTTGTTGAATGAATATACAAGAAACTAAGCTTATGTGTTCTTTTTATATATGAGAATAGTTTAAAAATAAGTCTCCTATTGTGTAAAAGCATTTTATAAATTTATATTATGAAAGGAATTGAAACTAACATAAACTTTTTTTATATTTTAATTTGATTTTAGTAGTACGTAAGGGCTTGAGAATGCGTGGCTACAATCTCTTGTGTGAAGAAAAAAAATGGCAGAGGAACATACTATCACATTTTAGGCAACGAAACCAAAAAATTATTCATTTACTAATCTCTTAATTTCTTTCATGAATTAAAGAACTGTGATATTTATATTTTTCTTGGAATGAAACAATTAAGTAATTTTAATTTTGTTTGATGGTACTTTTTTATTCAGATTCTTTAGTTTATATAAATAGATAAAACATGAAAAAAATATTTTGAAACTTTTATATATTGTGTATATATTTATCTGAATTTGGATTTAAACATCTTCCAGTAAAATACAAATTACTATAAATGGTAAAAGCCTAGTAAAATTTCACAAAATTACGCCACAAATTATTCTTATTTATTTTCTAACTTGTTATTGCTTATAGGGTGCATTATTCTACGGAATTAATAGAATTCATTCGAGTACATTTATTAAAGAATTAAGATTTTCCCAAATATTGAGATAAAAGCCTTCTTAATTTCTATTGATCGATAAGAATCAGATCTTCTCCTGCCTTTTTTTTATTATTTTCCATGATTCTCATAAAAATATGAAATCTTATAGTATATACAGCAGTAATATAAATTCGGATTGACATAATCTAAAAAGCCTTTTGCGCAATATAACATTACTGGAATTGTAAGCAGAAATAAAACTTTGATTTAAATTATTTAATTTATGAATTGAAAATTTTCATTCGAATTCACAATTTATGAAATTTTCTATTCAAATGTCTTTGCTGGAAAAACGGCATCAGAACTTGATTTTTCTCGCTTGTGAATTTCAAGCAACTGGAATACGGGATCAAATGAAATGGCAAAAAATTTAGTGTTAGCGAAGTTATAAAAACGAAGAAATTAAGAAGCAAAGCTTACCACCGAATTCCAATACAGCTCCCAAAACCAAGAATACAATTGCAACCTTCATGACTGTAAAAGTTTTGTAAAGTTACCATGATACATCATCCTGCATTTATACATCTCAATTTAACATCTGTATTTGGTGTAAGTGTTAATGGATTGGACATGTGCGACAAAAGTATTAAAGATATCACGATTTTCGTGAAGATAACCTTTCTATATTTAAGATTAAGAGATAAACCATAAGCGCATAATTCTTAAATAGAGTTACCAGGTATACTAATATTAAATTATTTCCAGCTGCAAAAAAAATGTGACACATGATTTAAAATTGAGAGTGTTCTGCAACTTAATCAATTTTTGATGCCCAACTGATAACAGATCACCCGTTGTTTCGAGTAATGAAACTAAAAATAATTTCATCATCAGTAAGATTTGCACAATCATGAAAAAGGTTTGAGCTATCGAATTTATGTTAAGCTGCATTATGCTGAAGGACGTACTCGTGGCTCCAGTAAAAATTTCTGACTAATTTCAGAATAAAAGTTAAGCCTTTTCGAAAAGTTGTAAAATATTTATAAAGTAACTAGCATTGATTACACTTCCAGTTCTAGCTATATGGAACATTGGAATTATTAAACATTCATCCTTTTTTTTCTTTCTTGTGAAGCACGTGTTTTTAGAGATTAATTTAGGAAAAAAATGGAATAGTTTGTAGTAACATTATTTCTGACTGTACAAAATTTTACTCTTAAAATATATTCCTCGTTAAATTGTCTGTTACAAATCGAAAATATAAAAATATATTTTTAAACTATAAATGAGCTCCTTAACTCTTTATATTTTAATAGGAATGTAAAAATGATAGAAAATAATCTTTGATTGAAAAGACAGATTTGAAAAATAGTACTAAGGTAGATTTTTTTAACCATAACTCTGAAATATCTTTTTTTTTTTTGAAAGCGTTAACTAACATTTTTAAATTATCATAAATTTCCTTTATTTAATAAAGTTTTTGCACATCCATTCTTTATTCAATTGTTAGATTTTTATATGATATTGCATTCAGAAACGTTGGATTGTGTTTAATGAGTTTTTTTTTTTTATTCGGAGCCTAAAAGTTTTTAAAACCAAGAGTGAAAGCTTAATATATTTCTGTGAGACAAAATTTAAGAAAAAATTAGAATAAGTCAAGCATTTTTAATGATTTGTCAGCTTTTCATTCAAAAAACACTAACAATTGTTATGGCTTGTTTGAATATTAGGGTTTTTATTTACAAGCTTGGTTACATCAGTGAACATGATGTTAAATAAATCAGATTATTACTTTCCTTCTAAATATGATATAGATTATTGTACTTATTTTATGATACAATTAACATGTGAAAGAGAGCAAAGAAGAATGAAGGTTTTTTTTTCTTGTTTTTATATTTTTCCAATGTTTAAAAGTATTTGTATCGTTTTTGAATGAATAAAAAAAAGAACAATTAGAATAGAAATTTATAAAGCTATATTGTTATGTGTGTGTGAGTGAGTGTGTTTTCTAATTAAAAAAATTGCTGATACGTGGGAGCCTTAACTACTTGCTGCAAGCGTTTCTAAGTTAGATTAGATTGCTTATATTTTATGAATGAAGTAGGAAGTTTATGATTTGCTTATGGGTTTGTTTATTTTTGTCACTGTTCATGCAGGATTTCATTAATGATAGAACTAATTTTTGAAAATATTTTATAACTTTAATTAAAAACTCAAGCTTGGTGTAACAATCACGCAGAAAAAAACTTTATTTTCAGCTATAGGTCAAGGTGTTACCCTAATTTGCATGTACTTAGATATACAAGAAATGTATTGAAATAATATCAATATTAAAATCACATCTTAAAATGATATTATTTTGAATTTTAAACCAATTATTATTTCGATTCCATATAAAATCTTTGCATTGCATTAAATCTGTAGAAATGCTGAACATTTATGCAATTCCAATATCAGACTTTTTAAAATGTGACTTAAACTTTTTAAGTGGAGTTACTTGAACCAATAATAAAATTTCAATACAATTCGAAATTTACAATAATGCATTTGAAGTTAAAGTACAATTATTTATTACCAAGAAACCATTAACATTAGGGAGTTTCAAATGTTATTAGTTTCTTTTTTCCCTCCACATGAAAATGGATTTTCTCACATATTCTCTACTTTCTTCGATTCTACATTTTATTCTATTTCCAATAGATTTTTAATAGAAACAGTCCTTTACAACAATGCTCTTTATGGATTTAATTTCCTCAAGAACCGTTTCATGATTATAGTGGATGTATACTTTGAATTTGCAATTCCATGTTTGCTTTGATTCTGTGGACATGATTCTGTTATTTAGATTATTTTCTCAATAATTACTTCATTCTTCTAATTAGAAATGTACATTAGGTCAACACACGTGAATAAATTTTTTATTTCTTTTCTTTCCCGATGTTAGAGAGTTTTACAAAGATATTTCACCCTTTCTAAGAAGAATTCACTCCATGATTACGAATTTTATTTCCTACGATTATATATAAACCTCATATTTGCCTCCTTGAATACACCAAACTTGCACTGAAAGTAATGAAAGGAATTTCGCCACGTGTGCCTTACAGAACACCCACTCCATGCGTAAAGATAGATTCTTTGGTGTAGTTAAACTTCCGTTTCGTGTTCTTGTTCTTTTTTTTTAAAACCATTTGCTTATGACAAGAATGGAGAATTTGCTCACCTGTATTTGAAATTAGCAAAAGTTAATAGCCAGAATATTACGCAAAACTACTACTGCGTATATAGTCATAAAAAAAATTGAGAATTTACAAATAAAAACATTTTAGTAGAATTATTTGTAATAATTATACAATACCTAGAAAGTGTTTTTGTAATCAAAACCTTCCAGATGTTAGGTTGTTCAAAATTAAAAACTTATCATTTTTAGTTCGAGAAATTGATGTATGTTATTTATTATTTACATACTTCCATAAATCCATACAATCTATAACCTCTAATCTGTTATATGAAGAACATTAAACTCCATGTAAGAATGTATCATAATAATGAGATGAGAAGGAAAAAAATTAAAAGCAAGCTTTTATTTAAAGATGGACAAGAAGGTATACAAATATTCATTAATGTAAAATAATATATTATTTTAAGAACTTGAGGAGCTTAACTAAGATACATAAGTAATTACAGATAGATTAAATACCACAGCTACTTACTTTATATGAGATCGAAAGAAGTATTAATACTTCATACTTTTATACATTTAATATTATTTTACATTTAAAAAAATGTTTTGATACTTTTTAATCCATCTTTAAATAAAAGTTTGATTAAAATTTTTAAACTTGTATGTATTTAATTATTTTTAGTCCGGAAATATTAAACTAAAATGCTATTACGTAAGCTAAACATGTGTGCAAAATTTCAACTGAATTGGTCGTTGTTGAGTGCAAGGCTAAGGTCTCCATCATTCAGTCCGTTACTGCTTGTACACAAAACTTCGGCTTAATCACATTACAGGAAGTACAGCTTGAGCATGATAGAGTATTACATTGTATACGAGTGCAAAATTTCTGTTCGTTCTTGTGATATAATGTGGGTTTAAAATTTGAGTTAAAATTTTGAATGTTTTATATTGTTTTTTAATGCATACTTACGAACGTAGCAATTAAAATAATTTTTTAAAGTGTCTTCAAATTACATTAGTTATAATGTTTTTTTAAATGCATTCGAAAAACCTGTTAATTTGTATTTAGAACATGAAAGTTTACCAGATTGGTTTTATGTAGATATCTGATGTATTCTCAATGGTTTTAATTTCTTTTTAATGAAAGATATTCATGACTCATAACATTGTTAATTAAACACACATATAAACACATTTATTTAAATTCCTTTTCTTCTTTCACCTTAGTATACCATTTTAAAGAATTGTTTCACATTCAACATGTTTTCTTAGCACTATTTATAATAATCTTACGCATAAATTAACTTCAAGTTGCATAATTACTTGTATTATAATAAATTCTCCCGAATTTAGTACTAGGACAAATTTTACTAAAGTATTAGGACTAGGATTTTTGTAGAAATAGGACAAATTGAAACAAACATCCGAGGCAATGTATTATCAATTTGTCCTAGTACTACAAACTTAAAATGATTTAAGAGGAAACAGTTAATTAATTGCCAGAAATTTTTAGCATGTATTCAATTTATTATGTATGTGTCTTTTTTGCATTCATGGTAAATGTTCATTCCATCGATCTCTCGTTTGAAATATGTTTATATTCTAATATTTTCTTATATATCAATTAAGTACATTTTCCCTTGTTATTCTTAAATTATTGACATGTTTAAATTCTCATAAAAACTCTTTACCATCATTAAATTACACAAAAGAAATTGAATAACTTGAATACAATGCACATAAATTTTTACGTCTTTAATTTAATTACTAGATCCAGATATATTTAGCTTTCATTGACAGAAATGCTTCAATATAGAAAATATTGGTTTTTAAACACAGCGCATGGAAACTTTTTACATATTTTTATGTTTATTATCATCTTAATAAGTAGTTATGTATTTCCTGTAATTATTTCCTACATTCTCTTTTTTTTTTATCCCGAATAAAATATTACTTTTTCTAAAAAAATGATTAGTATTCCTACATTTATGAGACTCAACTTTATCAATTTTCAATCCAATTCTTTTCTCAGATAAATTCATTTCAGATATTTTCTACATTAAATTTGTCATTCACATTGAACTCCTTTATAGAACCGATATTCTGTACATCGCAAGAAACTTTACTTAGCTTTCTTGTTAAAACACGTACTGCATTTTTAATTTTCATTTATTGATGTTACTATGTTAAATATATTTTTTTCTCGCTTTGCATTTATAATTATGTTTTAGAAAATCGAAAAGAGATTTCTGAAATGTATTTCTTTCAAACATTTAAAACAAAATTCAATGAAACGTAATAGAGACACGATTGAATATATAATGTTACTTATTTGAGAGTAAAAATTCATGTGAGCCTAAATATAATAAACCTAATATAATAAAATTAATGCAGTACTACCTTCGTCAATAATGGTAAACCGTTCCAGGATTATTAACCAAAATTGAAATCACCCAATACGAGATTTCCCCCAAGTATAATAATGGTAATCGACCAATTCTTTCCGACTCACATTGTACGAAAGGGTGAATTGATGGACATGGCTTCTTCAACTGTTTATTCCCGCATAATAATATTATTGAAGACGATATTCTATGGTTTTCTTTTATTTGTCCTGAATTGAAGGGAGTATATATTAGATGTTAGGAGCGAAGCTAGTGCTTTTTGATTAAACCTATTAGGTTTCATTAATTTTCATATGATATATATATATATCATAACCATACAACTAACGTAAAGAGGTAACTGAAAACTCGTACTTGTTATATCGACTAAATGTAATCACTTGGGGGAATTTAAATATTTTTTGGTAAAATTTCTTTCAGTTTTATAGTGGGAAGGACAATATTTTCCTATAATTGAATCTGTTCAGGTTTAAATTCTTATCTATACTAATATTTAAAATCATTAGATAATCTATTCACTGATTAC
>BMAW01132841.1:132505-149409 GCA_019974015.1 Nephila pilipes | reverse complement strand
ATCTATACTAATATTTAAAATCATTAGATAATCTATTCACTGATTACGATCCACATCTTACTGCTTGACATAGATAGCTGAATTTTTTAAACAAATTAGTTTTATGAGATAGATATGAGATACGAAGGGATTTTTCAAATCTATAACATCATTAAAAATATAATACACAGAACTAAAAATGATGTCCCAATTCTAACTTTGAATATATTTTCAGAAATTAAGAGATAGGTTACAGCTTTACGCAAAAACAAAGTCCAGGTAGTAAAAGATAAAATATGCTAAAAATATAAACTTATAAATACAAAATATAAAATTTATTACATATTAATATAAACTAAAATAAGCACAATATTAAAACGAAAATTAAAAATAATTTAAATAATAAATTTATATTCAAAATAAGACAACAACAATCATAATGGAATTAGTAAAATAATGCACTTTTAGTTTGGCATCCGTCATGAGGTATGTGTTTTAAGAACAGAAGGTCTTCAACAAAGTCAATTAACAGGTCAATTGAAAAGTCCCGGCCTACCATAGTAAAACACATTTTTTTGGCAAAATTAGTTTTTCTTATTCAACATAATTCCCTTCAAGGGTGATACACTGATTATAGCGACCCTCCAACTTTTCGATACCATTTTCGTACTACGATTTGTCCTTTGCTTCAAAATAGGCCTCAGTTTCGGCGATCACCTCTTCATTCGACGAAAATTTCTTCCCAGCGAGCATTCTTTTGAGATCTGAGAACAGGAAATAGTCGCTGGGGGCCAGATCTGGAGAGTACGGAGGATGAGGAAGGAATTCGAAGCCCAATTCATGGATTTTTGCCATCGTTTTCACTGACTTGTGACGCGGTGCAATGTCTTGGTGAAGCAGCACTTTCTTTTTCTTCAAATGCGGCCGTTTTTCGGCGATTTCGTCCTTCAAACGGTCCAGTAACGCTATGTAATAGTCGCTGTTGATGGTCCTTCCTTTTTCAAGGTAGTCAATGAAAATTATTCCATGCGCATCCCAAAATACAGACGCCATAACCTTGCCAGCCGACTGTTGCGTTTTCCCACGCTTTGGAGTGAGTTCATCGTGTGCAGTCCACTCGGATGACTGTCGATTGGACTTCGGAGTGAAATGATGGAGCCATGTTTCATTCATTGTCACATATCGACGCAAAAACTCGGGTTTATTACACTTGATCATCTTCAAACACTGCTCCGAATCATCAACTCGTCGTTGTTTTTGGTCAAAAGTGAGCTCACGCGGCACCCACTTTTTTTGAGCTTTCTCATACCCAAAGATTCGTGAATGATATGATGTACATGTTCAGTTGATATCTTTAGAGTCTCTGATATTTCATTCAACTTCAATTGACGGTCATTCAAAATCATTTTGTGGATTTTTTTAATATTTTCGTCGGTAACAACTTCTTTTGGGCGTTCACCGTCTTCGGTGCTCATTTCACCACGTCTAAACTTAGCATACCAATCCTTGATGGTTGATTTTCCTGAGGCAGTGTCCGGAAACTCGGCATCAAGTCGAGTTTTTGCTTCAACTGTATTTTTTCCCTTCAAAAAGCAATATTTTATCAACACGCGAAATTCCTTTTTATCCATTTTTTTCACAATAACAAAAGTTGCTTCACTCAAAATGCTATAATTCAAACTAATGATCCGACAGCTGTCAAATTTATACACGCATGTTTTGAGGGATAGGGCTAACTAAAAAACATATGGATTTATTTCTAGTAGCGCCATCTATGTGTCAGGCCGGGGACTTTTCAATTGACCTGTTATGGTATTAGCGGGTTATTTCTGAGTGGAATGTATTTATATCTATGGCTTGAATTTTCCTGTTTGTGGATGTGTCTAATTTGTTAAAGAATTTTCTGGAGAGTCGTTTGATGAATGTTTTGAGGGATGAATAGCGTATAGATTTTATGATGTCAGTGTTGCTCATATACCAGCTTGCTTTTAATATTGTTTGGAGGGAGACTGATTAAGATTTTTCAAATAATTCTAGTGTTGTGTCTGAGCAGTAAGACCAAATTGGACAAGCGTAAGACTGGATAGGTATAATAATCAAAGTATAGATAAGCAGTTTAGTAAGTCTTCTTAATGTAGACCTGCCCATAATAAGGGAGAAAATATCACGTACTACAGATATGTACTGTTTTTAATGAGTGTAATATGTTGTTAGAAAGTGAGCTTTATATTTAATGTTACACATAGATACTTAGTACTCCAGTACCCGAGGAAATTATTATTTTCAAGATGTATGTCAGGTTCTATTTTTCTGCAGTTTCAGGGGAAAAAAGTCGGCTTCAGTATCGGAAACATTCAGGGAAATTTTTCAAGTAGGGTACCAATCTTCTAGCTCCATGAGGTGTTCGTTTAATGCATGACCGATAGCTTTTGGGTTATCGTTTCCTGCTAGTATCGCAGTGTAGAGGGGAAAATTTAATCATTTTGAAGAGAAGGACAGAATGCCATGGATTTTTGAATGTCCAGGAAAACAGACTTTTGAATGTCCAGGACACCTCTTCCCTTTTTTGTTTGTTTACGGATCCAGTTTTGATATATCCCATTACTCGGATTAGTTGGTCATTAGATTGACGGCCATATCAATTGAATCTATCCTGCTTTGTAACTTATCAGAGTTTCTTACAATTTTACTTTACGGTATATATTAACTATATCCCTTTAAGTATATTTAAACTAACTTCACTTTCTGTTCTATTTGAACAGATCATATTCTCATGCCCAATTCTTACTCAAGACAAATAAATATTGATATTTTAAATATTAAAATTGTCCTGGATCTTTTGCAATTTTCTTATATGAGTCAATTAAAGTGTGGTGTTTGCTTTACTCATTAATCCTTCAAATTGGTGACCTGTGCTCAGAACAGTGTTTTGCTCTAGGTTTGGTAATTCTAGATATTGTGTATATGAGATATATATATCAACCGTATAACATAGTTAGATGGATTCCGATTTTGCTAATGAGCAATCAACTCTTTATCACTCTCTCACTCTCAGACTTCAGGTAAATTTGTTGAATTTTTTTTCTGTTAAGTGTTTTCTCAAATTATTCATTCATAAAGTGACCATAGGATGAAAGAATGATGCTGGGTTATTTCAAGCGATGTTTCGCCCATCATCTTTCTAGGAATATGACTCTGATACATGATTCGTCCATATAGAAGTCGAAGTTTGTAATAGGATTCTTAGGAAATGGTGTTTCTGAAGATTTTACTAACTATCGTGTAGTGATAATTTTAGCTTTAGACTATAAAATTTCTTTCTCAAGTTTGGGTCATTATTTTAGCTCGCCCTAAAGAAAACACTTATTATGTGTTAAAGAAAGAATTATTTTTGCTGTCTTAAAATATTCGTTTGAAACAATTATTACAATATTTGCATTTAAGGGATCTAAAGCCCTCTCACCTCTTATCCCTGAAATTTAGCTGGTATTAGGATCAACGAAGAGTTACTTCTGACTTGGTGGCTGCAACGCTTGCCTCTACAGATGCAGCAAATATTATCTGCATGGTAGGTTGGGTAGTCGAACTTAGCATCAATCAATAGGATTTTCGATCAGAACCCCATGACCTTTAAAATGTTCGATGAATTTTCGCACAGTTTGCGAATCTGTAAGATCTGACAATGAAATATAAGTTTCTTGTCAAAAATGAGTCCTAAAATTTAATTTCATCCACAACGTTAATACAAATATTATTGTAATGAATTTTTCAGGATCAGGATGAAGTTTCCTTAGTCTACAAAAGTGAACAGATGCAGTTTTCGTGAAAGAAAAACACAAACCACTTTCAATTGTCCAAATCGTAATTTTTTTTATAAACTATTGAAGTAGTGTCTCAATACTGTTCATTTCTTTTCTCATACTTAAAATTTGCTTATCGTCAGAGAATAAAAGAGGTTATACACACGGTGAGGTTGCTGTTTATATTTTAGTGATACGTCTCTTTCTAACCCATGGGAAAGAAAAAGATCTCGTAGGTGCCTCGGGTTTGTGAACCGGTAAGTTCCCGAAGGCAGGAGGTTGGAAATTCTCATACTTGTAGCATTGTCAGTGGTTTAATTGTTAATGAGCAGGCTATTTACAGACATGTTTTTATCTTGTATAATTTTAATTATTTCTCTCTTTCTCTCTCACTCACACATACTCTTAGTACTGCTTCATCGATCTAGTCAAATTCTAAGGATTCATATTGCTTTCAATCTTCCCAAACATTTCAAATCTTTCTAAGTTTTTAAAAGCGAATTAGAATTTTTCAAAATCTCTCTAAAATTTCATATCTTTTTGCTATGTCTTGATTTTTCCTTCCATTTATTTACGTCTTTAATATGCTGAGCTTCCCTTTCATTCTTGAATATTTGCGTTTAAGGTTCAAGTTCAGGATAAGAAATATATTTCGATCCAAAGGAGAAAAAGAAATTCTTGAACTAAAGCTATGTATATTCTATTCACCAACCAGGATTATACTAGTATATCCGGTGAGTAACTTCAGTCTTCAGTAAATTTTCTTTTCTTAAAGAAGTTTTGGAATATTTTTTTTCCACTTTTTATGAATGAAATTAACGTTTATTTTTTGCTGCACTAGTAAATGTAATTTTTATACAAAAATTGTTGTTCTATATACCGTAACTCTTTTTATAGTTAAGTATCAACTATCCTGAGAAACATTTTTGATACATAGAAATGTTCAATGAATAGAAGCTCGAAACGGTTTACCTATAATTTACCCTTGATTTTCCGTCAATAAACTGCGATTCTTCTAAACGATTACAAATTTTTTTTAAAGTAATAGTTTTAAATAATAAAAGGTACTTTCTTATTTCATTAGAATGAATAAAAATATTATTTATTCAAAGCTGAAATGTATTTTTTAATTTAAACTCTTTAACTTTATGGAACACTTCATCCAGAAACCTTTAGCTGTTTATATAGCGAATATAAACTCAAAAGACAAGTTTAATTTTACAGCAGAAATCCTCGGAATATAAGAAATATTCTAAATCGTTAAATTACACTATACATTTTTCTTAAGAAATTAATAAAATATCCCCTGTAATATTTTTCATGTAGTATGATTTTTTCATGTTGCTTATATAGTATTCGACTTCTATTATTTGCATAGCTCAATCTTTATAAACGAATACTTGAAAAACTGCTGCCAAACTGCAAACGGTATGGTGATTATAAATAATATTAATGAATCTAAATAAATTGTTAGGCAAATGCAACCTTTCAGATACCAACTTTAAATAGAATTAATAAAGATAAATTATGTGAAATCAAAATGTAAAGTGAAGATCCAAGTGAAAAACAAATGTAGAATATGCTTCAGAGGATTAAACAAGTATTAAAGCCTGTAATTAGAGCTCGTGATTAAAGTTTTTCTGAAATTATACCCTAAGCATAACATACAGAATATATTTTTTAACATGCGATAAAAGCAAATTGTTGAATAATGACATAAAAAGAATTTTTCCTCCTTTAAGCCTATTCACCAGCGTTTAACGTTTCTCAATTTTCATCATTATTTATGTTGGTATATTCATTTTGGATAAATGATTGTGCCCTTATGATACATCTTTTAATAGTTACATGCGATTTTCTCCGGTAAATTAAATGTGTATTTAAGTTAGTATATTTCTTTAAATTATGCAGATATTTATACAAAATGTGTAATGCTTGTATAAAATAATAAGAAATATGCTACCATAAATTTATTTAAAAGTATTCCATAATATATAGTTTGAAGTATATAGATAGTAATAAGAATGTAGTTTTTTAAACAAAGTTAATATCGATTTAAAAATTAAATGGGAATTACTTTCGCAGTCACATGTTGGGCATGATCCAGTAACATCTAATACACATGGCGGTTCACAGTTTGGAACATTTCGGCACCTAATAGATTTGTCATCTGTACCTAAAAAAGTGTTTTAAAATATCACTAAAATATATATAGCAATAAAGGTTAATAATTAAGAATAACATCATACATAAATTAATTTAATTATTAACTGTATAATAATTTATATACCCCTAGTTTTAAATCATATATCTTCCTCAATCAATCGTAAGAGAAACCCACATTTCTTATAATAGTGTTATATAACACTAGAACTGTGTGTATTTAAGAAGCTTTTTCAATTTGTTAATAAAGTTGGTCTTAAAATTTTGATGGATAAAAAGATAACACTGAAATTAACATTTTTGATCTATTATTTAACATGTTTCTTTAAAAATGCTTAAAATATCGGAGAGAAGAATTCAATTACATCAATCTTCATCGGAAAAATAGAGCTTTTATGGAATTCTCAAATTTTTCACTACGTTCAAGCACTTACTATGATTGACAAAGCTAGGAAGAAATGTATTATGTATATTTAAAGGCCCGCGTATTGATATCAATCATCTACCTTTATTTTTCTTCGCGACACTAGATTTTTTAAAAAGATGTCACATGTTCTTTACACTTTTCCGCTTAATCCCGATTTGCTTAATTCTGATAAGCATTTAAACAAGTTTCCTCAAAATGTTGAATATACATATGTTTATAAAGTATATACTCAAAAAACATATGCAAACGAAAGTACAATTTCATGGAATGTCATACATTTAAAACAGCTTCTTTGAAATTGACAGAAAATAATATATTCATGCAATTATTAATTTTACAAATCTTTCGTCGATGACGTCGTTACAATATTCAGTTATAATTTGTGAACATATGATAAAAGATAAAATTGCGACAACAAGTGTTCAATTTTTCAACAATTGGTTTGCGTTTTAAATTTAAGAGATATAATAGCCTTGTAAATACGATGAATGAGAAATTTACATTGTAAGCTCTCTCTCTCTGGTTAGAATATAAATGTTACGTTATGAAATAAGAATATAAGAGTATATACATTAATAATCATAACAAAACTACTGGTTTGAATGCATTTGGAGTGAGTGTATTTTAAGAAAAAAAAGGAACAAGACTAAAATGGAAGGAAAGCGAATTTTCGTTCAAAGGATGTCTATAGGTGAAATTTTATGGAACACAATTCAAATGAAGGTTCTCCAAAACGTACCGATTTTTATGAGAGATCCTATTGGAGACGCAAGTTGATTTTACCATAGTGTGCTGCATCTATTAAATGGTTTCGAAAAAAATTTCATACTCATTCATTAGTTGATTTTGAAGGACGTCGGCTGCTATCAAAGTTTGATTGTAACTACATCGAGGCCATAATTCATCAAAATGCTTCACAAACTGAGCAACAATCGAAACAATGGGTCGCTACATGTGAATCTGCTCCAATGTATGCAAAGACGGTTTCATCGCCCAGATAAGTTATGGCGCCGACTTTTTTTTGGAAGGGGGGATATAAAGAATTTCGTTTTCATGGACTTTTTAGAAAAGAGAAAAACGATCAATTGACAATACTAGAAAGACTTCCAATTTTCCTAATATCCATTTCCCATTCTTATCCTGGGTACTTTCTCAACTACCCTCTTACATGGATTAGAAGAGGTGTGGTTATTAAATAATGGGACTGACGTTGTAAAACATTTATTTTGATCTTATACATAATGTCTTATTATCACCTTCACTATATATCCCACCTGTATCTCAATAATGCTCCATACGAATCTTCCATTGTTCGAAACAGTGCTGGAAGTTTTTATATGTCAGCTCCTTTAAAACGCGTTTCTGTTTCACAGCTTCAACGGATTCAAATCTTGTTCCTTTCTATACAGATTACACCTTAGGAAACAGTTGCATGGTTCAAGAACCGACGAATAAGGCGGATGGTCTAACACTGAGATGTTGCACATGACTATAAACCTCTTGACAGCCAATATGGCATTGTCTTGGTGGGAAAATTTGCAGAACGGATTCTTTGTCAACTTCTACACTCTCGGCAATCGCACGAATAATTAACCAACTGTCAGATCGAACTATATTACAAATGTTTTCGATATTGTCATCCGTATTTGACGTGGGTGGGCGACCCGGGAATGTATCTTCAACGTATTCACAGCCATATTAAAAACGCTTAAACCACTCAAAAAAACGTGCACGCGACAAACATTCATTACTATACATTTCTTTCAATAAACTATTAGTTTCTGTAGCAGTTTTCCCATGTTTTATGGGACACAACAACTCGTTGCTCACTAATCATTTTTTTTTCGGCGCAACAAAAAATAACTCTAATGTGAATGACGGCTATGGATGTATGAATTTGCTTACACAGGCGAGAGAGGCACTGCATTCGAAAGAGAAAGTTTTCAGCTAAACAGCTGTTGGTTGCTGGCGTTTGGTGCATGCTTATTTCTTTTGTAGGAGCGTCAGTCTCGTTATTTAATAGCCACATATAGTATTCTTTCGTGTAATAACTATGAAAGAAATGTTGAATGAGAGTAGGATAAAAGGAAAAATTCGCCGAATTTATGTCAGTTGAGTAATTTAATAAAAATAATCAATCCTTCTTGCGATTGCTCCTAGAACAGTAAAATGTCAATATAGAAAATACAGTTCAACATTTTACATATTTGTAAAAACTATTATAGAAATAAAAGTGGTCTTATTGGGGAAAAAATTGAATCTGGCAAATATAAATAACAAAATAAGACCGAAAATCACATGTTTATAAAAGGATAAAACTTTGGAGCCGGTTTTATGCTTCTCAATGGAGAGTTTTTAAATGAAAATGAAGGGAATGATTACCAATAGAAACTTGTTTTTTACAAAAAGGTTTTAAACAAAACTTTATAATAATAGTTTCATTGGTGTATTGTTTTAAGAAAAAGTTCTAAAATGCACTGCTAAAAAGAGTACGACATTTGTATTTTTCAAAAAAAAATTCGTTTGCATATGTTTTTCATCTTTTCTCAGAAATATAAAATAAAATCAGAAGACTAGAAGCTATTAAAAGTTTGAATTGAATCTAAAACAGAAATAATACTTTCTTCTAGTTGAATAGTATACAAAATTAGAAGTACACTGCATCTTTTCAAAATAATTCTATAACATTAATATGATTTCTTTTCTCTGTAGCTTTTATCACTTCAAACACCCGGTTTGTCATAGAATCACACAAAGATTGAATCTCAGTTTGGCATATATTGTTCCAAACATGATTAAGAGCATTTTGAAAATCTTTAAATGAGTCATATTAATTTCACATATTTGTCCTGCAATTAACGCCGAGAGGTATTTACGATTTTCCGATCAGGGCATTTGCTGGTCATGACGAAACTCAAATATTGTTGACATAGAACAGATATCTGATTGCCTTAGCGGTAAAATGGGAATGCCCTCTTGTGAAAGATCGACTCATTTTAAACAATATTTGCAACATAAGGACTTTAGACCTCTTTATATAATTATAAGCAGTTGGTTCTGGCACACGTATTAGTTCGGTTTATGTTCTGACCTTTGAAACTGTTGGGTTTTACTTAAAGATCGGTCGAATTAATCTTTCATCACAAGGAGTGAGTGTTTTTGGCATCTCGGTCTTCTTCTTAGTTCAATGAGTATTAGGATTTCCCAAAACGCTTGAAATAGCATTACGACCAATGTTAAATTCAAGGTTAATGTTTCTGTTGTTTTTCGTCATTTCTTTAAGCTATAAATTGATCTTTCTGAAATTACGATAATAGTACTCCTTTAGACATTGTAACGAAAAAAATATGATTTACAAACCACTATATATGTGAAGGTCGTTCAATAAGTCCTTAGAAAAACACGTAAAAAATTATTATAGATAGATTTTTTCCTACTTAATTTCCGTTTACCTCTGCACACTTTTTCAAGTGTTTTTCCAACTTTTTGAGCCATCTAAATTGTACATTTCGGAAGTTCCTCAAAATAGGCATCTGTTTGAGCGATGACCTTTTCGTTCGACGTGAACCGATTCTCGCCGAGCCATTTTTTTGTTGTTAGATATTAAAAAAAGAGTCACTGGGGTCCAAATCTAGTGAATACGGTTGGAGTTATAATAATTCGAACTTAAATTCCATGATTTTGGTTGTCGAGAATGCAAAGATGTGCACTTTATTTTTCAAATGAGGATGTCATTTCTTGATTTCTTCGCTCAACCGGTACAATAACGACTCAAAATACTCTCCAGTTGTCTTTTTCCTTTTTCCTAGTGATAGGTGTGTATGATTCAGAGTGCACCTCAAAAAACCACGGCCATCACCTTGCTGGCCGATTTCATCGAACCGATTTCAGTACTTTTTCTGGGTCTTTTGGTGAGGTGATTATCGGGGTATCGATCAGGTTCGAGGGTTTGAATGTTAAGATTTTTGATATTTGGGAGATTATTAAAGAAATTAATTGAGATATCTTGGATATGTTTGGGAAAAGTGATTATTTTAAGAGCTCTCCTAATTTGGGTGTTTTTCTTGAACCACCAGGGCTTTGGAAAACATACGTAGAATGGAATTATGAGTATTTTCAAGAATTTGGATGTTTTTTTTTTGGCGGCATACTCCCAAACGGGGCTCGCATAGCTAATAACTGGTCGCATAACGGAGATATAGAGAAGCATCTTGTTTTTGTTCTTTTTTTATCGTGAGAAATTCTTATATGCTTGATTTCTGCATTGAATAAACTGGTAGGCATTTAATAATGAACTGGAATGGAAAGGCCTAACATCTAAGACTAACTTCACAAAACTTACATTTCAACTAAAAAAGGCGTAAAATATTTCAAAAAGTT
The DNA here is from genome assembly GCA_019974015.1 of Nephila pilipes. Taxonomy (NCBI): domain Eukaryota; kingdom Metazoa; phylum Arthropoda; class Arachnida; order Araneae; family Nephilidae; genus Nephila; species Nephila pilipes. The sequence continues at coordinate 138,660 of BMAW01132841.1, read as the reverse complement.
AAGTGTCCTGTCTTTTTCATTCAGAGTAATTTATTTAACCAAATCCGTAGAACTACTTCTTAAGCTTTACCATAATCGAACACATCTGAAAATATTTATATAACAAAATATCAAACGCTTCGAAATGAAATGTTGCATTTTTGAGCTTATTAATAATGCATAAACCTAGTTTTCATTATTTTAATTCTAAACAAGTTTTGCTAAATTTCTGCTGCCAATTGGAATTGCTTTTTTCCATAAAATTAATATCAGCATCCTTCCGAAAAAGTTATTTAAAAATTCTACGATACTTACTTGCAACAGGAAGTTCACGGTCGCGAATTTTTTTGTGTTTAAAAGAAAAAATATATTTATGCGAAAAAATAAATCCATGTAAAGAACAACAAAAAATACTAAGAATTATAGCAAAGATTGTTAAATTTTTGTTGTTATGTTTTGAAATACCGCACACGAAATAATATTCAAACAAATACTCTATTTTAAAAGCTATTTTCGCAGTGAATGTACAAGAAAGATGAATAAAATGTAAAATCAGATTTAGAAAATTAATTATCTCATATTTTAGTTTAAATTCATAGCGATGTGTATATAATTGAGTAGAGTTTCTCATTTTCATATGCAGAATGAAAATTCATTATATATACACTCAAGAGCCAAAACATTATGACCACCCCTACATTTTGCAATGAACTCGCCTGGATGACGTGGAAGGCACGTGATCAGGTGGAAGTTTTATTTAACTGCTGCTGGAGAGTCTGAAGAATCATATTTCTGTGTGTGATGGGAAAGGCTGTGGATTTAAGCGACTTTGATAGAGGGCAGATTGTAATGGCTCGGAACAAGTATTTCCGAAACTGCACGACTCGTGGGTTGTTCGCGATCTACATTTGTCAGTACTTATGCAAAGTGGATGAATTACGGTGAAACCAGCAGTAGACGACATGGTGCTGGACGTCCACACGCTATCAAAGAAAAAGGTCGTAGGAGACTGTCTCGCATGGTGAAGCAAAACCGGAGCCAGACAGTGGCTCATCTTATAGCCCAATACAATGCAGGGCCAAGTAGAATAGTATCGGAGCACACTGTTCAGCGGACACTGTTGGATATGGGAGCAAACGTCCCACTCGTGTGCCTTTGCTGACCAAGCGTCATCACCAACTGCGCGTGCGCTGGGCCCGGAAACATCGCGACTGGTCCATGGATCAGTGGGAGAGAGTTGCCTGGTCGGATGAATCATGGTTTGTCATTCATCACGCCGATGGCCGTGTCAGGATACGCCGTCTTCCAGGCGAACAGTTGCTCCCTCAATGTACAGTAGGTCATACACAGGCCGGTGGTGGTGGTATTGTCCTTTGGGGGACGTTCTCTTGAGCATCTCTGGGACCCGTGGTTGTGGTAGAGCAGACCATGAATGCTACAGGGTATCTGAACATCATTGCGGACCAGTTGCACCCTTACATGGCCTCAGTTTTTCCAGCTGGAAATGGAATGTTCCAACAGGACAACGCCCCTAGTCACAAGGCTAATATTGTGTTGGAGTGGTTCCAGGAACACGATGCTGAATTCCAGTTAATGTCCTGGCCGCCTAACTCACCGGATGTCAATCCGACAGAACACATTTGGGATGTCATGGGACGGTAACTCAGAGTTCAAAGACCACCAATTCGCAATATCTTGGATTTGCGTGACCGTTGCTTAAACATCTGGTACAATCTATCTCCGGTCATCTACCAAGGACTTGTGGCATCCATGCCAAAGCGGGTTGAAGCTGTGTTGCGCGCCAAAGGTGGGCCAACTCGTTATTGACAGGTGGTCATAATGTTTTGGCTCTTGAGTGTATATATATATATATATATATATATATATATATATATATATATATACATGCATTCACGATGAAAAATTCCTTAAAAATCATTCTTTCTTCAGTACGTTAATGTTCTTAAATGCTTGGTTGTAATTAACCATGATAACGGTTTAAATACCTATATTTATTTATAACCTTTGACAGGAAAAATGAAAGATTTTGGGATTTTGAATTACGCTAAAAGTTCGAGAAAAATATTTGAAACGGTACTTAATAAGTCTGAATCGAACCTCATATAAATTGTTTGCTTAATACGCCTTCAAATGTTATACTTTTACAGAAAGCAAGAAACAAGTTGAGAACAGAAATATCGGCATTTTGTTTTATTAAATTAAAAATTAAATTCTTTACTTCCAACAATATGAAGATAAGATATTCTTCTTACCAATTTCTGTGTGGTGTTTTAACCCTCCAAGCGTTTTACTTTTTTGTGTAAAGCTATTCCGAAAGCGATCTACTTAAGCACATCTAAAGGTCGCTAAAAGTTTTCGCTTTCCATTCACAAACTCTTCGAAAATGCAAGAAGCTACTGTTCCTTCCCCCTCTTGAGTCGCGGGTGGTCTACAACCCTCACTAGGGTTGGGCATTTTACGACTCGAACCGACTCTTTGATAAGCGATTTCGTTGCCTTGGGGGAATCTTGTATGGCAGGCTGTAAGCAGGCAGAAATGGAGTTCATATTATTTACATCAGATCTTGGAAGGTGTTTGCCCGATCTATTGAGTTTCAATCGAAGTGTTTCAACAAATGAAGAATAAAAAATATAGCTTGAAAAAAATTGGTGGGTTAATAGTTGAAAATATTTGCTTGCAACAAACAATAGAAAAATTCTTTTTTTCTGTCATTTTTAAAACCTTTTTTTTTTTTTATTTTAATATTACGATTTTAACCGGGAAAAAGCAACCTATATTCATTGTTGAATAAGAGACTAAGAAAATATAACATTGTTTGCATGTTTTGAAAAAAGAGTAATGATTAGTATTTGCTATCAAGCATTATTTGTTTAATCAAAGCACCAGAATTTTATTAAAATTTTAATTTTGATAGAAGATTCAATCCTCAAAAGCAGTTTGCTTGTAAAAATAAATATAAATAAATAATTTAAGGGGAAAAAAATCTTAAATTTCGTAAAGGTCACGTGTTTCTAATACATTAATCGAGAAGCATTGGGTCACATATAAGTCTGCGTTTTTTGGCTCAGATAAAGAATCACACACTTATTCATTGTTTTCAAGGTATGAAGTAAAATTGGCGGCACTGTTTTAAAATTAAAATTTTGTGCAGAATTTATTTTGAAAGATAATATTAAATGCTTTGGTAACTTGCATAATATATTTAGTGGACGGTAACGCTGATTCCGATAAAAATGTAAAAATTAGTTTGGTCAAACATTTATCAAATCTGCAAAAAACATTTCTTCAATCCTGTTCAAAATGAAAAAATATCTTGAATCCAAAATCCTTCCCAAGACTGTGAATCCACTGAACTCTCAATAAAAGAAGTTGGTGTGGTGTGGAAATTAGGAGAGAGGGGTGCCAGCTCAGGTATCGTCCTCGTCACTTGACCGAAGTTCAAAATTACGAGGTCCGTCACCAAAAGCCCTCGTGTTGCTTCTAGTGCGACGTTAATAAAAAAAACTAAAACTCAATAAAAAAAGAAAACCTTCGAACTCCCAACAAAAGAAATAATTGAGTGTATATCAATTTGATTGATACATCAAATTGATATACACTCAATTGAAATTAAAATTTAGTTAAGTCGATATTATGTATATTATGTTTGACATTAGAAAAGAATATCATGAAATTGCGAAAGAATTGTGAAACATCTAATAACACATGTTTCTACCTATATATGCGAAAAATCATTCTCTTTGTACGCTGCGACAAAAACACAATTCCGAAACAGATTGGATGCTGAAGAAGGCATTAAGTTGCAGATTTCAGAAATTATTCCAGACGTAAAAATACTTTGCAATAAAAAACAATCATGGCCAAGTAATTAAAAAATTTCTTTTCATTAATTTGTTATATTCAAAAAAAATTGTTGCTTTTGCTTGTTATTCATAGGTTATATTTTAGAAACTCCCCCTCCCCCAATAAAAAAGAACATTAGCCAGCTTACCATTCACTAATCTTACTAAGACGTTTCTAATATGATAAAATGGAAATGCAATGATAATTTTGTACATTTGATTAGGATAAAGAGCTTTGATATCCCATTTTTTCTGCTGTTTAATCAAGGGGTTCCTTGAAGGTGTTGGTAAGCACAAAGGGTTCCTTCCTCAAAATGCAAAAGGTTGAATACCTCTGCTCTAAGCGAAATACCCCATTTACATCCATATTTGTGCCACGGCAATATACTTCCCATTCAATAAATAATTTTAAATTTTAATTGGATATATATTCTTCAAAATGTCAAAATATTTCTAACCATCCTCGAACCACATTTTAATTTTCACCTTTCCGTTTCTTTAGTGTTTTCAAACTTTAAATACATCTTCGTATTATATCTTATAACAGAAAATTGCCATCGATAACTTCATCTTACATATCAGTTATTACAAAATTGGCAACGAGAGAAAATTTAACCCTTTTAATTTTGTCTTTCAAAACAGTACACTTAAAACACTTTAGTTCAGTGAAGTTGACAGACATTTCCTCAAAGAATTCATAACAAATTTTGTAAGCAATTTTAAATTTTAGAAATGTATCCTTAATCCCAGGATTATAACTATACAGAATTGTTAGTTTATTCTTTAGTATTAATGATACGAATGAATCCTCATATCTCGTACTATATTGCAATAAAATAAATTGTAGCTCAAATGTTATCATATTTCATTTCTTGGGTAGTTTTATAGAAAAATAATGTCTGGCTGTAGAGAAAGCAGAGTGTATGTTTTGATTTATAGAAAGGGTGATGGGTTTTTTTTCCAAATTTAAATAACATGACCGAAGAGGATCATATAATTTCAAAATGCACTCTATTTGTGCTGTGTGTGTGCTGGTTTCAAAGTAAAACACCCTATTTTTGAATAGCCGAGGAGCTTTTTATATTCAATATCAACCTCAACTCAAAATTGCTTACGATTTGCTTCTCAAACCGTAAAGGGACTAAAATATATGTCTTAGTACAGTCCAAAATATTCACAATATGTAAAAATAATTTTCCTCTACTAATCATAGTCCATCTTACAAATTGTACCTAAAAACAGCTATATGTGTTTATTAGATCAAAAATTCAATTATAACAAATCAGATCTAATTTTTGGTAGTTTAAATTTCAATATAATATGCATATCTTAAAACAAATACGTTAGCAAAAAAATCAATTTATTCAAAATTTGTATTTCATGAATAAAATAAATCAGAGTTCACTTGTTCTCAAATAAATATAATTGTAATCAAAGTGTTTATGCAATTTATAAAAAAATGCAAAGAATCGTATATAAGCAATAATTTTAATTGTTACAAATGTTAAAAATATCAGATACATAAGAAAATAATATTAATATTTTATTAAATGCTTAAACAAAAGCGTCTTTAAAGTACCTTAATACTTATCTTTGGAACAGTTTGTTTATTTAAAAAAAGAAATATTTGTGAAACACAATATTTTTTAGTTACAATGGTTTATACAAAATTGTGTATATATATATATATATATATCTGTGTTGTGATGCGGGAAAATTGCAGTTATCTCTTAAACTTACTGAGTTATTCCAAAACTTTTGAACACAACATAATTTTACAAATATATCACTTTTTGAAATATAAAAAATAGCTCCAAAATAATAAGTTATATACTTAAAAGATGTGTTTGAAATTCGCAACATTCCTAGAAATTTACTGAACATTGTGGTAAAATTTCAATTCAATACATGAAATACTTTTTAAGAAATGAGATTTTTCGTAATAAAAAAATTTAAATCACAATTTTTCAGAAAATGCAAATAAAGATTTCAATGTTTCTTAAAGAGAATTATATACTTAGAATAATTAATTAACTAACTTACCCTAGAAGCAATTGTAAACCATTGTAAATCACTTTTCGTGAAAATAAAATAAAATACATAATTAAAAATTTTCAAAAGATATATAAAACACATATCTTATGTACAGTAGCACATATTTAAAGTTATCAACTAAAATGAACGATGAAATGAAGAATCAATTAAAAAATTTATAGAAATATTGGGTTTAAAAACTTAATACACAAATAAAAAATCTGCATAAAACATATGATATGGTATTTGATGATAATCTATAACTGTGCTAATTGCTTT
>BMAW01132841.1:98420-125398 GCA_019974015.1 Nephila pilipes | reverse complement strand
ATGGCCAAGTAATTAAAAAATTTCTTTTCATTAATTTGTTATATTCAAAAAAAATTGTTGCTTTTGCTTGTTATTCATAGGTTATATTTTAGAAACTCCCCCTCCCCCAATAAAAAAGAACATTAGCCAGCTTACCATTCACTAATCTTACTAAGACGTTTCTAATATGATAAAATGGAAATGCAATGATAATTTTGTACATTTGATTAGGATAAAGAGCTTTGATATCCCATTTTTTCTGCTGTTTAATCAAGGGGTTCCTTGAAGGTGTTGGTAAGCACAAAGGGTTCCTTCCTCAAAATGCAAAAGGTTGAATACCTCTGCTCTAAGCGAAATACCCCATTTACATCCATATTTGTGCCACGGCAATATACTTCCCATTCAATAAATAATTTTAAATTTTAATTGGATATATATTCTTCAAAATGTCAAAATATTTCTAACCATCCTCGAACCACATTTTAATTTTCACCTTTCCGTTTCTTTAGTGTTTTCAAACTTTAAATACATCTTCGTATTATATCTTATAACAGAAAATTGCCATCGATAACTTCATCTTACATATCAGTTATTACAAAATTGGCAACGAGAGAAAATTTAACCCTTTTAATTTTGTCTTTCAAAACAGTACACTTAAAACACTTTAGTTCAGTGAAGTTGACAGACATTTCCTCAAAGAATTCATAACAAATTTTGTAAGCAATTTTAAATTTTAGAAATGTATCCTTAATCCCAGGATTATAACTATACAGAATTGTTAGTTTATTCTTTAGTATTAATGATACGAATGAATCCTCATATCTCGTACTATATTGCAATAAAATAAATTGTAGCTCAAATGTTATCATATTTCATTTCTTGGGTAGTTTTATAGAAAAATAATGTCTGGCTGTAGAGAAAGCAGAGTGTATGTTTTGATTTATAGAAAGGGTGATGGGTTTTTTTTCCAAATTTAAATAACATGACCGAAGAGGATCATATAATTTCAAAATGCACTCTATTTGTGCTGTGTGTGTGCTGGTTTCAAAGTAAAACACCCTATTTTTGAATAGCCGAGGAGCTTTTTATATTCAATATCAACCTCAACTCAAAATTGCTTACGATTTGCTTCTCAAACCGTAAAGGGACTAAAATATATGTCTTAGTACAGTCCAAAATATTCACAATATGTAAAAATAATTTTCCTCTACTAATCATAGTCCATCTTACAAATTGTACCTAAAAACAGCTATATGTGTTTATTAGATCAAAAATTCAATTATAACAAATCAGATCTAATTTTTGGTAGTTTAAATTTCAATATAATATGCATATCTTAAAACAAATACGTTAGCAAAAAAATCAATTTATTCAAAATTTGTATTTCATGAATAAAATAAATCAGAGTTCACTTGTTCTCAAATAAATATAATTGTAATCAAAGTGTTTATGCAATTTATAAAAAAATGCAAAGAATCGTATATAAGCAATAATTTTAATTGTTACAAATGTTAAAAATATCAGATACATAAGAAAATAATATTAATATTTTATTAAATGCTTAAACAAAAGCGTCTTTAAAGTACCTTAATACTTATCTTTGGAACAGTTTGTTTATTTAAAAAAAGAAATATTTGTGAAACACAATATTTTTTAGTTACAATGGTTTATACAAAATTGTGTATATATATATATATATATATCTGTGTTGTGATGCGGGAAAATTGCAGTTATCTCTTAAACTTACTGAGTTATTCCAAAACTTTTGAACACAACATAATTTTACAAATATATCACTTTTTGAAATATAAAAAATAGCTCCAAAATAATAAGTTATATACTTAAAAGATGTGTTTGAAATTCGCAACATTCCTAGAAATTTACTGAACATTGTGGTAAAATTTCAATTCAATACATGAAATACTTTTTAAGAAATGAGATTTTTCGTAATAAAAAAATTTAAATCACAATTTTTCAGAAAATGCAAATAAAGATTTCAATGTTTCTTAAAGAGAATTATATACTTAGAATAATTAATTAACTAACTTACCCTAGAAGCAATTGTAAACCATTGTAAATCACTTTTCGTGAAAATAAAATAAAATACATAATTAAAAATTTTCAAAAGATATATAAAACACATATCTTATGTACAGTAGCACATATTTAAAGTTATCAACTAAAATGAACGATGAAATGAAGAATCAATTAAAAAATTTATAGAAATATTGGGTTTAAAAACTTAATACACAAATAAAAAATCTGCATAAAACATATGATATGGTATTTGATGATAATCTATAACTGTGCTAATTGCTTTTTTTTTTTTTTTTTCTTTTTTCATTTCATACAAAATTATCAGTTTAAAATATTTAGTTAACTTGGACATTGAAGCCGTTTCTAGACTTTTTTTTGTATTAGTATCCATATACTTTGTTATTAAACTTTGTCCAACACTCACAATAGAAAATGCACTATTGCAGATTATACAATTAACCAAAGAAAGGTCATTTTAATTGCTGTCTTAATAAGTGGAAACTCATTTTTAAACATTCATTAAAATATTTTTTTACTTCTCTTTGAAAAACCTATATTGCTCTAGGGAAAAAAATAAACACGCACTAGTAATATTTAGCTTAAAATTGTGCCAAATCACTCTCGTTTCAACCCAAAATGATGGATTCCGGGATCCCCGAAATGATGCAATTCTGTTCGGTGAACAGAAAACATATGGTGGGAATACAATTCCCTACTAAATAAGCGAGTCCAAACTTTTTTATGATAAAAACTGCATTTAGATAGAATTAGTATTTATTAACATAGCATTAGAAGCAACACGAAGGTCATTGGCGACGGACTTCGTAGTTTTGAACCTCGGTCAAGTGACGAGGACGACACCTCAGCTGGCACTCCCTCTTCTAATTTCCACCCTACCCCAACGGAAGGACTTTGGGCCCCAATAGATTTAACGTGCATCAGCCCCGGCTACACAACGGGTCTTTTGCGGCACAGGATCGAACTCTCGGCCACACGTTTAGATGGGAATGGGTTGGAACTTTTAAGAACTTGCATAAAATTGCCAATATAGTTCATAAATTTTTTAGGAGTACAAAAGGATGCAAAGGAATATTTTGGTAGTACATATTTTAAAAGGAATATGGTTTGCGAAAATGGAGTTCAAAATTCACATAAAGAGTACGGTTGGTTACCTTAGGTATTGTTATCTCGCAACAATGAATTGGAAGTCCATTCTAAAATCCTTTGTTATTAAAATGGGTTATTTTTACATTTCCCGCTGAAAACTGTAATTAAGAGAGTGGTATTTCCCAAAACTGCAGTGCCCTAAGCTTTTGCACAAGTAGTTCCTACCTAAGGCTGACTCTACCTAATCAAGTGAATATGACGTATTCTGTTCAAGATTATGGCCCTGCAGATTGCATTTTCCATCTATTTTAGACGCAAGTTTTATATCTTCTACACCAATATGATAACAGTGTACAATTTAATTTAAAATTATAAAATTGTTAACATTTGCGATAATGTCACTTATATCTATTTTTAATTATCTGTGAATACATCAAACATTACTTTATTATGTTGACGCTTTATTTAATATTACGTATAATATAACGAACAAATTTCGAACTGAATTTTAAAATGATTATTTCAGAAACTATTGTAGATATGCTCATAATTTTTGTATACCGAAGTTTTAGCATCTCAGCTCTGCTTCCAAGTAAAATTTTTATTTTATATTCATCAAATTTTTCAGCTTACTTTTTGCTAATAACGTGTGATTTTTAACTGATTTGTAAAAAAATTTACGGAATATATGAAAATATGCTGGCGATGAAATATATTAAATTTTGAATTTTATATTTTAAATTTTCATAGAATTGTAAGTTTTTGTGATTAATATTTTTTAACTTTGTATGTAACGTACATAAATATTTTTATCGTTATTTGAAAAGCAGATTTTCAGGGTAGCATTTGTAAAATTCCTAGTTGTATATTGTAAAGATTACAAAAAATGTCCGGATTTTAATTACATGTACTTCAGTTATCCTTTAACAGAAGATTAATTATAAGAGATTTTACACATGTGGATACTTTTTAATTTGAATCTTCAAATAATTAGTAACCAAAAGTATCTGTGCAAATGTACAGTTGACACTAATGCGTATGAACAAATATAAATGTGTGCCGACGCTTTTAATTACTAATTATTCGAAAAATCAAGTTTGACAAATATTAATTTGAGGGGGAAACCTCATTCTTCTTCTCTTTGAGGAAAGATGTAGTTCATTTATTTAAAATTTGGATGTATTTCGAAACATGACATTACAAAATATCGTGTGTAAGCTGTCCTGAATATCTGGTTTTGAAATTGTGAAAAAAAAACCAGAATTTAAAAAAAAAGTTTGTATTTTTCGGTATTATTTTTATTAATGTATTAGAATTTTTGAAAAGTAATGTAAGAATATAGAAACTCATTATTCATTGTAATAATTGAGAAAATCTTACAGCGTTTCTGATTTTGACACGTTCGTTTTTTTTGCTTTTTTTTCTTTTTTTTTTTTTCTTTTTAACTTTTTGACACTTTATTATAGTATTATTTTAAAACTGAAAGTAGTGATTAAGAACATATATGAAACAATAGAATGTATTTATTGTTTTCATACATTATCTGCATTTAAACATAAATATTTTATAGATATATATTTAGCGATGTTTTTCGAGATTTATTGATATAATATAAAAACTTAACTCTATCTGATAATTTTAAAGTGAGGGGAAAAAAGGTGAGTTTTTAGCAATCAAAGAAAACATAGAAAAAGTAATTTGTCCAACAATATAAAAAAAAGTAGGTTTAATACTCTATCTAAATTTGTTAAGATTCCAAATGAATATTAATTAAAAAATAGGAATAAAATCTAGTTAATTTTATGATTGAACTTTAAAGCGTTTTTGGATTGGTTTAAATAAAAAATTTTATATGGAAAGCTAGGTCAAAGGACGCATTTCTTTCATAAACCCAATAAAATCTAAACTCAAGTTGACCGACAAACACACTTGAAAGGAAATCTTCCCCTTCCCCTCTTGAACGAATGTCTCAATGGAAAATGTCTTAACCCTAAGGGCAAGAGTGGGGTTCCCTTGTGAGCCATAAAATTTCCTGTCAAAGTTCATTGTGTGTCCGCAACCCTCCCCAATTATCTAACAAGATGTAAAACTTTTGAAAGGGGGGAAAGGAATTGCAGAAAAAACCGGCGCAAACGATCTCGAATACATCCTGTGATGGCGAAAATACACGGCTCTGACGCTTTCGGTGCGCTCACAGCCACACGGGTTTATACGGCGCAAACGCTTTCGGAATATCTCGGACAGTACGGAAAAAAAGCGTGTGAAACGCTTAGAGGGTTAATAACGACAATAGCTCAAAATTATGAATACCATTTTAAAAGCCTTTTGTTAATTTTCAAAATTTTGAAAACAATTTCAAGGAATTCTTAATATCCTAACTGGTATTAATTTAGTAATATTGTTCATAGAAAATAGACTACAAATAAAAAAAATCAGTTCAGTTATTTTAAAAAAAAATGTTCTCCGGAATGGTGAGAATATTTAGTATTTCTCTTAATTAATATGTAATAGATGATTCTCTTCATTTCCTTTTCAATGATTTATAAGTACATATGTATAATGCACAGTGATATCGTACAAGAAGTTCTGAATATCAGAGAATACAGTTTAACATTAAATGAAACAAAAAAAAAAAAATTACACCGTATATTAATACTCTATATAAGATTTACTTAATTTAGATAATCGAGGTATTTGTAATGAATGATAAAAGGAAAAAAAAGAGCAAAATACATCTTTGATGATGAACTTGAAAATAAAAGGAATTTTTCATATCCTATTGTGCATTACTTTAGGAATATTGATCAGAATATAGACTGAAAAAGAAGAAAAAAGTTTAGTGCGTTTATTTATGAACAAATGCTTTTCGATACTTGAGAAGAATGTTTTAAAAATTTATCTCGATCATTAAAAATCACTTGATTTTCTACATTTCCCTTTTCCATAATTCTCAAAAAAATTTATGTGTGTAATATGAAGTACTATACTACTAGAAATTCTTAATGTAATAGATTACAGAACAACATAGTTAGAAACAACATTCATTTAAAAATATATCAGTACAGTAATTTAAATTCCAAGAAAGAGGACTTTGGTTTAAACAATTTAATTTGAGTTATGTGTCAAAACATTTCCTTCCGTTCCACAATTTTTAAGAATTTGAGTGTAAATAACTCCTTGGGAAAAAGGTTTCAGATATTAATTATTGATGTTATTGAATTAATGTATTGAATAGCAAATGAGCCAAAAACGTTGAAATTATAAAATATTATATTGAATTATGTATAATAAAAGCGTAAGTGAAGTAAGAGAAACGTAGAATTTTAAAAAATACTTACTTCCAAACTCCAATACAGTTCCCAAAACTATCACTGCTATTAAAATTTTCATGACGGTTAGCGTTATTCAAAAATATCAAGATATTTCATCTTGTATTTATACCTCTCAATTCAACATTTGTATTTGGCTTAGATGTTAAAGGAATGAATACTTCTGAACAGAAACTTCAAAAATATCACGATTTTCATAAAAATAACCTTTAAATACTAAAGATTAAAGTAAAGTTTTGTATAAATCTCAAATCTTTATTGCATTTTAAATTGAAATACTTTTCTGCAGCATGAAACTGTAAAAGATGAAATGAAATAAAAAAATTTAAAATTTTATTGACTTTTGATGTAAAACCGAGATCAGACCGTCCTCGTATCACGGAACTAAAAACAGTTTCGTCGTCATTATGATAATCACAACGATAATCAAGATTTCAGTTGACGAAATTAAGTTGAATTTTGTACAAAGACATTGTTGAGTCAGTATAAGTTTGACAGCTAATTTCAAGACAAGAAACAAATTCTTTTGAAAAATTGCAAGATATTAGTAAAGTAAATGACATTTACTACATAAACATTGTAGTGGCATCAACATGTGAAACATCGGAATTATTATACCTATAGACCATTTTCTCCCTTAACTAGATCATGCACTTTCCTGAATAATTCAGTAAAAGGAATGGTATTTTGTAGTAGCTTTATCTTCCCTGATAGAGATTATGCAGATAAAATAAACTAGTAAATAATAAAATAAATGGGTGAAGTTAACCAGTTGATCCAATACATATATTTTTTTAAAATTTCAAGTAAAATGAATAACAGGATTTTGAAAAATGATACAAAATATTCTCAAATGAATAAAACAGAAAAACAGATTAACCTTTTAAAACCATGACCTTCAAAATATATTTTTAATCGATAATCGTCTTATTCTCTAAAAGAAGGTTAACGAACATTGTAAACAAACATTAACACAGCATTATACAAACATTTACTTACATTTTTAAGACAAACTAATATTGCCATTATTTCTTTCACTACTTCGATAATATTTATTCCATCGTCATCTATAGAAGAAACTATATTACCAAAAGCGTAGATTGTATTTTGTTTGGAGCCTTTATCTCAGATTGTGCAACTTTTTTAATGAAGTAGGAAATAAAATACACTTCATGAATTACAATAACAGAAAGTTAGTTTTTTTTTATTCTAAAGCATCAACAACTGCTTCTCCTGCTTGTGATTTAAAGCTTCATTTTACAGACCATTTTAAATTTTTAATGCAATGTGAATCCAATAGAATTTTTATTTTCTTCTAATATTCAGAATATTGCAATATTTGCATGTAATAAAATGCTTCAGAAAAAAGAAAATAACTATTTTGGTTGAATCGAGTTTTTTTTTCTTATTCTTGAAAAACCTTTTTTTATATACTTGTGAAAGAACTAATTATCCATAAGATTTTCATTGAAATAGTTGTAAAATTATTTTCAAAAATAAGAGGTAAAATATATAATCTTGCAGAAACTTTCATAAATTGTTTTCTTTGAGGTCATCTTTATTGTATTGAAAGGAACAAAATATAATCCCCATTTGAGAAAGAAAATGGAAGTATCATAGGATTAAAATAACATTTACGAATTTTAAAAAATGGCTATGAAGTGGGAGCCTTTATTGAGTGATATAAGCATTTGTTAAGTTTGCCTTAGATTCCTTATTGTATGATAGCTTAGATATAAATTACAAAGTTTGTGATTGTAACTTCTAGATATTTTCGAACTTTTGGGGACGTTGCACAAAAGTTCCAAAAACAAGGACTTCATAGAAATTTACTTTAGGTATTTTGTGCGAGAAACATATAAAGCGTATTTGCTACTACTTCCAATTCTGCAAGCAAATCGTGCTTAAGGATGAAAAACCTCTATTACGTGAAACCATACAGTAAGGAATTATTTTATTTTTTGTTGGAATCATAGTTATACTTTGTACATTATCTGACATATGTTTAATATATGAAAAGAACATTGTCAAAAGTTTTAATAACTTATTATCTACTTTATTATTTTATCGTCTGACTTTATTTGAAATACGAAAAGAAAATTATCAATAGTTTTAATTTATTGAATTCTGTAATATTTTGTAGGTTGCCTTTATTCATTTTGTTGTCATCCTTTTTGAAATTTTTATTGTTTTCTTTTCAATCGAAATTTGAAGTTTGTGTGTGCTTTAAAATGTTGAGTTTCGCTCGCATTTTATATTTTTACTATAAAAGGAACAATATTTGTCACAAATCATGAGAGATTTACTTTATAAATACTTCCTAGAAGTCCATAAAATTAGCTAATCTTAAGCCATAATGAAATCCTGTTACTTCTTAAAAACAAATTTAAATGGCGTACTTGGAAAAAAAAGGTGGATAGATGCAAATTACGGTAAATAATTCTTCCTGCGTAAAAATAAAGATTGGTTCAGTAAAGGTTTTAATTATCCCGAGGAACCTCTGGGAAAACATTTCAGCGAAATTTCCGAAAAACACAAAATTCGGAGAGTTTAAATGTTGAAGGGAGTTGCCACTTTAAAAGCCAGATTGAAATTCGTTCCATCTTATTATAAGCTTGGAAAATCCTAGAAAGAGAATATTATCTTGAAGATCGCGAGGCAAATGAGTTGGAAGTAAAGACTCCTCTTCCTAGTTCTCTTCAACCATACCACACGTAGAGAATTTTGTCCATAGTCCCCATAAATAAGAGAATAAAAAAATTTGTAGCTTATTTCCACTTGGGGATCCACAGCTACAACTAGTCAGAGTGAGTATAAACAATCTTTTCATCGAACAGTAGCACAAATATGGATGCCTCAGAATTGTACTTGACTATAATATAGTTTCGATTGGATTAATTGACACGTACAACTCATAAATTGCTTAGTTAAACCAAATATCCTCGTTGCTGCGTTGTTATAGACCTGTGAAATTTGTGTTCTGCAAAGAAACACTGGAAATCTTCAAACAAATAAAAATAATTAATAAAAGGGATCAGATGTTACGTCATTACATATATTAATCAAATAGTGATATAACACAACTTTATGTGCGATGCTCGATAAACCGTAAATGTTACGACGTAAAACCGTAAATGTTACGACGTTATAAATGTGTTATATTCGTCAACAGTCTTGTCCTGAAAGAGCGGATTAAAATGCTTATATCGTATGTTAATTTGATATTAGAGCTGATCATTATTCCATTGGTGATTGATATTTCAATTTTGTATATGTGTAAAGCGATTTTAACTAGATTTACATTTATATACGGATTGTTTTTTTAAATTATTTAACCTGTATCTTGATCCTGTTCGTCTTTGATGAGCTTCACTTGATACACTTTATAATAAACAACCACTTGAGGACGATACTCGATCGTGTTTGAGGCCAAATCACATTTTAAATTATTCGATTTATTTTAATTGTGTTAAGGTATTTGTTGAACATTATATCACTGTCACCGGCTTATCAATTTTTCTTGTGCAGCATTTGATTCATCCAAAAATGCACTAGAATTTTTACAGAGTTTCGCGGAAATAATCATTTACTATTACATTTATGGTATCCTACGAGTCATATATTTGCGCATTCATCAAACTTGAAGCACTAAGAAGTAGTACTCTAGAACGAGGAATATATTGTACTTTTTGTAAATAATGGATTCGAGCAATTTAATTGGGTACAAAAAATATTTTTGGGGGCCACAATATATTCCAAATATTTTTCTTTTATGAAAAAGTGGGTTTCTAATGTATCTATCTGGACTATTCAAGAAGCGATGTCCAAAATTCTCAGATGCATGTCTTTAAATGTCAATATACATAGCTTAAGGAAAACTAGCAATTCACAATTGTTAATGGGGTGCATGCCCCCTGTGTCCTTCGCATTGATTTTATGCAGAATTCGAAAATTTCACTGAACTTTTTAATTCAAAATTTTTACTCCGGATGTGGAACTACACACATTTAAGGCTACAAGGTACTCTTTTTCAAAAAAAAATTTTGGAGACAGTAATATTAAAAGTAACTTATGTATTGTTTTCATACTATATTATTAAACTGATTCTGAAAATAAAAAGTCAATTTAACTAGTCCTTATTTTAAAATTTAAAAAAAATTTAAAAATTTTGAAGTTTTTTAAACCCTTATAAAATACACAATTTTTGAAATTTTTTAATTATTTTGAGTGATTTATATTTCATACATTATTGCAAACAAAAGTTAGTATGGATTTGAAAATCTGTTCCCTTGTTGATTTTTAATAATTATTTTTCTAGCTAAACCTGGAAAAAACAGGAAAATTTTTAAAATATTAACTTTAACATTTTTTAAAAAAATAACTAGGGATCCCAGACCTAAATCCATACTAACTTTTATAGAACACATATATCTCAGTATGTATAAAAAATTTCAAGACTCTATCTTGAACAGAAAAAAAGCCTTAGGGATTAGAAAACACTTACATCTTCAAAAATAAAAGTCTGAGAAAAATGCATTTAAAGTTTTTAAAGACATAAAACAAAAACTAATAATACTTGCAAAGATCTAAATTTTTAATACATTATTTAACTACTTATATAATATATGAAAACACTACTTTAATTAAATATTATGGCAAATATTTTTATTTATTCAAAATATGTTTTTGCAAAATATCGATATAGCATTTTTTACGATGACAGATAATTCAGCTTAAAGTTAACATAATAATTTCACAAAAGTTTTAAAACACAATACACTTATAAAAAATAATAATGATATAAATAAAAGTTTAAAAAAAGTTAAAAACTACCAGGTTTGTACATAGCACCTAATTTTTTCTGAATTTTAAGTCGACGCAATTTAGCAAGTTTTATTTTTTTCTGCGCAACTTTAAAATGTGCAGATTTCCTTTTCTTTCTGAAATAGGTTCTCCTATAATGAGTAAAGTACACTAAATGTTCTGATGACAAACTTGTTACAAATTCAATTAGCATCCTGAAATGTTTTTAGAGCTTTTAATGTTCCAACAATAAATTCAGGTATTGCACTCGACATGGCAATCAATACGACTCCTAGAAGCTGTATTTTCTTTGGAATATTTGTCCCATATCATCGAATGTAATGCTTCATTAGAATTGTGTGTCAAACCTCTGACACATGTGCTTAATAATTCAGTTGATGCTAATCGCTGATAAATAGGCAAGATTTTGGGCAAATATTCTTCGTTGATTGTTATTTTTACCCAATCTTTGTGAATACCTGATTTTTTTCCACGTGCTAATGATAACTGGTAAAAACACCAAGAGTCAAAGAGCAAGATTGTGTCCCGGAAACTAATACTCTCAGATCTTTCCCATAATTTCACAGCTGCATTTACTTCCATTGCACTAGATGATCCGACATGTGTTGTACTACAAACATTTTGTTGTCCTTTGTACCAAATACGAAATTCAGCACTTTCTTCTCCAAGCTCAAATTTAGTCTGTTCACATTCTCCACGTCGCTTTGACATTACTTCGTAGTCTATCACAAAGCCAGTCAGCAAGTCGATAACATATCCTATTCCGATATTTGACGTTGACGTATGTTCGCTTGTCAACCAGCTTCCATCATATGACATTCCAATACCGACTATATCTTTATCATTCCTTGAGCCCTACGCCTCAATGAAATCTTTACGAATATAAAGCAACGGCTGATTTGACCCAACAAGATGTCCAATCAGAACTTTTGGCTCATAATGTCTTTTAAAAGTTTTACTAAACATTATATTTCAATTCATATGCATGCAGAATTTTTCCAACGATGAGTAGCCAAGTCACAAACTTAATATACCTTGCACTAATCTCATATTTACATCAAATAGAACATTAAAAAATTGATGCTTGCTAACATTTGATATTTGATGTAATATAGCATCAATTAATTGTTATGAACATGTTTCACTCTAGGTTTGGTCACAATTAACACATACAACATTCACTTTATATGCAAATCTATTTCTCTGACCATAGCAAAGTTTTAAAGATACACTATGGCAAATATTGCTTAAAAATATTCCAAAATTATCTGTAAACAAACATTCAGTATCCACTATAATGTAATTTGAAAGATACTTTTATATGTAGCAGAAGTATTATAGACATTTGTATTCTGAAGTTTTGTAGTTATATCCACTAAAGCAGGTTTTTAGCATTGTCATTATCAGCAGTACTCCATCTCTTAGAAGTGTTGATTCTCTTCTCAAGCTGCGAAAGTTTTGTCCGTGGCATTTTTTCAACAGAAAAAACTTCACTTAAACAATTTAAAATAGCTTTTAACTTATATAAATTAGGTAAATTCCTAATTTAGCGTACTTCTTGGCGCGATTTTAAAAACGCGCCAAAGTGGCGCCAAATGCGGAATTCTCAAAGTCTTTAAGTCGGAATCGAGATGGCGTTTTGACCGTTGGACAAAAAATACATTAACTGTGAAATATAGAAAAACATGAGCCGAAGCGGTAGAAATGTTAAAGAAACGGCGAAATTTTATCCGATTGACAAAAAACGTATTAAATCAGCGTTTTGTGGCAAACATTAAAATAAGAAATCGGGTAGATCTTAATTTTACTTAAAACAATAAAACTTAGATAAATATATTTAAGATAGTATAAAATAAATGAGATTTTTTTTTAATAAATATACTTATATATAACATAACTACGAAATGTTGAAAAAAGGTAAGAAAATACGGTTAAATTATGACCGAAAGACAAAAAAACGCAGTAAATCAGCATTTGTGGAAGACATGAATATAATTTTAAAAAACGTGAAAAAAGCACTAACCTTATGATGGAGGGATGTCTGTGATCAGGCGGGTAAATTATGACAATCGCGTGAAGGAAATCTCTAAACGTATCATCATTCACAATGCTTTCTTCGGCAGTAGTTAAATTAGTAATAAATTAAAAAGTAAAATAATTAAGTAATATAACTAAATAAATTTAAAAGTAATATAATTAAGTAGTACAACTAATAAAAAATATAATATTAATAAGAAATATGATATATAGATAATATAGAATTAGAATAAATCAAATATAAATAGTATAATATAATAAAAATAATAATTAATAATAAAATAAAAATTAATTAGAATTAAATTAAATCAAATAAAAATAGTATAATATTAATAACAATTAAAATAAATAATATATAAAATAAATAAGAATTAAAATATATATAGTATAATATAATATAAATAAGAATTAGAATAAATCAATCGTCAGAATAGAAACGAGATTCCCTTTCATAGTAGGGTTACCACAAAAATACGATTCTTTCGATTTTACGACTTTCTAGAACTTTTCTAGCTGGGTTACCAGATTGGCGATTTATCGCCAATTTGAATTTTTCTCAGTCGCCAAAAGTGCGCTAATTTAAGATCCACCCATAAATTATATGCAGAATAAATATTGGTCTTGAGAAATACCTTTTCTTATCAATTTTGGCTAAGTAACTATAAGCACATCAAGAACTCAAAATATAAACAAACATAAATGATTTTAGTAGTGAAAGTTGAAGTTAATATCTACTTATCTGCAAGTATCGATATTATTTAAAAAATATCAGTAATTAATTAAATTTAAGAATGGAAAAATGCTTTAAAATGAAACCGAAACTAACCACGCCCCCCTCAGCTGTCAAAAATAGTGACTGACAATGCTCAGAAAACTTCACATATCTTAAAAACTAATTGGTTAATAGATCTAAAATTTGGGGCCAAGATTCCCAAATGTATGGGCTACAGGAAAATGCAAAAAAAAAAAAAAAATTCGATAAATTTGTCATTTTTAGGGTACTGTGTAGCCTTAAGCATGAAATCGTGTATTAAGTCGATATAGACTTTAAAGGAAAAAAGTTGCCTGTGACGAGACAAACTGAATTGCATCATCATCTGTTCAATGATTTTCAGATTTATTCTTGATCTATCCGGGACTTACTCATGTTCTCTACAGCGAGACTGACATGGGTAACAATATACTGTGGTATCCCGACTTGGTGAAACAATCCATCACGGATTATCACAAAAATAAGATGCTCAAGGGCAGAATTATTATACCAGTACATTCTCCATATGCTTCTCCTGTTGATATATATCAAAAAAATAAGGGGCAAATTTGCAGATTCTCCAGACGCGTACCAATTTGCTATAGATTAGTAAGCTAAATGCTACCACTAGCTATCAACTCTTCCCACTCCCAGTTATCGATTACTTGATTATAATTATCCACACTGTGCAATATTGCGTCGACTCTGGATAATCGATCCAGTATTTTTTAATTGGCAGTAAATCCGGTGGATATTCAAAGAACAGTATTTACCTGTATGACTTTCGGGTTTTCAGATAGCTCTCCAACAGGATATTGATATTATTTTCAACCCTTTGAGGGGCTGTATATAAAAAACATTAAATTTTAGTTAAATTCATCTGATATGAATTAAAAATGTTAAAAGGACACAATATCATGTGGTAAAATTAATTTTTATTTATTTCTAGATTTTTAAGACCCTATATATAATATATACCACTACCCCTCTAGAACATCTTATTTGCACACTCGTTGTTTCGTATTCCTTTGAATAAATATTAAATACTTTCATAAAAATGTATACCATTTTAGTTAATTTGGTAAATATTGAGATCATAAAACACTTTTGAAAAAGGAGAACTTTATGACGTATTTTTAATTGTATGAGTGATAATTAATTTAAAAATAACTTTTTTTATACACATATGATTTTCATAATTTAATGATAAAACTTTATTATATACCTCATAAACCAAATTTAGAAGAAATACATATGCAGTTTTATTTAAAATAAGGTACATTTTTATTGCATATACTGTAAAGATATTTTCTTCCTCACTTGTTTCTGAAGGTATAGTCGATCCATCAAAAGGGAGCTCTTTATACAAAATAAGTTTTTTTTTCAATCGAAAGTCCTCGTGTAGGCATTCTTTAAAAGATATTTTTTTAGAAATATATATTTAAAAATTAAAAAAAAATAATTAATTAAGGATTGATTATAAGGCTACTTTAAATAAAATTAAGTGTAAGAGTAGATCCGTAAGAGCTAAGAAACCAGCCATCAACAGTAATTATTCGCATTCGAAA
This sequence comes from Nephila pilipes, assembly GCA_019974015.1. Taxonomy (NCBI): domain Eukaryota; kingdom Metazoa; phylum Arthropoda; class Arachnida; order Araneae; family Nephilidae; genus Nephila; species Nephila pilipes. Next base: position 109,766 of record BMAW01132841.1, on the reverse strand, counting down.
CATACCCTTTCACATATGTAATGGACAGATGAGTCAAAAGGAAAAAAAAAGGTTAGCCCTCAATTCTGAAGTATTTATGGGGTGGACACTCAGTTATTTTTCCTTCCTTTTAATCATCGCTAAAGCAGTATTCCTAGATCTTTTTAAGTTTATAAAAAAATCATCCTATCTTTCATGATTCACATCTGGTGCCCTAATGCTGAGGACTCTGGTCTTCTTACAAATCGGGTAACTCTTTATTGTGTTGTATCTTTTGTAATACCTTTCTTCAGTGACTTACATCTTAGTTTATTTAGATTCTTTGATAAAGTTTACCCCTGGAGGATTTGAACCCCTACTGTCGTCCCTCAATTGTCGACAGCTTGTCGTCCATTTTTATTTAATGCTAACACTATATATCAATTATTGTTTGGAAGACTCATGTCTATTAATAACAAGTCCCTAATCTGCTGTCTCCAGCCAGTTCTATCATAGATGACTTCAAACACTCTCTTTCCATCTGCGCTTTGTTAGATTTTTTTTCCTTTGCAATAGTTTTGGTTTTGAGAAATCCTTTTCCCCCCTGCTCTTTTGTTTGTTGTCTTTCCGTGGGCACGCACAGCGTTGATAAATTTTTACTAGCCATCTAAGGGGCCATTGTTCACTTTTCAATTTTTTATCGGTTGCTTTAATTTTAATTGCATGTAGATAATATATATTCAATTTAATAATTTAGCGTTTGCATTAATTTTAATTACTTTTAAATATATTCAATTTAATAATTGATCGTTTCCTTTAATTTTAGTATCGGAAAAGTTTACTAATGTCCATTTCTCTAAACTCCATCGCTTACTTTTAATTCTCTTATTTATGTGAGTAATTTAATAATAATTACAAAAAATGTACACCTTAGGTGGTTAATTCTGTTCGTTGCAAAACTTTGCATATAACTTTTTTTCCTGTTTTAAATTACTTTTCTTCATAGAATAAGTTTGATTTTTGCCTCACTGGCACTTTGTAACATATTTAGGACCTCTATCTTTCATTGTAATAAAGTGAACAGTCACATATCAGTTTCATTCGAAAACTTTCGTGCTGCCATCTGATGTTACCTAACCCTCTGTGTAGGTGGTGGTATAAATTTTATGCCACTTAGTTTGAAGTATGAAATGAATAATTTATATATTTTGTTTTGAGTAGTTAACAATGTTTACACAAAGTTTCAAACATATAGATTGGTTAACTGATGAATTTAAAATTTTCAATTTATTTCAGAAGCATTTCTTTAAGAGATTAAACAACCACTTATTAGGAACTTTTATTAGATTCAAAGCAATAGTTTTTATATTCAGTCTGCATGTTTCTGCTTTCTATAATTTAAATAAATAACACTAAAATCTACCATTTGAAGATAAATGTGCTGGAAAAAAGGTATTTTACAGAGATTTTTAGGTGCTAAATATATGGTATAAATATATACCACCACCCCTGAAATTATTAAACCTACGGGAAATTGTTTGTGTTTATTTGAATGATGAAAATGCTTCCCAGTCCTTTAAAGAGCTCTTTACTAATATTCGTTCTATTTGCACCCATTTACCATACTCTGGGCTAACATTAAATGAGGGAAAATGCTATTTAACGCAAGATGAGCTGAAATATCTAGTTAATATTTTTTAAAAATTAATTTTATAAAGCTGGTTAATATTTTATAAAAATAGCGTTCAGACTGACTCCAATAGGATCAATTTAGTATTAGAAATACTGATACCTAAAAATGCAAGCAATATTTCTTAATTCTGAGGTGTAGCATGTTGGTACCAATAGTGTATATCCTATTATGCAAGCAGCTCTGCAAACTATTATACGATTTAAAACGAAAAACAGTCAAATTTTATTAATCTCCTGCCGTTCAAAATGATTATGGCACAATCAAGCTACCTCGACATCAGCTCCATTATTGCAGTTATCAGAGTTCAGTGTCCTCTTTGAATTAGATACCGACACCAGTAGTGTTGGAGAAGAGGCAATGATGGCTTAGATGGATATATTATTACCTTACGTATCTCGAACATTAAGGGTGGCAGATCGAAATTATACAGCAATTGAAAAGGCTACTGTTGCTATTTGGGCGCTACAGAAATTTCGATCTTATTTTGGTTATCTGCCTACTACAGTTATAAAAGATTATTCTGCTCTAATTAAATTGACAAACCAGAAAAACGTTTCTAACAGAATGATGAGATGAGCGTTGAAATTAATTGAGTATAATACTAAATGGGAACACTGACCTGGGAATCAAAAGGTGGTTACTGATTTGTTATCTAGGAACGTATGAGAATGGACTGAATATTCCTTAATTTCTTGCACTGTAATAAATTCCCTTGTTTTATATTCTAGAAAACAAATAATCCGTAAACATACAGAGGAACTAAAATTGTAGCATATTTATAAATTCCGGGAAAATCCGGTTTATATATCAGTAAACTCAGCGATTTCTTACAATTGGTCCCAAGATTTCAAATTCATTGAATGAATTCTTTTTTACGCTAAGTATTTGAATTCTCATAATTAATTCCGAACTAACATTCCTAAATCTTTAATACTGTAAATATGAAAAGAATTCCTCGATAATTCAGTTTCAGGCTATTTTAATAATAGGAAAACATGCGAAAGGGTGAAAAATTCGTGCTTTTTTCCTAATATACGGAAACGCTTAGGGGAATACGAATCATCGAGCGACACTTGTTCGAAATATAATTAACGTGACACGTAACTGCTCGTCTTGTTTCCAATTAAAGATGATCGTTTCCAATATTTATAGTTACCCTAATGAGCCCATTTCTCTAGATTTACTAAAAATTTATCCAGCCTCGCAGCTTGATCAGAACTGACAAGGTTAGTTATTATTGACATTTTTTTTCTAACCGGAGAGAACTTGTACACTTACATAAGAAACTTCCATCAAAAATAACGTTAACACCACTACGAAGACCCTACGAGTTGCAAAAAAGATAAAATCCATTTCGCAAAATACACTTCAGAACTAACGTTCACCTGAGGAGTGCACCTTCTAGGAAGAAAATTGGGATGCAAGACCGATGAAACATTCGGCAAGTCTAAGCACAAATTACACATCCTTTTGAAAGAGCTAGAAAACCAAAAGATAATACCTTTTCACTTTTTTTTTTCTTCTTAGAATTTCTTTGACCAGACCGGGCTTATAATTAAGGATATAAATGCACGTGATATGGCTACTTGCAATAATTATATGTATGTGTATAATGTAAATGTATATTGCAATTAAAATGACTCTTATAAATCAGTGTTCGAAACAAACTACTCGAGTACTTTAAAATTTCAAAGTTCAGACCCACTAATTGCCTCTGTTATATTGATGAAGAAGCATCCAACTGATGACACAGGTTGGCAAATAATTTTTTCTACTGATAAACTATTGTATTGTGATTACTCAAAAGCAATGGATGAGAATAAAGGGACGAAAGGTGGATTACTAAGAGGTTTTGCAGTAAAATTTGCAGCGCTTTTGTGATTTTTTTAAGAGATACCCCATAGGGTTTTGTGGATTCCAAAGGGGTTGTTCCCATGCACTTTTACCCTAAAAGGATATCCCTTTTCAATGCTGTTCTTCCCCATGTACAATGCTTTCTCCAGTTTACAATTATCTCATATTTAACTTATCTAGGATAATTTTTAGACCTTTAGACAATTGGGAATAAACTAAATTCTTTCAGATAATGGATCTCTACTTCTAGATATACCATCTTTACTGACATTAGTTCTATAATAATTAACATCAAATCTCATGAATTAGCTTAGTTCAATTAGAGATTTTTGACATTTCCGTTATTCAAAACTTTAACGTAATACTACGCTAGATCATTAAACCTACCAATAAATCAAGTTCTGTTTCTGAAGAAGGTTTGTAACGAATCTTCTTTTAACTCACATATGAGTTATTTTCTGACTTTATATGAGACAGACTTTCACAGTTCCTTTCGAAACAAATTAAATGTGGTTACGCAAATTAGGTACGCTTTAGATATGTAGTGAATAAATATAAACAAGTCGCATAAAAGAGATAGAGAGTTGGATATGACGATAGAAAGGTTGCAGTAAAAGAAAGACCATGGTAAGGGGAAGATTGTGGTAGTAAAAAGATTTCAAGAACGTGAAGGCTTTGAATAGTGCTCGGGAATTACTTGCGTATTTGTGTTTTCTAAAAGGAGTAGGATCCGACAATGAAAAATCATTTAAGATAATAGGATAGTCAGGTAACAAATAGACGTCTCTAGTTGATATCGCTTAAAACAGTCGTCTAACATGCTTGCAGTGTGATAAAACATAAAAATTTGCTTACAGTGGGATAATTAGCCACAAATAGTTTCAGCGCCCACATGTGAAAATTGCTCAGATTTAATAAGATCACTTATTTGTCCTCATATAACGAATTGTTTCGCTTCAATTTTTTTTAAGTTTTCACTATCTGTTTGCTTTTCATATTCTGCGTTTTCTTTATTTTCATCAAATGAAGGCTTTTTTTTCAACAAAATCATCTTTAGCAAAACAATTTTTTTTTTATTTTCGAAGGTAAAACATCCCCCGCCATACTTAATCTAAAGTGCTTATACCAAATCGAAGATTTACTGATAGATTAAGTGTAGTGAATTGATTTGGTATTTTCAAATGCGAACATTTAGTGTTTGAGGATTTGTTTCAAGTAATCTCTTTCAAAAATTTAATTACTGCTTGGTCCGAGGTTTGTAAATGAACAGTCGTATCAGGCGGGATGAGAACGAACTCATCATAAATCAGTTTTTGCGAAACTGAACGAATTAAGCCGGGATTATCTACATAAAAAGTACTTTTTAATTTGTTTGATTATCCCTTTATAAAGGTTTGTTAACCATTTTTGAAAAACGTCTCCTGTAAACCATGATTTATTTGTTTGAACCGTAGTCAATTTCAAGTGATTTCTCGCTTTTTTATTGAAAAAGTACGTGACAAAAAAAAACCCAGTTTCATCTGTGTTAAACATATTCATGAGCTCATCTATTATTTTGAATATGATATCGCTTTTTGAGTTTATCAAGCCATCCATAGCTGGCTAGGATGTCGGATAATTACAATCTTGTAGCATATTTAGTAACTTTATTCTTAGTGAGCGGCTAGCTACAGACATGTTCTTGTTTTTATAATTTTTAAGCATTTCAATATTTCTTCAACAATCTTGACAAATTTTAAATATTTGAATCGTATTCGTTCTTTTAAGTGAATTATAATTTGTCAAAATATTTGAAATTTCATATACCTTGGAAATGTTTTGATTTTTCATCCCATTCTCTACGTCTTTTATTTCGCTGTACTTCTCTTTTATTCTTAAATATTTGCGTTTAGGGGTCAAATTCTCTATAAGAAATCTATTTCATTCCCCAAAGAATTTTCTTTTCTTTAAAACGTGGTAAGTTATTTTTTCCTTATTTAATATATATCCTATCTTATGAACGAAATTCACGGGAACTTTTTGCTACACTAGTAATGTTCGAAAAGTTCGATTTTTATTCGAAAATTTTTATTCGATTTTTAGATGTGTGTGTTCATAATGAAATCTCACTGATCCTGTAAAAATATTCGATAATTAGATATTTTCGATAAATAGAAGCTCAAAAAAGGTTCGATCTTTATCGTTTACAATTTATCTTTCTTTTTAAGTCACAAAGCTGTGATTCTACAAAAGTACTACTTAAAATGACACAACTATTAGTTTTAAATAATAATAAACAGTTTTTCTGTTCATTGGCAGTTATTCTTAAGCCTTCTGAAATGTAATTTTCAATTTAAACAATATTATCTTGCGAAACATTTTATCAAAACTTAGCTCTTTACGTACATTACGTAGCGTACATTATTCTCGCTCAAAAGACAAGTTTAATTTTACTTCAAACATTCTAGTAAAGAAATGAAATGCTTTAAATCATTTAATTGTACTCAAAGGCTTTAATAAATTCATAAAATCTGCTTTGTAGTTTAGGAAAAGTATACTTTTTATATACTGTGAATTTTTCATTGGGAAATTTGCTCATGCAGTATTAGACTCTGGTAATTTGTATTGCCTCAGTCTTTACAAATCAATACTTAAAAAAATCATGCCAAAATACAAACAAAATGGTAATTATGAATAATAATAATTATTCTAATTAAATGCTTAGGTAGTTGCAATTCTTCAAATACCAAAAAAAAAATGAAAACTAATAAGGAGAAATTTTGTATTTAGTCTGCTAGTGAAAAACATAATGTAGAATATATGTTTCAGAAAATTAAAACAATACATTAAAGTATGTCATTACAGCCTATGAATTACGTCTTCTTGAGCTTAAATCCAAAACATAACATACAAAATAATTTTTTACACGAGACAAAAAAAAAAAAAAATTGTTGAGAAATGGCAGAAAAGCTTTCATGTCAAACTATTAAACCTATTCACCAACATTTAATATTTTTGGATCTTGTTTGTTCTCTGTTGACTTATTCATTTCGGGAGAAATGAGTGTTCCTTTATGACTCATCCTAATTTCGCAGGTGAATTTCTCCGATAGATAATTAAAGTGTAGTTAACTCCATATATTTATTTAGCTATGTAGATAAGCATACGTAATTCTAAATGCTTGTATAAAATAAAAAGAAATACGCTACCTTTAGTTTATTTTAAAATGTTTCATGATACATGAATATTTTTACATGATACATAATGTTTTACTAAAATATTATTTTGAATAAAAGAGTTTAGAATGTAGTTATACGTTCCATCGTCATCAATTTTAACCTTGCAAAAAGGTATGCAATCAAAAGCTAACAGATTTCTTCCTCCTCATTTACAGATACAGGCACACTGTTTATTTGTTGTTAGAGGCATGCAATCGGGAGGACAAATAATAGGACATATAGCTTTTGATCCTCCATTACAGACGCAGCTACATTGTTTACCGTTGCGAATAATCTTGCAGTTCGGTCCGGTGCAAGATACAGAGGAAGTATCTGCAAAAAAAAAATGAAATATATGCATCATTGTTTACAGTAAATTTCATAGCAAAAAATTTTCTCATTAAAAAGTGAGGAAAGCAATATTAATCTAAATCAAGCCGACTGAAAAAGAAAGAAATGTGTTTTAAAATTATTGCATTATTATTCATTAAATTAACTTCAATAACAGAAACACCCAAACTATGTATTATTTTCGATAAATAATTAGGATATTTTTCTACAATTTTTTTTGACACAACGTCTATGTTATTTGTTCACAGAGCTGTTGTATAAAGAAGTACTGTGTAATAAAAATTCAATTTGGCGTATAGATCGAAATAAGAATGTATAATAATTTTAAACAATAGTTATATAAAATTTTTCAAATAAATAAACTTGAATTACTTTTGCAATCACACTTCGGGCAAAGTCCAGACACATCTAATATGCATGGTGAATCGCATTGTGAAATATTTCGACATGTAATAGGAATTTCGTCTGCACCTATAAGAGTAATTTAAAAACATCACTTAAATATAAACAACAGTAAAAAGTTAATAATTAAGTGTAATATATATGAAAATACTTTATTTCATAGTAGTCATTTATATTTCTCGAGTTTTAACTCATATATTTTCCTCAATCAATCTATATAACAATTTTTATAGTACTGTTTATAACGTATTATCGTGTGCGTTTAAAAAATCTTTATTTTCAAGACGAAGTTCGTCTTAAAACTTTCGTATAATCAAAAAAAAATCTCACTAAAATGAATAATTTTGTCCAATTGTTTAATACGTTACTTTAGGAATGCTCAAAATATCGAAAGGAAGGAATCAATTAAGTGGACCTTCAAAGAAATAATAGAAACTTTCTCGAGAACTTCGAACTTTTTCATTAATCTCAAACTCATTCTGCTTAACAAGATTAGGGATGAAAATGCATTCAGCATATGAAAGTATCCATGCTTCATCAATTGTTTTTTTTTTCGGATATTAGATGTGTTGGTATTAATCATCAATTTTATTTAGGGGGATATTAAATGTATTGGTATTAATCATCTATTGCTTCTTTTTCGCACTTAAGATTTTCTAAAAGGACCAAACGTATCCAAAACGCCTTTCCACTTAATCTTGATATTTCTATGTTATTAAAAATGTTTCCCCGAAATGTTAAATATACATTATATTTACAAAATATATATTTGTAAATATATAAACATGCAGATAATAGCTTAGAAAAGTCACATATTTAAAGCCCCAACTTCTTTGATGTTGACAAATAATAACATATTTATGCAATTATAAGTTTCACAAGTCTTGCTTTACAATATTTATAATATCATAAAGTACAAAAATATTTAAATTTTATTACAGCATTATTCACCCAGTTTTATTTAGTAAGCTTACGATAAAATTTCGATTACAAGTGTTCCCATTTTCTACAATTGTTTCGCTTTTTAAAAATAAGAGGGAGCATAGCATACATTATAAACGTGATGAATAGAAAAAATATTTTTTTAAGCTCTTTCTGATTAAAAGAGAAATTAAAAATTACAAAATGAGATATAATCTATTAGTAATTATAATAAAATTATTGTATTAACTCATATTTTAAGTAGGTGTATTTTAAAAAAACGAAAGGACACTAGATTGAAATGGAAGAAAATTGAATATTCGTAGAAATACGCCCATAGCTGAAACTTTATGATGTACATTTCAAACGAGGGTGCTCAAAAAAGTACCCATTCATAGAAAGATCACATTGGAAAGGTAAACAGATGTTACCACTTAATGCTGCCTCTCTTAAATGGTGTCAAAACAATTTTGACACATATTTATCAGTTCGTTTTGGGAGACGGAGGCTACAATCAAATTTTGATCGCGGCCACATCGAGTTACTGTCCTTGAAACCTTGATTCATCAATATGCCTTGCAAACCAAGCAAAGAACAAAACAACGACTTTCTACAAGTATGTCTGCTTCGAATAAAGCACATATGATCTGAAAGGTCAGAAAAGTTATCGTGATGATTTTTTTGGAGTGAGGAAATGAAAGATTTCACACACATTAACTTTTTAGAAAAAAGAATGAACAATCAATGTTGATTACTGCAGAGTTACTCCATTCCCATTTTCACTCTTAAACCCTTTTCCCATTCCTAACACGGATACTTTCTGAGCTGCCCTATGAAATGGATTGTAATAACTATGAAAGAAATACAGGATAAATATAGAATGAAGAAGGAAATTCTCTCACAAGGAAGGAGTGTTTCTGACCTCCCGGTCTTCTTTTTTCTTCACGAGTATTAGGGTTTCTCTAAGATCTTGAAATAGCAATATGACCAATAGTAGCTCATTGACAATATTACTGTTAAATATTTTCTTTCATCCCTACAAGCTATACTTGACATTTTTGAAATTACGTTAAAGTTACTTCATTCGGCAATGTAATGGAAAAGTATGATTTACAAACCATGATATATATATATATATATATATCATGAACTAGATTATTTATATCATTAACTAGAACTTCTAGAGGAAAACGTAGAAATCGAAAAATAAGAGACTTGTCAACTATTAAAGAAAAAATGTTTCAACTTGGATTCGAATTTGAAAAGAACTATCTCATAGGACATATTAAGCACTTTATGTTCGGACTTAATAAAAGAGAGGTAAAGATTGTCATGGATATTTTGAATAATGAAGTTATTCCGGATTCTCAAGGATTTCATATCATTGGAGATATATGTAGATATCTTTGCCATAAAATGAAAATTGATATGAATATTGATGAAAAATATATTACAGAATATTGCACCTTTCTATATATGAATAAATCATTTAATAAAATTAATTTTTCTGGTGTGTTTCAAAAACACATGGCTCTATTTCCAATTAAAAATATCAGGATAAAAAGAGCTTTTAAGTACAATAAAAAACTAGGTAGATCTATTTTTAATTACAATAATATTTCAGAGTCACAAACACCACAAGTGTGTAAATGCAAAGATTACAAACAATATATTGATTCATTCCATCAACATGTTGTTACGGGAAACATGAACATCGTTAAAAGCGATTTATTGAGAGGTTTCATGAATAAGGGAACTGGATTCAGGCTCATGATTACTAATAGTAACTTTGTAGTGAGAAAACAAATTACTAATGATATTGACAATTTTATTCTTAAGGTTGCAATTAAATATGGTTTGCCAATTGAGGCATTTGATGAATTTAGGTCATGTGTTTTGAAGAAAATTCTATATTTGAATTTTAAAGTGGATAGGGAAATTACAATTAAAGATCTAAAACTTGATATAGATGATTTGCAGAAGGATTTTGTTATCGTTTATGTAGATAAGGTTCCTGCAAATTATGCAATTATTTGCAAATTTTACTATCATAAATTATTGAGTGAACATGTAATGAATAATAATACTTTCCAGTTATCCAAATATAGTAACAGAGAAATAAATAATCGTCTTTTGGCATTCAATAAGAAGGTGGGTTTACACCTTACAAACATTAAATTTCCTTACATTTTCTTAACGCCAAAATTTCACAAAAATCCTGTAAAATTTCGAAGTATTACGAATGGATATAACACCTATATCACTAAATCTGGCAAACTTCTTCAATCCATTCTTCAAAAATCTATTGAAAATTTTGAAAATACCGCTATTATTAAAAATAGTTTTGAAATTGTCAAAAACATGAAGGAACAAGAGGTATTCTCTATACATGGATATGATTTTGAAGACCTTTTTAACTCAATAGATATTCAAGATTTAATTAAGGTTCTTGCAATTTTATACAATAAATATCATTTAAATCAAACAATAAAACAGGAAAAATTCAATACTCTCGTTAAACTTGTATTACAAGAGAATTTTATAATTTTTGGTCAGAATCTCTATAAACAAATTCAGGGTCTCCCTCAGGGAGGTCCAGCTAGTAATTGTCTGGCCAATTTTTATTTACATTTTTATGAATTAAAACAGATTGATAATGATTCTTACTTTCTTTTTCGTTACATAGATGATCTAATTATTTTAGGTAAAACTGAGGATTTCAAACCAAATATTTCATTTTACCCTAATTACCTCAAATTATTAAAAACTAATCTTAATTCAAATACAGTAGAATTTTTAGATCTCGATTTGCAAATAGTTGACAATAGACTTATTAGTAATATTTTTGATAAAAGAGAGAGATTCAAATTCAATGTAATTAAAATACCTTTTTGGAACAGTAATCTACACAGATCCATTTATAGGAATATTTTATTGGGCTTTTTATTACGTAATAACAAATTAACCACA
>BMAW01132841.1:18961-98020 GCA_019974015.1 Nephila pilipes | reverse complement strand
TCATGATTCAAAACATATACAACAAAATAAACTTCTACAGCTACCCTTCTTTTTTTTTAACAGTGCGAAATTCGTATATGCTTGTTTTACGCTTTGAATACGAGTAAAGTGGTAGATATTGAGTATTAAACTCGATTGAAAAGGCCTGGAAAATGAAGATAACTCCAAAACAAATTCCAACTAAAAAACGACATTAAAAATTCCAAAAAGTTAAGTGCCTTTTTCACGCGGTATAATTTACTTAATCTAATATCTAATAATTAGATTAATCTTTTATATTTTACCACATCCACACACAATTGAAAGTATTTACATTATCAGAATATAAAAATTTCAAATGGATTTGTTGCACCTTTTTAACTGATGCATCCTGTAGGAACATACTGTTCATTTTTTTTTTTTTAAATCAAGACAGTTTTGCGAAATTTCTTATGCTACTAGCCATCACTTTTTCCTAAATGTTTGATATCCTTATTCTTCCGAAAAAGTTATATAAAAAATCTACGATACTCACTCGTATTAGGTGGTCCATGATCGCGAGTTCTTTTCGCATCTGAAAGGAGAAGAAGTATAATTGTGTTTTAAGGAATGACAAGAAAAGCAACAAAATAATAAAAATAACTGAAGCAAAGAATATTCTTTTGTTCATGATTTTTCAATTTACCTATCAACAATTAAAAATTACTTTAAGGTTTTGTGCACGAAAAGTATCTGAATAAATGTTCTATTTTAAGTTTTAAAAACTATTTCCAATTTTTAAAGTAAATGTAGAGTAATATGAATGAAATGGAAAGTGAGATGCATGAAAATAATTCATCACAAACTTTTAGCTTAATTAGTAGCGATATGTATATATATGAGGGAGGGGATTGTTGATATTACCGTCAATTTCCCATAATTTCCTTTCAGAAAGTGTGCAAGAGACAAACAACTTTGAGAGGTAAAAAGTACGAGAATCAAAGAACTATTCATTTATTTCAAACTTAACAATCATAACTTTAAAACTTAACATTCCAACTTTAAAACTCGACCTTCACAGGTCCGGAATCTGCGAAGTTAGTGCGTGGAGAAAAGATCGTTCCCTCCTTTTCTTCAATTCCGCTTACAGCGCCGCAGTCAAAAATGACGTAGGAAGCCACCACATGACTCCCCCTCCAGTCTCATGAAGGGAGACGAAACTTTACTCTCCTGCCGGATCTTGTATGATAAGCCGTTTGTTCCTGTTCCAACGGTTCATTCGAAACGTCCAAAATGAATGCTGGTTTCAACCGATCCATGGCAATAAGACTCTCTTGTCCCTTAATAAGGACGATGAAATCATTTGGCAGGCGACGAAATACCTTGAATGGACCTTCATATGGCATATGGCATCGGACGGAGACATGACTACATGTTTGCAAATCTTTAGGGACGTAGATTCTTTGAGGGCCGTGACGTAGAGGAAGGGCAGGACTGATAGTTCTGATCAGCCGATGTAACCTTGCTACGTTGTCAGGACATCTATCAATGTTTTTCTCCTCGTATAGTTGAGCAGGAAGACGAAGACTTGATCCGTAGACTAACTCAGCAGTTGAGGCGTTAAGATCTTCCCTCAAGACCGTCCGGAGGCCCAACATGACAAGAGGCAGTGCCTCCAACCAGTCTCCTTGATGGCAAGTCAAAGCTTGTTTCAATGGTCGATGGAGGCGTTCGATCATTCTGTTGTACTGTGGGGTATAAGAATCAATACGAGTTAAATGAATACCTAGAAGTTTTGACAAACACTCAAAAAAGACCCGATTTAAATTGCCCGCCCCTATCACAAGTCAACCTATGAGACGTGCCGAATAGAGAAATCCAAGAATTCCCAAACGCTCTAGCTATAGTCTCCACTTCCATATCAGTCATAGGAGATGCTTCGGGCCACCTGGTAAATCTATCTATCATAGTAAGGCAATATCTATATCCACGCACAAGAGGAAACTTAATTATGTCCAAATAGACGTGAAAGGACCTCTCGTCAGGTACAAGGAATTTCACCAAAAGGATCTTAGTATGCAAGTGTACTTTCGATTGCTGACAATCGTTGCAAGTTTTACACCATACGCCTATATTCTTATTCATACCCGGCCAAACATATTTCGACCCTATGAGGTGCTTAGTACCGCGCATCCCTTAGTGTGACAAACTATGCGACTCGTTAAAGCCTTACGTCTTAACTGATGAGGAACATAGAACTGTTTATGCCTGTAGAACTATCCGCGTATAGCGATTTAGCGCCATTAGGCATTTGTACCTTTATCAACTTACCACTGAATTCCGTGCTACCTTCCAAAATTGATTTCAACTCCTCGTCTTTTTCTTGACACTTCCATCATAACTACAAATTTGACAGTGAGGAAAACTGTATTTCACTAATCCTAGACAAAGTGTGTCCATAGCATGCGAAAGAGTTTCAGGGTCCAGTGATGCAACCAAATGATCAAATTTAGTTTGCTCGACCGTAATGCCAGCTAACCTAAAACTATCTTCAAGCTGAATAAAAAAACGAGCCGAAAACAGGGAACCTTAACAGTAACTCTGTCATAACCGTTATTTGAACCCACAGTTATTTCACTTTTAGCATCTGTATCCTCTTTATCTTCAAGCGACATCTCAATCTGAGTGAGTGTGAGAATGTAAAGGCCACTGGTGCAAGAGCCAGATGTGGCTAAATCGACATCTCAAAGTGACTATAAGCTACAAAAAGTAAAAATTTTACCGACCAATTTCCTGCCTCAGAGGTTCATACCATGGATAGGGACGTTACCAATTCACAGGTCTCGGAGAGTTTCCGATGGTCATATATCTTTCCAACTTGCTTCAAAACTTGATGGTAAGTTCCTCGGCATCCAAATAACCTTTCCAGGAGTCATAAACTCTTGTTCCTTCAATGGGTCACCAGCTTATGGGAAAGGGGAGTGTTGATAAAACCGTCTATTCCCATAATTTCCTTTCAGAGGGTGTGCGAGAGACAAACAACTGTAAGAGGCAAAACACTATTCATTTATTTCAATCATAACTTTAAAACTTAACATTCCAACTTTAAAAATTGACCTTCACAGGTACGGAATCTGTGAAACAAGTGCGTGGAGAAAAGATCGTTCCCTCCTTTTCTTCAAATCCGCTTACAACTCCGCAGTCAAAATGACGTAGGAAGTCGCCACATAGATTTGATTTCCTTGGTAGTACTGGCGTGACATATATGTATGTTGGAATTTATTTCAAAATAATTTTTTTCTATTCTCTAAGTGGATGTTCTTAAATGAAGTAAGTGTTCTTAAATGCTTGGTTGTATTAATCATGGAAAGCAGTCTAAATATCTATCTTTAGTTAGACATTGTGTCACATTTTAAACGATTTTGTAAGATTACTAAATTTTCGTAAAGATTGAAAAAGAAATGTAGTTTTTCGACGTTGCTTTAATTTGAATTTAGAACTGGATATCTGTATTTTAACTTGAGCTAACGATTATTTCTAAGACAGAAAAGTTAGAAGGATTACAAATTAGATGGTGAAATTAAGAACATTCATTCACTAATATCTGTAATGTATTTTCCTGTTGAATAAAGGAGTAGTAAAATTGCTTTTTTTGGTAGATATGAGAAAACTAAGTGTTTTGAATTAATTTTTGGATACATTTATCTCCGGAATATTTAGTCAACGTTTAGTAGTAGTTTAGTTAGTAGTTTAGTATACGGGTAGTCAAAAGAAAATTAAAATTCATCTGAAAACAATTCTGTTGCTTTGAGATAAATTTAAATTTAGAGAATGTTTTAAGTAGTAACAAATGAAAATATAATAATTAATTTAGGTACAAAGTAGTTTATTATATCTATGAAGATGAATCCGAGATTTAAGGAATTGTTAACATCATAATGGGTATTATTTTAAGAATATTATTCAGAATATAAATTGCAATTAAAAAAGAATTCAGTACGTTTATTGATGAATAAATGTTTTCTGAAACTGTGTGAAGAATGCTTTTTAAAATTTATCTTTATCATTGATAATCAGGTGATTCTTTGCATATCCTTTTCTATTATTCTCAAAGAAATATAAATATATAATATACAGTTCTACTGTATATTTTGAATGAAAGATATTACAGAATAACTTTTTTATTAACAATTATCGTTTTACATAGCACATAATTACTCTAATTTAAATTTGAAGAAGACAGACTTTCATTTAAGTCATTTGAGTTATATTTATAAAACGTTTCTTCTGATTCACAATTTTTATAAAATTTTGTTCAAATTATTCACTAGGAAAAATATTACAGAATTTAGCATTTTAAATAACATAAATTATGTTAAAGTTGAAAATATAAATTATTTTATTGAATATTATATTATAAAATAGTTAAGCAAAGTTAGAGAAACGCAGAAGTAAAAAAAGCCACTTACTACCTAACTCCAATACAGATCCCAAAACTATCACTGCGATTAAAACTTTCATGGCTGGTTGAGTTATTTGAAAACATCAAGATATTTCCTCCAGAATTTATACCTTTCCTACTCAACATCTGTATTTGGTATAAGTGTTAATGGATCGAACATTTAGCCGCAGAAGCATCATAAATATCACGATTTTCATGAAGATAATCTTTAAATATTTAAGATTAAAATAAATCTTAAGCACATAATTCTCAAAGCTGTTCTAAATACTAATGTAAAATGTTTTGTTGATGCACAGAACTGTGGCAAATGAAATAAAATTTAAAATTTCTACAGCTGTTTTGATTTTTAATTAGAAACTGATAATAGATCTTCCAATGCGTCGGATCACGGAACTAAAACTGTTTCCATCATCAGTATGCTTAACACAATGAAGATCAAGATTTTAGTTACCGATATTAACATAAATTTTGTACAAGGACATACTCGTAGACCCATTATAAATATGAAAGATTTCTAAACTAGAGCCATAATTGCTTAAAAATTGTAAGAGATTAGAAAAGTGATATTGATCTCATAATGTAATCTGGAACATCAGAATTATTACAACTATAGACCTTTTTTTCCTTTAACTCAGACCATGCACTTATAAGATTAATTCGTAAAAGGAGTATTTTCCAGAAGCTTTATCTTCTCTAATGGAAAATTCTGCAAATATAATAAATGAGAAAATAATAAAATAAATTTGTACAGTTGACTGGCTCATCCCCTGAATTCTTTTCTTTAATTACAAATAAGATCAACAGCTTTATTTGCAATTTAACAGGAATTTGAAAGTGATATTTAATATTCTCAAATGAACGAGAGATTTAAAAAAACGGCAATATTCCAACATTTTTAACCACGACTTTGGAAACATTTATTTTAAAATCGATAACAGCCTTGTTTTCTAAAAGAAAGCTATGACTTTGAGTTATTCGCGATGTTCTATTCACCAACCTCGGAACCTTACAATAAATTTTTAAAAAAAATAACAATTTCTTCCTAATCAAAACGAAACCTGTTCAAGAAAATAAAACGAAGGTAGAAGCGAAGTATTGTGAGTTAGAGGTAATGATATATAAATGAAATAGACTGAAAGGAAAATGAAGGGAGAAAGAGGATTACGACTAGTTAATAAAAATTTATAATTACGATTGAAGTACCTTAATTAGTTTTGTGGACTAAAGTGGCTTCCAATTAAAGTATTAAGTTACGAAGTTACTGGTAGTGAGAATTTTTGAAATAAGAACGAGTGATTTGTAAGCTGACTTCATATTTAAATCACATTTTAGGGTTATGGAATTAATTGGAATTCGAGAGAAAGCAAATTTATATATATATATATATATATGTATATATATATATATATGTGTGTGTGTGTGTGTGTTCTCCAGTTATTATGAATAAAGTGTTTAGTTGGTTCTTGTTTGTCTACAATCGGAGTTCAATGGTTATTAAATAGTATATTCTTCTGAGATATGGTGTAGCAACTGAGTAATAAAAGAAGGGCGTTACATGATAATCACAAACATTTTTAATATTGCCATGAATAGTGGCTGTTATTTCACTACTTTAAAATATTTTATGCCATCGCAGAATCTTTAAAAGAAATTATATTAGCAAAGGGGTGGATTATGTTCTGTTCGAAAGTTTTATCTCAGATTATGTTAATTTTTTTAAAATGATGGAAATTCAAATATATTTTATGAAATAAATTTTCAGTGAAATATCCATTAAGCCAAATATTTTTGAAATTTTGTTATTTTTTCTTCTTCTATACTTCAATATCAACATTTTGTTTATCTTGCTTATCAACTAAAGCTTCCTCTTACATATCATCTTAAATATTGTTCACGTACCGTGAATTTAATAGCATTTTTACTTTCTTCTTATATTTAGAATATTGTACTTATTTGGAAAGCAATGAACGGCTTCTAAAAAAGAAAAAAAATAACAAAGCAAAAAATAAAATTAATAAGGAGAAAGTTTATATTTAGCCATCAAGTGAAAAACAAAATGTAGAATAAATGTTTCAGAAAATTTTAAAAAAATATATTAAAGTCTGTCATTACAGCCTATGAATTAAGTCTTCTTGAGCTTAGATCCAGAACATAATGTACAAAATATGTTTTATTAACTCGAGATAAAAACTAATTGTTGAATAACGAAAGAATTAGAAGCTTTCATCTATTAAGCATATTCATCGATATATAATTTTATTTTTCTTGCTCATTATTTCTTTTCCATCATTTCGGGAGAAATTAATGTGCCCTAATGACCCATCTTGAAGTTAACATGGCGATTTACTCCGATAGATTAAGTGTAGTCAACTTCATATATTCATTTAAGTTACATATATATGAATACATATTGTTTAATGCTTGTTTAAAATAAAAAGAAGTATGCTGCCGTAAGTTTATCTATAAATGATTCACAATACATGAGTTCGAAAAAACTGTTATTTTTAAATCAATTTTTACATATAGATTATTTTAAGCAAAATAGTTTGGAAACAAATACAGTTACACGTTCCATCATCCTCGACTTCAGCCCTGTATTTGGTGGGCAGCCAAAAGCGAACCTCCTCATTTACAGATACAGGCACACTGTCCATTTGTTGTTACAGGCCTGCATCCGGGATTACAAACAATAGTACAGGCCTTTGATCCTCCATTACAGACACAGCTACATTGCTTACCATTGCGAAGATATTTGCAATTGCGTCCAGCGCAAGATACGACACATGTATCTGGAAAAAAATATTTATAATATTTTATAGTAAATATAATAACGAAATTTATTTTCTTAAAAATAAGGTAGGAAATCTTACGTTAAATCACACAATTTATGAAATAAAGAAATAAGTTCAAATAATATTAATTGAATAAATTTAAATAATTATTTAATTATTGAATTTTTTTAGTATTTAAATAATAATTTAATAAATAATTAGGTTAACTTCAATATATAAGACTAAATTTATGCATCATTTTCGATATAAAATGGGATATTTTTCCTTTAGCCTCCTTTTTTTATACAATTTATATGTTATTTGTTCACCAAGCCTTTATATAAGGCAGTACAATGCAATCAGAATTTAATTTGACTTCTAAATTAAAAAAAAGAATGCATAATTTTTAAGCAATATTTATATAACATTTAAAAAATAAACTTGAATTACTTTTGCAATCACACTTTGGGCAATATCCAGACACATCTAATACGCATGGCGGGTCGCACTGTGGAATGCTTCGACATAAAATAGGATTTTCTTCTGCACCTAAAAGAGTCATTTAAAAACATCACTAAAACATAGACAATGGTGAAAATTAATAATTAGTTGTAATATATATAAAAATAATTTATTTGATAAAATTCATTTTTATATTTACCGAGTTTTAACACATAAGCTTTCCACAATCAATCGTCATAACTTGTAATGATTTTTATAGAACTGTATATAAAGGTACTGTAACACCCGGTCGACCCGGGCGTTATCTTGTGCCATCACTAATATCTAATATTAAACACTACGACACCAATAATTACAGAACCACCAAAACAGCTTTCAACATTTATTAATATATATCTACTATGACATTAATAATAGTGCTCTCCAGGTTAAGTTTACTAACACTTTAATTCAACCCACCAATAATAATCTAACAGCTTCTTACCAATATCTCTTATCAACTGCAACTCCGAATCTGGAACAACTGCTGAAAATACTAGAACAATTCTCAATCCGAGCGATTTACACTCGGACCTCAATACAAATCTGAAAATCCACCTTTCGATACTATAGCAGTTAGATTCCACCTCCTCTCACTACAACGCCTCTCTGATCCTCCATCAGCTACTCTACTCCTTCAGATGGAGTTTATATACTTCTTAATTTAACCGCTTCACTTCATTCCTAACTGCTTTGCATATTACATTCTTCATCACGTTTCATTTTTGGTTGGGCAAAGGTTGTTTAGCGAAAGCAATCAATCTCAATTGAAAGTCCCCAAGGTTAGTGAAGAGAAACCGCGAATAGCCCAATGTCACAGTACTATATCGTCTGCGTTTAAAAAACTTCGATTTCCAAACGTAGTTGGCCTAAATACATTTGCGAGATCGAAAAAAACAATACTAAAATTAACATTTTTGACTCATTGTTTAATACGTTACTTCAAGAATGCTCAAAATATTGAAAGTAAGGAATGAATTATTTGAACCTTCAACGGAATAATAAGGGCCTTCTTGAGAACTCCAAAATTTTTCATTAGTCTCAAACTCATCCTGATTAACAAGATTAGAGATGAAGATGTACTACACAAATGAAAGTATCCATGAATTCGTATTAATCCTCAATAGCGTTTGTTGTTGTTGCTTCGGGGGGAGGGAGGTGGTGTAATTTAGATGTTCTAGAATGATCAAACTTATTCTATACGCATGTTCTCTTAATATCGATATTTCTATGTTGTTAAAAACGGGTTCCTCGAAAATGTTAATAATATATATTCTTACAAAACATATATTTGAAAACATATACACAGGAAGATAATATTTTAGGAAAATCACATTCCAAAGCCCCCCACTTCTTTGATATTAACAAATAATATCTTATATATACAATTATAAATTTTACAAGTGCCTCTTTAATGATCGGTAAAAATATTTAAATTCTGTTACAACATTATTCACTCAGCGTTATCTTGCAAGCATACGATGAAATTTCGAATACAAGTGCTCTTTTTTTTCTATAATTGGTTAATAAAAAATTAAATTTCATTTTAAATTTGAGAGGGAGCATCGCATCACAACCATGATTAATGAAATATTAATATTCTTCGCTCTTTCTGGTTAAAAAAGAAATTAAATATTACGAAATAAGAAAATAAATACACAAGTCATCATAATAAAAATTCTGTAATAAATTATATTTTAATTTGATGTATTTTAAGAAACGAAAGTGCCCTTGATTGAAATAAAAGAAAATTGAATTTTCGATGAAACATGCCTATAACTTAAATTTTATGGTGCACATTCCAAACGAGGATGCTCAAAAAAGTACTCGTTTTGTCGAAATATCACATTGGTAAATCAAATAGATGTTATCGATGAGTTCTGCATCTCTTAATCAGTGTCAAAATAAATTTGACCTCGATTCATAGGTCAGTTTTGAAAGACGATGGCTATAATCAAATTTTGATTTCTGCTGCGTCGAGTTATAACCGTTCATGTGACCATGATTCCTCAATATGCATCGCAAACGAAGCAAAAATCAAAACAATAGGCTTCTACAGCTATGTCTGCTTGAAAGGAAGAAAAGACTGTCTCAAAGAGGCTTGAAAAGCTTTATCTGCCTTTTTTTTTAAAAGGGAATGTAAATGAATTCACACACATGGACTTCTTAGAAAAAGAAAACACAATGAATAGACAATACTACGGAGAAATATTCCATTCCTTTTACGAATCATAATACCCTTTTTTCATTCCTATAACGCGGGCACATTGTGTACAATCTCATACATGGATTACATTTATTCATGTGGTAATTATGAAAGACACAAGCAAGGAGTGCGTGTTTTTGGCCTTCCGGTCAACTTTTTGATTCCATGAGTATTGAGATTTGTCAGTAATCTTGAATTAGAAATATGACCTATATTAGGTCATGGGAAATGTTACTGATATATTTTCTTTAAATTCTACGACCTATACTTGACATTTTCGAAATTATGATAAAGGTACTCCTCAAGGCATTATACCGAAAAAATGTGATTTACAAACCAAGATATATATATATTTTCTCGATACAGTCAATAAAACAAACAATATTTAATTCACAAATAACAAATATAAACAATAAGCATTTGCAGGATATCCTTCTTTTTTTTAACAGTGCGAAATTCGTATATACTTGCTTTCCATGTCGAATAAAGTGGTAGATATTTAATAGTAACCTCGAAGGAAAAGGTCTGGTATCTGAAGATATCTCCGAAACAAATTAAAATTTCAAATACGAAAGAGCATTAAAAATTTCAAAAAGTTAAGTTTCCTACTTTTTTACGCAGTGTAATTCATTTAATTTATATCTTTATATCTTAATTATATATCTTTAGAATAACTGTTTGTGCTTCATCATAGCCGGGCACAGTCAAAAATATTTATTTTACTAAAATATTAATAGTTCGAAAATGATTTGTTGCATCTCTTTTTATCTAATAAAGCCTGTAGGAAATAATTGTTCATTTTTTTTAAAATTAGAACACTTTGGTTTGAAATTTGGGTTTGGACTCCCCAAAAGTTTAATACCCTCATTCTTCCTAAAATGTGATGTTTCAGTGGTATCCTAATGATCATGTTCATGGATTTGAGGCCGGCGGTTTTCTTCGAATCGTGGGTTCGAGCCTTGATGTCACTAAAGACTCGTCTTGTAGCTCGGGCTGATGCACGTCAAATCAATCAAGACTCGAAGTCCTTTTGTTGGCGCGATGTAGAAGTTAGGAAATGGAGGTTCCAGCGTATGTGTAGTCCTCGTTACTTGACCCAGTTTCAAAATTACGAGGTTCATCACAAAAAGTCATCATGTTGTTTCTAGTACGACGTCAATAAAACAAACCAATCAATCCGAAAAGGTAATTTAAAAAAATCTACGATACTCACGTGTAACAGGAGGTCTATGGTCGCGAAATTGTTTCGCATCTGTAAGAAAGAAATTTTTTGTGTTTTAAAGTAATTGTATGAAAAACAATAAAATATTATAAGGAAATAGAGTATTGATTACAATTTGTATATTAACAATTAAAAATTTCTTTAAGACCGTATGCACAAAATAGGAGTATATTTAAATAAATGTGATATTGTAAATTTTGAAAACATTTTACAGGTTGTTAAAGTGAATGTTAAGAAATTTGAATAGAATGAAAAGTGAGGTGTAGAAAATTTATTTATCTGAAAGTTTTAATTCCAATCGTAGCGATATGTATATAATCGATAAGAGTTTCTCGTTAGCCTAACATATATGCATGTTGAAATTCGTATAAAAATCATTTCTCCAGCTCTAAATGAATGCTCTAAATGAAGTGCATGTTCTTAAATTCCTGGTTGTATTTAACCTTGAAAGCAATCTTAATATCATCTCTAGTCCCATTATATCAGATTTTTTTTTAATTTACAAAATTTTCAAAATAATTTAAAAAGAAGTGTAGTTTTTCGACATATCTTAATTTTAATTCAGAGCTGCGTTTCTGTATGCTAAAATGTGCCAACACTAAGTTCAGTGAAAGAAAATTTAGAAGGACATACCATTAGAAATTAGATGGTGAAACTAAGAATACTTATTTGCTAATCTCGATGATGTATTTCCCCCTTAAATAAAATAAAAATAAAATTGCTTTTCTTTTCCGTATATATGAGAAAATTTAGTGTTTTGAATTCATTTAAGGTATCCGAGTACGTTAAAAACTCGAATTTCGGAGAAAATATTGAATTTCTTTTATTTATCCATTAAAGTATTTGAAAAAGCTACTTTCCATTTGTAGCTACGGTACATAGAAATCAAATTTTAAGTATTTTGCTGAAGAATATAATTTTCAGAATGCTTACAATTTTTGAAAAGTAATAACTCGAATGTCTTTTTCTACATATTGATAGAATTGGGTTGAAATATTTTTCATATTAATCTTAAGATCCTGAACTAGGATCTTTGTAATGTATGGTATATAAGTGGATTTATTCCCATTTTAATGCATAAGAGTGGAGGAATTTTTTAAAAAAAAAAACGCGTGTTGTTATTTTACCCATAATAACTCTGCAAATAATGTGAATCATTAAAACTCCTTATTCAGGCTCTGTACAGGTGTCATATCAATACATATGCTGAATAACAATGTTGTAGAAAGAGTTTTCATGAAAGGAGAATATTTTGAAAATGTGCTATTTTTTTCTTATTTTATGATAAAAAATTGCATTTAAAATTTTTTTCATTGTAATAAAGCTTCGAAATGCTTTTTTATGTACATTATAATTCAAATGGTACTAAACATCAAAAAAAATTTTTCATTTATACTTTTTTTTTCAAAATCATGTTCCTTACGTAGTCGGATACCTTAAAGACGTATTTATCTCCCCATTATCTCTTATGCGAGTTCTGAAAATAAATTTAAAATTATTTTGGAACAACTTATGTTAATTTGAGCTAAGTTTAAATTTGGGGAATGATTTAAGTAATGACAAAAGAATATAAAAAATCAATTATAAAGGGAGATAAGTTTATTGCAATTTCGAGCATGAAGACGAAAATTCAAGGAATTGTTAATATCCTAATAGGCTTTATTTAGGAATGTTTTCAGAAATTCGACCACAACTGAAAACAAATTTTGCATATTTACTGATGAACTAGTTTTTTCCGATACAGCGAGAGCAATGTTTTTAAAATTTCTCTTGATCCCTAAGAATCAGATGTTACTCTGTATTTCCTTCATCATGATTCTCAAAAAATGTATTGATGTATCACATATAGTTCTACTGGGAATTTGGAATGTCAGAGAATACATTCCAAACACAGTTTTATGATTTTAAGATTTTAAATGACAAAGGTTACATAAAAATTGAAAATACAATATATTACTTTGATAATATATTATAAAAGAATAAATGAAGCCAGAGAAACGAAGAATTAAAAAAATATACTTACTACCAAACGCAAATACCGCTCCCAAAACAATCACTGCTATGAAAAATTTCATGATTGTTGAAATTAGCTAAAGATATCCTGATACATCATCCTACATTTATACCTCTCAATTTAACATCTGTATTTGGCTTAAGTGTTAATGGATTGGACATTTCGCCGTAGAAGTATCTTAAATATCACGATTTTCATGAAGGTAATCGTTCAATATTTAAGATTAAAATAAATATTAAGTACATAAATCTCAAAGTTGTTCTGTATCCTTTTATAAAATGTTTTGTTGCTGAAAGGAACTGTGATAAATGAACTGAAATTAAGAATTTCTTTAGATTGATCATTTCTCGATACGTAACCGACATCAGACATTCCGTTTAGCCGGCTCATGGAACTAAAAATATTTCTGTCATCAGCGTGATTAACACAATGATGATCAAGATCTTAGCAATAGAAATTAAGATAAATTTTGGACAAGGACATACTTATAAAGCCAGCATAAGTTTTTCGACTCATTTCCGAATTAGAGGCAAAACTGTTTAAAACATTACAAGATATTATTTAAATAAATGACATTGATCACATAAACATTGTAATCCTGTCACCAAATGGAATATTAGAATTATTATATCTATGGACCACTTCTTCTTTTACTCAGACTGTGATGCACTTTCAAGATTATTTCAGGAAAAGGAGTGATATTTTCCAGAAGCTTTATCTTTCCTAATAGAAAATTTTGCAAGTAAAATTAATGAGTAAAATTGATCGACTGATTTCACACATTTTTTTTTCATATACAAATAAGATAACAGCTTTATTTCCAATTTAACAGTACTCTAAAAATGATATGAATTTTTTTTTTTCAAACCGGTGACCATCTTGTTAAAAGAAAGTTCTGATGTAGAGTAATTCGCGATTTTCTCTTCACTAATCTCGGGCACTTTAAAATATTTTGCATTGCATAAAATTATATTTTCTTCCCAATCAAAATGAAACATGATTGTTAAATTAGATGACGACAGAAGTGAAGTAAAATTATTTAGAGGTAATGATATATGAATGAAACAAACTGAAAGAAAAATGAAGGGATATCGAAGAAAACGACTTGCAGACAAAGACTTTTAATTTGGATTGAAATATTATCACCAGTTTTGTGGATTGAAGCGGCTTCTAATCAAAGTGTTAAACTACGAAGTTACTGGGAATGAGAATTGTTAAATTCAGAACAAGTTATTTGGTATAAGCTAAGATTTCACATTTAAATCACAATTTAGGATTGGAAAGTTAACTGGGATTCGAGAGAGAGCAACTTTATTCATAATATATATGTTCTTCAGTGATTATTAATACAGTATTTAGTTTTTTCTTGCATGTCTTCATTGGAGTTCTTTGGTTATTGAGCAATATTTTTGATTGTGCGATATAGTGCAATGAAGAAAGACGATACAAGGTAATCACAATTTTTTTTAATATTGTCATAAATAGTCAATGTTAATTAACTACTTTAAAATATGTAATTCCATCGTGACATCTTTAAAAAAATTATATTAGCAACAGGGCAGATTGTATTATGTTCAAAGCATTATCTCAAATTATGCAAACTATTAATGAAATTGGAAATCCTAATATACTTTATGATATAAAGCTTGAGCGAAAAATCAGTTAAACCAAGCCTTTTTTTTTTTTTTTTTTTTTTTTTTCTTTTTTTGAAATTTCGCCATTTTTTCTATTCTTTAACATTAACATTTTGTTTGTACCTTAAAGCTTCCTTTTACATGCTATTTTAAATTGTTCACGTAACGTGAATTGAATAGCATTTTTCCCCCTCTGATGCTTAAGACTACTGTACTTATTTGAATGTAATAAAGTTCTTCCGAAAAAGGAATAAATAAATAAATAAATAAATAAAATTTTGGTTGAAATGAAATTTTTTTCCGGTCCTAGAAAAGCCTTTTTTTTAAGAAACTAATTTTGAAAGAACTAAAGACCCATAAGGGATTCATTAAAACAGACATATTTTCAAAAATCTAAGGATATCTACGACTATGCAGAAACTTTCATTGTTTTATCTTTATTTTATTGTATTTAAATGAACAAAATAGAAAAAAAGATACTTGAGAAGGAAATTGAGAATATCATTTGATTAATACAATATTTACGAATTTCTAAAATGGTTAACAAATGGGTGCCTTTATTGATTGCTGTATTTTAATTTTTGTATTAGAATCCTCATTTTTATAACATACGTATGTAAAATACAGAGTTTGTTATTATATACTTGTTTTATTTTTTGATAAGGTATATGGTACGCAAAGGTTTTATTCGGAATATTCCCCCAATTGCAAAAGTATTTTTTAGAATACTTACTCTCATTTTTTTTTTTTGTCGTTCTGTTTTAGTAGTAATGATTCTATTTGATTTTCTTCATAATAGTTCGATATTTCCTGGACCATTCTTGTTAATAAACATTAAATTTTGTGACCGGTTTTGCTAATTTATCCACCTAATCATTCCAAAATATTTTTGAGTTTCCCAAAAACTAAATAAATTTTAACCAATTTTGATAGAAAGAACACGTACAAATTTGCCTACTTAATACATGTAAGATTTTAGTTGATTTAGAGTAACTTTTCGATGCGCAGTTTGAAAGAGTGACTATGACAATATTAACTACTTATTGTTCGACGGTCAGTTTCGTAAAAATTTGCCTAATAACTATTGATCTGCCACATCAATAGAGCAGCCGTGGCAACCGAGTAATCATGGTCTCAAGCTTACGACAGGTGTCGTTTCCGCCGAGTTGTGAGTTCTAGTTAGTTCTGATGCCACTAAAGCCCACCTTGAAACCAGGTTAAGGCACGTTAAATCTATCGAGACTAAAAATCCTCCTGTCGGTGTGGTGTAGAAGTTTAGAAGGGAAAGGACCAGTTGCTTTGGAGAAGTCATCCTTATCACTTGACCGAGTTCCGTCATCAGTTGCTCTTGTGTGCCTTCGAAGAGTGAATTTAATAAATAGTATATGAATAAGGCCATGAAAATAGAATTTGTATAGTCAGTATGAAAATGGAGCTTCTTGCATGATTCCTGCAATGATGTAATGTGGAAAATTTTGAAGCATTTGTATCTGTTACGCTGAAGTCTTGGAAATTGTGGTCTGTAATTTAATTAAACAGTCAACCAATAGTGGGGACAAGTAAACTTCTATCGTACAAATGATACATGGAAGATTTGTGAAGTACATTAATTGTGGAAAAGACGAAAATTCACTGCTCTTCTTCAAACTACGAAGAATATTAATAAGGCTTTTTTTTATCTCCTTCTAGAATTTTACTATTCATTATCCCAGGTCCATTAGGTACGTAACGACATCCTATTATCTGTCTCGTCTATCATCTTTAAAAGTTGTTCCAATTATAAGATCTAATTTTCAACTTAAGTTCTAGCACAGACTAAGTAAATATAACAGTCAATTACGTATGAATTACACATTTATTTAATCTTGCTAAAAATGTGAGGATCTTCTCTTATGCATTTTGCTTTCCTTTTCTGCAGGTTCTAACAATTTCAAAAATGTATCAAAGAATGCGCTTACTGGAATAAGATGCGATTACATCTTGCAATTGCTCCCACAGCGTTGAATTTTTATCTCATCAAATCCAATATACGCGCCAAAATACTTCCAAGTAAATCTCACACTAAAATTCTTTTCCTACCATTACCTTAATAATTTCAATTCAATTCAATTATACAACATGATTATATCTATTTACTCCACATCCAAAGTTTAATTAATATAGACCACGCTCCATTTGATTGGGAAGAATCTGGGAACTTAAACATAAAATCAGAAAGAAACCTTAGATTTTTGATGAAGGAAAATAAATCAAGAATATATTGTGTTATAGATACTTTAGAACTGTTAATATGCATTTGATGCATAGTGATGAAAAACATTATTTGCTTTGGCAAATAAACTTTCTATGCTATTTTTTCAGATATAATTTTCATGTACAATCAATCTTAAAAGCGCAAAATTTGTGGTCCACTGTGGAAGACTTAAAATGAATCTGAGTGCTCTGGTTCATATAATGTTGAATGTTTTCGGCTGATTGTTAGACCATTTGTTAATGATGTGGCAAGTTGTGGGAAATAATTGATTTGGATACCACCAGGGGTCGCCTTGTCTCGTTTAAGTGAGAGCGCATGGGATCATGAAAAGATTTCAGAGGACAGTTAGTTATTGACTGTGTAAGGCGGGTTTTCCTTGTTTCGATGTAATTTGTCCTGACTGCCAAAGCGAGTTAAATGAAAGTATGGGCTGATTGGAAGCCCTTATATGTTTTGTGAATATTTGTTTATGTACAATTGGCAAGTAGAGATTGTAAAGTAAATGTGGTAGAAAGGTATCACTCTCCCTCTCTTCCTTATAATTTTATTGTTCTTTGACACAAGTATAATAAAAGATTACGTTGCGACAGTTATCTTCAACAACGACGTCAGGAATCAAAATATTTTAATAACTAACCCGAAAGGGAATCCTTATGGCCTATTTGGTTAGCGCACTGCAAGGAACAACCGGTCAAGCTTTCTCAGGATCGACAAATCAAGGGTCTGAATCAACCTCGCAGTTCAAAGTCAACTGACCTCCTCTTAGGGCTTACGAAAACATCTCTCTACATAGTCCCCTAGTTACATATGCTACTGTTGATTTAATCTTTACCTCTTGGACCATATTGCTTTTACACCATACCTTGACCTTTCATCTTGTAATGTTTTATTTTCCTTTAACCACACCATCCAATTGAAAGTTTGTCTCAACCATCCACATAAAGTTTCATGATCATTCGATTTGAAGCACAAAGCAAGCAAAAGCAGCACAAAGGTTTATTGGCCACTAATATCATGTGTTAAGCGTTGCTACATAAAAGACAGTTTATCGGAATAGTAGCATAACACCGCAGAGCTTCGGTAGTAGTTTTGGAAAAACAATATCACCAATAAAGCAATTCATCTTCATAGGAGACTTCCTATCTTTGAGACCAAAATTTTTTAAAAAAACTATGTTTTGCACATTTTTTTTGTATTGTTAGTAGAAATAGTACTTAAAAATATGAAAACACATAAATTTTCTTAAATAAGTATTGTATTTTTTGATAAATTGGTCGTTTTCAAGGAAATTTCAATATACTTTGACTGAAACGGCTAACACCATATCAAAATTTCTAATACAGCTGCATCACTTTCCCTTGCACACAAGAT
Organism: Nephila pilipes; assembly: GCA_019974015.1. NCBI lineage: Eukaryota > Metazoa > Arthropoda > Arachnida > Araneae > Nephilidae > Nephila > Nephila pilipes. The sequence goes on along the minus strand of BMAW01132841.1, from coordinate 79,627 downwards.
ACAAATAACAATTTTCTTCAAAATGAACTACTAATGAACAAAATGGACAAGATGAAGTTACTATGATAACCGTTGTAATAAAGGCTCACTATCAAAGTTTGATAGGGATGCCTTGGCGCTTTTTCTTTAAATTCCAATTTTCTCAAAATGTGGATATTAAAACCAATTTGTGTTGTGAATTCGATTAATGTCACATCGATATGGAGTAATTAAAATATGAATCTGAGAACCAAGTTCGTAACAATTATTCATTTTAATGATAACGAAACATTTTTGAATTTTATAAGTCTCCCAAGTGAACGAGAAAAAGTTAGAGAATAAATGAGTAAATGAATGCATTAGTTAATGACGAATGAATGAATGAAAGGGGGGGGGTAAATGAGTGGTAGCTTAGTGGTTATGGTCTCGAGTTCGGTTGTTTTCGTTGAGTCAAGTGTTCAATCTTGATACGTCTTAAGACCCATCATGTAGCAAGGCTTATGCACGTTAAATATGTCAAAGTCTCATGCTCACATTGCCCTAGTGTGTAAATTTGGAGAGAGGAGTGCCATATCAAGTGTCTTCCTCGTCACTTGATTAACTCGAATTTTAAAATTACGAGGTATGTCGTCAATAGCTATCGTGTTGCTTTAAGAACAATGTTAATAGACAATCAATCCTCTGTCATACTATCGTATTCTTTAATTTTAATATAAAATTGAATAATTTAGTAATTATTTTTAAAATGTTATCACTTTTAGTGGCTAAATCTGCTCTTTGCATAACTTTCCATGGAACAAATTTTGTAATGGGTTACATTGTGAAAATTTTTTCATGTATAAATATTACTCATAATTTGCTGCAAAACTGTTGAATTTTATTTGTATTATTCTCTATTAATAATTGATTAAAAAGTGGTTGAAATGCATTTTTTTATTTAAAGTGATAGAAGCATTTTCAAAACTTTCAACCAAATTGCAGCTTTTCTCACATGTAAAGTTTATTGTTATCACTCAAAATTAAAGTTAATTTTACTTTAAACATTCTTCGTGAAGAATAAATATTCAAAATTATTGAGTCAAATTGTATGTTTATTTAAACGTTAATAAATCTGCTTGTATAGTTTTGTAAAAGAAATTCCTTATTTATAATACATTTTTCACCCCGGAACTTGTTTCGCTTAGAGTCAGACTCAAATCAATCGTATTGCCACATTTTAAAAAATCATTGCAGGAAGGAACCTGAAATATTAAGTGCTTCAAAAATAATACATGTATGGTATGTATCAGTAATAATATATAAGTCTGATTTAATTGTTATACAGACAATTACAGTTATTTAGGTAACTCGAAAAAATGACTCTATTCATAAGAAAAACAAATATTTAATGAGTCAAGTGAAATATGTAATTCACACTCAATTCAGAGAAAGAAACCAATCATCAACCTCTCTGTTTCTGATCAGTTGCTTAGAAATATAATGTTAGGAAAATATTTCTAATCTGAGATAAATTCTAATAGAGAAAAATGGCCTATTAAAGGAGTGATTTACTTTTAAAACTATTTTTAATCAATATTTAATTTCTTCTCAATTTTGTTCTATACTTCTCTTAGCTTATGCGTTTTATCATAAATAAGAATCGTCGAACGAGTTATTCTCATAGTCACACACGTATGATTAATCCGAACAGAAAATTAGGGTAATTACAATAAACTAAATTTTGATTGGTATTAAGTAGATAAACAAATGTTAATCTCTTAATTCTTATATAAAATCAAACTAAATCTGTTGTATTAAGTTTATTTAAAAATGCTTCGAAACACATGCTTAGAAAAAAAAGTTACTGTTATTTTCTAATCATTTTTTCATGGATAATAGTTTTAACAAAGGTGCTTTAAAGCAAATACATTGTCACTCTCCATTATCATCGATTTGAAACCTGCATCTGGTCGGATAGTCAATAGGGCATAATTTCTTCATCCTCAATTACAGTAACAGGCACATTGTCCATTATCAGTAACTTTTCGACATCCTGGAGAACAGGCAACGGCGCATACATTATTATTTCCTCCTCCTCCATTATTTCCTCCACTACAGACACAACTACATTGTCTACCATTTCGAATGACTTTGCAATTGGTTCCAGAACAAGATACGGAGCATGTATCTGTAAAACAGAAGGAAAGGATTAATTTTCTTGCAAATAATTGAAATTAATAAGTAATTTCTGTGAAAATTAGAAAACTTTTGGACATTAAATAAGTTCGCACTTTTTCAGAAAATTAGTGCTTTACTTAAAGTATGCAGTAAATCACTCAAAATATTGCCTATCCTTATATAGTAGTGGGTACCCCACCCACTGCTTTCTCCCCTTTTTCTAGCAACATATGAATTGCACGTCGGAAAAACGACACGTAATCAAGACTCATTTCTTGGTATCTTCTTGAGAATGGAAGCTCTGCTCAGCCAGGCCATGTGTCATTGAACGGAATAAGTGATAATCAGATAGGTCTGTGTCCAGTGAATATAGTGAGCCGGGGGGGGGGGGGGCAGGACATAGCATTTAAGCGTTTCTATGTAGGTTCCCATGCAAGTTTATAATTGAAATTTCTACTTATCTCAACAACAGAAAAATTGGACCCCACTCAGGAATACAGTTAAAAGATCACTTTCAATTTCTCGCACCCATATCTTGTTCTCAACATAATCGCTGCTTCTTTCCATCAGTAATCACCCTATAAGGTTTCTATGTATATTCTGTTCTAATTAACTACCCCCTCAAACTTTTATCATCTTTGGTAAAGAAGGGAATTATGACCTCAAAGTTCCTAATGAGGTATTCAAGGTATTTTTTTCATTTGGAGTTTACTGTCTTTGTTAAACACTGGTAGCCTCCCCCGGAATACCCTAGCGATCTTTTTCAATTTTTTACCCTTCTTTATGTACACCAATTTTTCCTGTTTCTTCTATCTTTTTTACGTTTGATCGCAATTGCATTTAGTTTGGCGAAACATAGCTAAACTTGACTCTTGCGCCATCAACTCACCTCATTCACTACACTTCTTATATAGAAGAGTTAATTTACATAAGTCACGCTTCATTTACAATGAGAGATTCTCAATTCAAATGACGTCATAAAGTAGCCGAAACAAATTAAATGAAAGGTATTAGGAGTGAGAACCCGTTACAAAATTACTTCGGAGGTCAACATTGTATTCAACATCAGCAATCATTTGAAACAGTTGATATATATAGCGAATAAAACTAAATGAGAATTACTTGAGCAATCACAACGTGGGCAGGGTCCAGATATATCTAATATACATGGAGGATTGCATCTTGGAACATTTTCACATATAGTATTTGGAGCAGGTTGATCATTTCCACCTAAAAAAAGGTTTTTAAAAAATATCATTAGAATATAAACAATTGTAGAAATTAAAAAATAGGAGTAAAATTCAATATGCCAAAGTCATTGAATTTCTTACAGGTTAATATATTTTCCTCACATGTTAATTCAATTTAAATACTTTCCACTATTTCAGTCACTATTTTCAAGGTAAGTGTTCTGTATTTTAACGATTGAACTCTTTAAAAAAAGTTTTAATTAGAAAACAATTTTTCTCTCGAAAATTTATTTTTGATAAATGAATCCAAAATCACTTTAAATCGGAATATTGTTTAATCTGCACTTTAATAAGATATTTCATCATGTATGCTATAAATATCTTAAGGAAGGATATGATTAGGCCCATTTTCAAAAGCCTAGTGAATGCCTATTTGATATAATATAAAACTTATTCACTAACCTCAGGTATAAACTCTTCTTCTCAAGATTAGAGAGAAAAAGAACTGAACGGTTTTGAACTTTCCGTGCATTGATATAAATCATCATTTGCTTTATCATTATTTTTATGACTAAGTCAAACACATTCAATGTCTTTTTGTTCAGTCTCAGAAATTACTAAGTATTGAAAGAAAGAGCCATAGCTAGAAAAATTCTTTTATTTGTTCATATATTCTTTAATATATTTGTTGGAAGTAAACGCAGTGAGAACCTTGACACATTTACGAAAAGATGGTTTATTTACAGAAAGACATATAATATATAATTGGCTCGCCAGCAACCGCTTCAAGCTTGGAGATTCAGCAACGGTAATCAGAGTGACGTATTAGTTCTTAAGAGAGAACTTCGCCATCCATTGCGCGCATGTGCGGCGCATTCTATTTTACGTTGGGGGAAGGGAAAGCAAATATGCATTGATATCCAACAATATTTCTATACGAAGGATATTCGTTTATCTAAAAACATGAATCCTACATTTGTTCATAAAGTATTTACTTGAAATATATACATATAAGGATAATAACCCAGAAACTTTGAAAATTTCTTGCAGGTTTTTGAAGTAACTATTTATGTTTTTATATAATTGTAACTTTTAGAAATATCCGACAGATGACGGTAAAATTATTTTAATATTCCTAAAAAATAATACTTAACTAAAATTTGTAAACATATCATAAACTCTTAACAGCAAGATTTGTATATTCCTGTATACAAATTGGAAGCAATTTAAATTTAGGAGGTAATATATCTCTCTTTTATCAAGATTAGGTAAAGATATTTTTTTAATCTTTTTCAAGTAAATAATTTTTTTAATTTAATTTTTATAATCTTTTTAGAAAATGCTCCTACATTATGAAAAAGTAAGATTTCGATAAACTTGAGCAAGTTATCAGATTATATACACAAAGAATTCTGAAGTGACGCTCTTTGTAAAGTTGGAAGGAAGTGAATTTTTGGAGAAGAGAGAGAGATAATGCATATTTCAGTAAAAAAAATTAAATGCATACATTTCAAATACAGATAATATTTATAAATGTGAGAATTATGAAAGAAAAAGTAGACAATGGAAAAATTCTCCGAATTTATAATAATGATAAGTAAATAGTTAAATTCATTTTGTTAATCTAACTCTAGATTTCATCCAAAACTGACATTAATTAATATGACAGAAGATGCACTCCACATTACTTCTTTGTATATTTACAGAAACAATTTTGGGAATGAAAGTGAGCTCTCTGAAGAAGTAGAGCAGAATAGTTTATATATAACAGAAAAAAAATCATGGTCATAAAATATATTAACTGAAAATAAGAGCGAAATATCACACGCTTATTAAAAAGAAGCATTTTATATGTGTTATGATCCTCGTTGATGATTTTTCAATGGAAAATAATTAAAACAATTGTCAATAGTAAGTATGTTTCTGCTGAAAGGGTTTTAATGAAACTTTGTTACTAGCTCCGTTATTACGGTGTTTTCTGTGTAATTTCTAAAATAATTTACTTCTGATTGTTCGAATGATATCCTAAGCCTTGCCTTAGTCAGAACACTATTTTTCAAATATTAAAACATTCAAAATTACCTCCTCAAGATGTATCAATTAATTGATTCATCTGTGTAAAATACATTGAATATTTAATAATTCATAGTACATTATGGAATTTTTTCAGTGACACTAGGAATAGCTATTTCGTTACAATTTAGAATCATTGTTATTACGAAAAAGGGATATATGCAAGTTTTAAGATACTCACCTGTAGCAGCAGGTTTACTCTTGCGAACTCTTTTCGCATCTGAAAGAAATAAAATACCTTTGGGTTAAAATAACTCTATAAAAAGCAATAAAGGCTATAAAAATAAGACAATTAAAACAATTTTTGTGTCGTATTTCATATTAATAAGGAAAGTTGAATAATCACTTATAAAATATTCTGTAATGTAATATAATTAAAAGAAATTGTTATTTTAAAATGAATACCTCTATGTGCAATTTTTAAAGTAGATGCTCAAGTTTTATAGATCCAAAAAGAAAGATAAATAAATAAAATTACACAAAAATTTAGCTGTGTTTACATAAACAAACCGAATTTCTTGATTCTTGGATTAATATTCATGATAAAATTTCTTTAAAAAGTAATTTCCTTCTGCAAATGAATTTTTTTCTGTGAATATCTGCTTGGTTACCATTAGCATAGAAATACAGCCTGTATATCTATTTAGAATTAAATTGATACTAAAGGCAATGGATCTTATAATTGTGAGTTATGGTAAATATTTGAAAGTCACTCACAAGGATGATAATTTACAACCATTTAATATCCACTTACCCTTTTCCCCGTTGAAGTAAAACAAAGTACAATTTTAAACTTTGAACGAAAATTAGAAAAAAAAAAAAAAAAGAGTACTTCCTTGGAGCATTCAACATTGAGCTGATTAGAAATTCTTATGAAGGTCAGTTCCACTGAAATTCATCTTTAAGTTTAGTGGAACCTGAAGCTAATTCAATTCAAATTAATTCAAAATCTTCACATAAAGAGAACATCAAATTTTTGACAGAAATTCTTCAACTTAGGGAAAATTTTAATGAATGCAATAACCTAAAAGTATAACTCCGTTACATTAGCAACATACTAATTTGTGTTACGAAATTAATTAAAAATTAATATAATTTTTCTTGATGTTTTTATTTCAATTCAGAGTTGTGTACTAGGATGTTAAAGTGCGTCTAGAGTCAGCTCCTCGAAAACCGGTAGATGTGCGTACCATGAGATTTCTGGTAGTAGCAAAATTAAGTTCTCTTTTTCCTCTAATATAAAAAATATAGCTTATTTCAATTTTATTCCCTGATATATTCTTCTCTGAATTCTTCAGTTTTTTTTAAGTATAAGAAAACAGCTGAGCATGCAATTTTTTAAAAATATTTCATTTGTTTGGAATTTAATTTAAATGCATTTTATTTCTTAAGTAAGAGACACAGAACAATAGTTAAATGAAAAAGAAAACATTTTACGTTGTATTATAATCTTGGTATTTAAATCAGGAGAACAAATATGGTTTATTAAAAACGTTAACTTAATAATGTACTGAAAATTTCATTCACGTAATCAGTTTTCTAACATTTCTATTCAATTGAATCTGTAAGTCAAAGGTGTCAAATATTTATTATTGGTGATAGCGTTGTAAAGTCTTAAATTATAGAGGTTACATAACATTGTCGATAAAGTAAAATACCTTATTGAGTATTACGTTTTTAAGAGTGCAAAGTTATAGAAACGAGGAACTTAAAAGAAAAAACTTACCACTCAAAACCAGTACAGCTCCCAAAACTAACAACGCTATTTGGACCTTCATGGTTGTATACGTAATTTGAAAATACCCAGATCCATCATCCTTTATTTATACCTTTTGATGCAACATCTGTATTTGGCATAAGTGGTGATGTAATGAATATTTAGTCACAGAAGCACCAAAGTGATCACGACTTTCGTGAAGGTATACTTTCTATATTTAAGATTAAAATAAATCTCAAGCACTTAATTCTCATTCAAAGTTATAGCACATGCTAATAGTATATGATTAGCAGCTGTACAAAACTGTGATAGATGTATTAAGATTGAGATTTTGCTATAGCTTATCAATTCTTGATGCGTAGTTGACATTAGATCACCCGTTGTTCTACATCATGGAACTAAAAATAATTATGCCATAACTATAACTACTAGTATAATCATGAGCAATATTTACACTTTCTAAATTAGGCTGAATTTGTTGAAGGGACGTATTTGTGGTGCAAGTAAAATCTTTCAGGCTAATTTCAGAACAAACGTCAAATATTTTTGAAAAATTTCAAGATTTTAATACAATAACAGAAGTTCATCCCTTCCCACACATGGGTTCCATGTAATAGTTTGTTGTAACATAATTACAAATGTCGCAACATCATTTCTGTTCGCAGACAATTTCCCATAAAATTTCCATTTCCCATGAAATGTGAAATATAATATATTTTTAAACTATGAATAAGTTCATTAATTTAACGGGATTTAGAGAAACGATCTAAATACTTCCCAACGAAACGATAAATTTAAATATCAATAAAAAAACGGACTTTGGGAACAAACTTTTTTGATACTGCCATGATTGATCTTAGTTTGAATTTCTTTCAAAATTATTTTATTCTACTGTAGCATTGCATTCCATAAGGGCACAATGTGTCCTATGTGCTTTACTTTAAAATCTAGAAATTTTTAAGGAGTGTTAAATCAAACTTTTTTTAAAATTTTAGCAGGTTTTTTACTGCAAAAATATCAACATTCTGTTTGTCCTGTTAGTATAATGAGGCTTCTATCTACAAGCCATTTTAAATATGCGAACAGAATGTTAATTTAATAGAATTTTTAACTTACCACTCTAATGTGAACAATGTATTTATTTAAAATTAATCATAAGCGATAGAAAGATCATAAAATAATAAAAGTTATTGTAGAATTAAATTTTTGATGAAATTGTTAAAAATATTATGTTATATTTTTAAAAGATCTAAAATCCAGCAAAGGAACTATTAAAGTAACTAAAAAAATAATTTCAATAATCGTAGGAAAATAGTGACTCATCAAAAACTTCCATCCAGACGCAAATATAAAAGGAATTTTGTCATGTGTGGGTTACAAAACAGACTTTTCAAGTGTTACCCATTTCTAGAGTAGGATTATTTGTTATCATTGTATGAGAGTCTGAAAGAGTTTTTTTTTTTAAAACGTTTTTTGGAATTAAACAAAATAAATAATAGTTTTTTTTTAGTCATTAAAATATATCATTTTCTTACACTCTGGTAGTAAGACATTATGATAGAAACTTACAACCTGTACTTTTTAATAACTGGCTAATTTATAAGTATGGAGAATGACGCTGTTCATGTCAGGATATGCCTTAAAGTATGAGAAATAGAATACATTCAATACATTTTTGCGCGTTTCTTGTCTATTAATTTTGGGCCTTTTAGAAATCCGAATGATATATATTTAAATATGTTTCATGATTATAAAATTATATGTATAAGTATTAAGTTTTATGAAAAAGTTTTAAATACATTTATAATGAAAAGTCTCGTTTATTCTTAGAGTTGTTAACTGAGGGCACGCATGCACACACGTGAATATAATTAAAATTTATTATTTTATTTTCTCCCTACGACATTCCGAAAGGACTTTTCTGTGTACTGGCAAGTATTCTTGTTGAACGCAGGAAGAATATCTTATAAAATTCTTGCAAATGAGTTATTTTGGAGATGTAATTTTATTTCAATTAAAATAATTTCTAATTTAAAAATAGAATTTCGACAATATATTTTCAACAGTCCCTATGTTTATTAACTTATGGCGAGCGTTTAAATGAAAATGTTTATCATATATTTCCGTGTATGAGCCAAATATTTTCGAACTTTTTTTAAGGTATCTGACTACGTTGAAAACTCGAATTTTGGAGAAAATATCGATTTTTTTCATTTATCCATTAAAATATTTAAAATTTTCTCTTTCTAGAGCTACCTTCCATTTGTAGCTACGATTCATAGATGGCAAGTTATAAATATTTTAATATCAGACACTTTCCAAAAAAAAAATGGCCGGAAGTCAAGATTTCGAATCCGGAAGTTAACGTCTTCTCAAAAATATTCGTTTGTTTCTTATATTCTTAAGAACATTTACAGCTTATATTTTTTTAAAAAAACTTTTAAAATATATTAAGATTCATTTTGAGAAATCTGGCATCACATTTAGTTGTACAATTTTCAAAAAATCAGTGGCAATATACATTCTGTTTACTATTTTGCTGAGCAACGTTTTTTGAATTACTTCCGAGTTCTGCTTATAATTGTTATTTTGTTTCTGTATGAAATAACTGTTTAAATTGCATAATAGTCTTTAGATTAATATTCTTTATTTTAACTATGGGTAGTACGAAAAATAAACGACAGAGCAAAAAAAAAAAAAAGAAAAAAAGAAAAGAAAGAAAGAAAATTTCACGGTAATCGTCATTCTGCTTGTCAAACAACTGATACAGTCAGCAGGAGCAGCGAACGAAAAATTGGAACTGTGGAAACAATAATGAAGGATAGCTTCAAAAAAGACATGAATACTCTTGGATTTATAGCCTAGAAATAATTTAAGTGTCATTGAAATGCTGAGTTACCCTTTGTGTTTATTACAAAGTTTAGAACTCAAGGAAGAGTCCAGTTTTGGTTTTCTTTCCAATATGCTCTTGAAATGCACAAACTGTAATTGTATTCATGGTTTTTCATCAAATAAAAAGGAAATAAGATGAATGAAATCAATATGCAGTTTGTTCTAGGTATGCGTTTAATTAGAAAAGGCCATAATGCCTCGAAAAAGCTGAGTGCTGAACTAGATATGCCATGTTTATTCAAGTCAGCTTTCAAGAACTGTGAAAAGAAGTTGTTGAAAGTTACAATACCAATTGCACAGGATTCTATGAATACTGCAGCTTCTGAAGTAAAAGAGATGAATCATCAGGAGAAAGGTTTGACAAGCTGTAGTGCATCTTGTGATAGTACTTGGCAACGTCGAGGTCACTCATCATTGAATTAGTGTGTAGCAGCTTTATCCATTGATGCAGGTAAAGTTGTAGATATTGAAATCATGTCGAAGAATTGTCGCATATGTACTCGAAACAAAAGGTTGAATGTATCCAGTGATCACATTTGTTCAAGAAATCATTCTGGGTCATCCTCCAGCATAGAATCTGTCGGTGCATATCACATCTTTGAACGGTTTTGCCATTTGCGACAGTTGAAATATTCGTCCTTTTATGGTGACGGTGATTCACAAGGTTTCTCAGCAGTGAAAGACATTTATGGAAAAAATAGTGTTTGCAAATATGAGTGCATAGGGCACATTCAGAAAAGATTCGGAACAGGCCTTCGAAAACTAAAATCAAGCCAGAAAGGTTTAGGTGGAAAAGGAAAACTTACGGACAAATTTATTAATAAATTACAAAATTTACTACGGTATTGCAATTAGAAGCAATGTTGGTGATTTATCGGGAATGCAAAGTGCTGTAATAGCAGCATTTTATCACAGCTGTTCAGAAGTGGATCAGCCAATGCATGGCCAGTGCCCGATAGGACAATTTAGTTGGTGCAAATATCAACGTGCTATTGCTTGCGGAACAAAAGTAAATGAAAAATGCAAAAGCCTGCCTAAAACCATTGTTAATTCCATCAAATCTACATATTTTGATTTATGCGATCAAAGCTTATTACAAAAATGCCTCCATGGCGAAACACAGAACTCGAATGAATGTTTTAATGGTTGCTATGGGAAATAATCCCGAAAGATGTATTTGTTGACATTGACACGTTTACTCTGGGAACTTATATATCTGTAAGACATTTTAATGATGGTTATAAGAGAGTGTTAAAGATATTTCATGCATTAGATGTGCTTCCGCGGCAGTATACAGTTGATGCCTTTAAAAACTTCGACATTATTCGTATTGCTGACTCTAAACGACATTCATATCCCATCAACAAAGATGGCAAGAAAAAAAATTCGAACTGCAAGAAAATCAAATTTCAAAAGAAAAGAGAAAGAAGAAGGTGTGACTTAAAAAAGCGAGTTTTCTTAGATTGATTTGGTATGTATATCTTTGATTTTTGAACAAGTTTTAACCTTAAATCCAATTTCTGAAGAATATAATTTTCAGTATTTTTACAATTTTTGAAAAGTGATAACTCAAATGTTTTTTTCTATATATTGATAAAATTTGTTAGAAGTGTTTTTCATATTATTCTTAAGAGCCCGATCAGGATTTTTGTAATGTATGGTTTATAAGTGGATTTATTCTCATTTTAATGCATAGGAATGGAGGATTTAAAAAAAAACACGTGTTGTTATTTCGACTCTTAATAACTCTGCAAATAATGTGAATAGTAAAAGACTCCTAGTTCAGGCTCTGCACAGGTTTCATATAAATACATGAGCTGAATAACAATGTCATAGTAAATTTTTTTATGAAAAGAGAATATTTTGAAAATGTGTATTTTTTCTTTATTTTATGCTAAAAAATTGTATTTTGGAATTTTTTCATTGTAATAAAACTATTAAAATGTTTTTTATATATATGTACATTCTTATTCAGATGATACTAAATATTTAAAAAAAATTCATTCATACGGTTTTTCAAAATTATGGTTCCTAAAGTAGTCGGATACCTTAAGTTTAATTATGGAGTGTGGCTCATATAGATATCAGCTTGTTCGCAAAAAACGTACTTTTCTGATAGCCACACTCAAGCGATCAATCGCCAAATATAGCACGACTTCATCTCTTTAGATCATATATCTTAGGTTAGCGAGGAAAATATTTCCAAGTGAAATGATCCTTCTTTTTATGAAAAAGTTGTTATATTTACGAAAGCGTTTGTATTAACTATTTTGTTGAGTCATTGCTAAAACAAACAAACAAAAATATGATGCTATTTAAATTTGCACTCGAATAATGGTGCAAACTTCATTACCAGAGTTATTTCCATATTTGGCGCTGTGGATATTTTACATTAATGGATAAAATTCCTCCTGTTCTACCAGCTTGGCAACATTTCCGTCTTCCTGGCCACATGTTCCAGCGTTACAGGATTTTTTTTTTCAGCTTAGCTTATAAACACGTGATTTTAATTTTGGATAGATTTTTGAAGGGAATACTACGCACTCTCACTTTCGGAATTATAAGGTAATTCATACTTATTCATACCATTGCATAGTGCCCCGGAGATAAATGACACGTCTGTTGTTTTGTTTTAAAGTAAGCATTTGAATCGTTGTTTGAAGTACATTTATTTCTTAAGTTTTTTTGCATATCAATTTATAACTTTTTTCTTATAGACCCGATTTGTTCTAATGTATAACCTCAGCTGAATGTTTTGCCATCATTTTAGGATACCAAAATAAATCGAATGACTTGGAGATAATACAGAACAGCATTTTGTTCAGATAGTTCACTTAATCATTCTGCATGAACTCTCATCTACAACAGCGCCAGAAGTTAAAATGTCTTACTTAACTAGCCAGATATGATGTCTTTTCATCCTGGTTGGTAGAGGCACTGCAAAAAGGGACACTAACGACACTCTCCCCCTCCTCGGGGTCGGAAATCTAATCGGATTAATTTTACTTTTTTGCTATTTAATTTCTTATATAAGAGAAAATATTGGTTTTTGAATACAACGAATGAAAAGTATTGATATTTTTTGTTTTTGTTTTTTATCACTCGTTTGAGAATTGTCGATGTACAAAGAGTGACAATTAAATAAACAGACTACGCCTGCCATATCCGTTAGGCTTTGTTTTGAGGAGTGGGAATTGAATGAAGTTGAAATTGATTCTCTGGTACAGATAGTACTTTATTTCATACTTCCATCTAGTTCAGTTTGTTTTTCATCCTTGTTTGGGAGAGATATTGTTGTGTCGAAGTGCAGCGATCATGACAAGATTCGAAATTGAACAGCGCAGGAATTTGAAATTCCTCGGGAAATTTAAAAATATCCAATTAAATGTTTTAAATTGTTATAGGTTTTTTTGTATAGATAATTGAATACCACGTAGTTAAATGTTTGAGTGGCACAAATGATTTTCGGAATGTCGGAAGGTTGTTGAAGATGATAAACGCGTTCTTGCCAACCTATGACATCAAAAGCTGATGAAAACATTTAAAAAACTGCTGAAATCGTGCATAAAGACCGACGTTTGAGTTTTCAGGTGATGTCAGATATAACGAATATTTACAGAGATACAAAAAGAAAAATTTTCACCATGGCTTTTGCATATGACGAAAGTTTGCGCAAAACTGGAGCCAAAAAAACCAGACATACAAGCAATATATATATATATATATATAAAAAACATTTGTTCTGACACATGGAACATCCACAGAAGATTCTGAACTTATTGAAAAAGCCATCACATATGACCAAATGTGGATTTTTCAGTATGACCCTGAAACTAAATGACAATCCATGCATTGGAAGAACCCCACTTATCAAGGGCCAAAAAAAACTCAAATGAGCAAGTCCAGACTGAAGATCATCCTCATCGTTTTTCTCCGATATTAATGGTATCATAATGATTGAATGGGTACCTCAAGGCCAAACAGTAAATCAGCAGTACTACATTGAGATCCTGAGAAAGCTTAGAGAAAGAGTGAGGAAGAAAAGGCGAGATCTGTGAAGCAACAACATGTGGATTTTAAACCAAGACAACGCCCCGGCACACAATGTTCTCTTTGGGAACAGTTCTTGGCGGACAAACGAATTACTGTGCTCGAGCATCCTCCGTACTCATCAGGTCTCGCACCTTGTTACTGTTACCTGTTTCCAAAAGTGAAAAGTGTATTGAAGGGAACATATTTTCAGTCTGAAAAAGAGGTGAAGGTAAAAACGGCAGATATACTGAGGAAGGTGACACCTAATGACCTGCAACACTGCTTTGAACAGTGTAAAGCTCGCATGCAGCTATGTGTTGATAAGGTATGGAGTATGTTGGAGGGGACTGAAATTAATTTATATAATGTTTTCAATAAAGCTAATTTTGAAGTCTAGTCCGGTACGCTGTGTACACAGCAGGCTTCCCCACCTCTCCAACAATAGACTTCTGCCTCTTCGCCGATGACACCGCCCTCCTTTGCCAACACCGGAATCCAGAAAAGGCCATCAAAATTCTCCAAATCTACCTGAAACGTATCCAAATCTGGTTTAAAAAATAAAGAATCGCTACTAACCCCTCCAAATCAGCTGCAATTATTTTTAGAAAAGGTAAAAAAAGAAGAGCCAGCAACTATGACTCCCTCATCTTATTCAATAATCCTATACTGTGGGTCGAAGAAACAATGTATTTAGGAGTTACTCTTGACATATGCCTTCGCTTCACAAGTCATATCAATAAAATTTGTACCAAGTTTAAGACAAAACTTTTCAGCCTTTAACCAATTCTCAAGAAAAAATCAAAACTCAACCTAAAAATAAAAATCACAGTTTACAAATTGTACCTACAGCCCATCCTGTCATATGCTTGTGCCATCTGGGGCAACACCATTCAAGCCAATATTAATAAGTTACAAGTCCATCAAAACAAAGCGCTCAGATTTATTACAGGAGCACCCACCTTCATACCAAGAAAAATATTACACGAAGAACTCAACGTAGACTCCATCCCCCAACTCATACATAAATTGGCTACAAATTTTTATAATACCTTGGAAAACCACGAAAATTCTACAATAAGCTCCCTATCAAACTCAACCACCAATTTTGGAACCAGAAAACCCCCAGCATCCGTCCAAAATATTCAAATACTATTTTAAACAAATTTTCATCTTTTAGAACTACTTCATATCAACAGATGGCGCTGGACCAGAAACCACCACCACTCCGATAGATGACTAGCATAGCTCCGCCCAACTGATTTCTCACATTGGATGAGACCTCCTCCACCCAACTTCACCCTCTCCACCAACATCAGAACGAAGCCGGTGAGTACTGAAGAGCTACGGCTCGACAGATACAACAAAGCCGTCACTCACAGCACATAGGACCTGCGATTATCCATAATTATGGATGCATAAAGCAGTCACCCTCTGCACAAAGCCGGCGAGCAAATGAAGAGCTTCGGCCCTTCTGATGCAAAAAAGCCGTCACTCACTGCACCCAGGTCCGCGAGTACCGTTGAGCATAAACTCACTTCACGAGACCAGCAAGCAACCGATTATTATCGGATGCATAAAAAGCTGTACTCTCTTACACTTCACAAAGGCCGGCGGGTAACCAATGTTTCATTGGTTACAACCAAGCCGTATCCTCCAACACTATTTCTCAACTCACTGATGGTGCTTCCCTTGTCAACCACTTTCTCCCCTCACCTCGCCCACAACGGTAAACACTTCCTACCACACCGGTCGGCGGGTCCGACACGCATCGGATCAACCCACGCTGCAGCCGCTGCACTACTTCACGGGTAAGCCTTGTAGAGAACTCGTTCTCACTAAGCCTAACCCACTAGTACCAAGGCCCATGCTGCTGCTTCCTAAGTTGCACATTTTCTGACACTCTTTGTGTCCCCCTCTCACTTCATTACAGAGAAAAATATCCCCCTGGAAGGGATTGGCTCTCTATTAAAGATTAGGCCCGTCTAAAGAATGAATATGATTGCATTGCACAGTGTTTGAAATACAATAGTGGATTCCCTCGATCTTAATCATGAAGAAATTTCAAATTAAAATAAAAGCCTTGTTAGCCGTCCTCGGCTCTACTGAACTTGCTATAAACAGTGGCTCGGTTGATATGATGGCCTTTGCGATACTGTCACGTATCGTAAAGACCGTATGTCTGGGCAGTTCCTTTAAAGCAATTAGAATGAATAACAGATAAATTATTATGCGATGCCTTCAGTTTTTAACTAATTATATATATTTATTCAGTTAATATTAACTCAAATGATTTGATTTAATACGATTAAAATTAATTTAAAAATAAACTTTATTGAGATGTTGAAATATAACTTTATCAAATATGGAATTGTTGCTTGTGTACTTAATTTAATACATTCGCTAGCATAGAAAGGGTTAGTGTTTTGATACTAATTGTAGCAAAAAGATTTTTTTTTACATTCGTTTCATTACGTTATTCCAATTGTATTATCTACAATTCTATTTCGCAGTTCATCTTGTTATTTCAATCAAGAGACATTCCGCGATGAAACTGATTCAAGATACTCTTAATAAATGTTACACATTTGTGTAGCTCTCAACATAGTTATTGATCAATAACCAGATGAATCCCATTATAGCTTTGTAATAGTGATGTATAATTTAAGTTAAATTTAGTTTAATATAAAATGTTTTTGAAATTCTTTAACCCTTAACTAAGAACTCTTCAGCTCTGATGACCTCCAATGAAATAGGCCTTGCAATAAATTCCTCATATCAAAAATTGAAAAAGAATTTTCAAAGCCTTTATCTCGAAATTTCTATATAACTTAATATTAGGACGATAAGACCTAATTTTAAATTATTGCATTCTTTTTCATTATGGGCTACAATATTTGCTAAATATTTCATTTTTACCTTGATTGCAAGTCACTAATTACAACGTTTTTCTGAATTTCACTTGGTGTGTGTGTGTCATCAAATTTTTGATCGTTAATTTAACCAACTTCCCATCAAGCTAGAGCTTTGAAATTTTGGGAATCGTTCGTACTCGCCTAACAATGCAATATTTAGACGTTTGCGACAAGTTTTAATTAATATTTCAATAATTTTAATAAGTCAAAATATACTTACCTCTCTGCGCTTTTAGGATTGAGGAAAACATTTCTTTCCCCCTCTGGGAGCACCGGACACTCCCCACACCGCATGAGGTATCGTAAACCTTTTGTACTCACAAAGGGGAGATACTATCTCCCCTTTACTATCTCTGAGATAGTAAGGGTTGCTGACTTTTAGTCAGTAATCATTCGCAAGAAAGAAAGTTTCCAATATTTGGCGCCATGTCTTATCACAATAATTTTTTCTGAATTCTGGTTCTCATTTTTTTTTTAATAGAATGACTTACAAACTTTCAAATACATGTTTTGATTTTATGAGTATTATGAATTTTTTAATACGCTCACAAATGTCTCTTTTTAAGTAAATTTTAAAGTTAAAAATAACTAACAGTTTTAACTAATATTTCAATAATTTTCTCTAATAAACTTTGCTACCATATAAAAACGTTGTTTTTAAAAACGTTGGTTTTTATATCGAATTATTTAAGCTTCTACTACCAGACTGGATGAAAAAATTCCCAATTACTAATTTTAAATAACTATGAATAATCCATCAATGTTATAAGCAGTTAATGTCAAAGCTGGTAGAATGTATTTTTAATTTTAAACGATGGAATCGTTTTGAAATTTTTTGATAAGCTGCAGCAGCTATTGTTAAAGCTGATAAATATATATTTTAAAACGTTTTTCTGAATTTCACTTGGTGTGTGTGTGTGTGTGTGTGTGTGTCATCAAATTTTCGATCGTTAATTTAACCAACTTCCCATCAAGCTAGAAATCTGAAACCTTGGGAATCGTTCTCACTAGCCTAACAATACGATATTTGGACATTTGCGACAAGTTTTTGCTAGTATTTTCTTCAATAATGCAGTTTATCCCAACCACTTGGCGCGATTTCAAAAATTGGCATCAAACTTGGCGATTTTTTTGTTTGGCTGAACGTTAAGTCCGTAAAACGGACCAGGGTAGCCACATTTGGCAAAATACTGCCAAATAATTCTTGTCGCCAAGAGTGATTGGGTTAAACTGCATTCCAACCATTTAATTTACAGAATTAATTAATTAATTTTAGTTACTTTTAACGTTTTTATGTATTTTACTTGGTTCGTGTTTCTGTGTGTGTGTGTGTCATCAAATTTTCTATCGTTAAATTAACCAACTTCCCATCAAGCTAGAGTTCTGAAATTTCGGGAACCGTTCTTACTTGCCTAACAATGCAATATTTAGATATTTGCGACCAGTTTTAACTAATATTTCAATAATCTTTCTTAATAAATTTTGCCACTATATAAAAACGTTGTTTTTAAAAACGTTGGTTTTTATCTCGAATTATTTAATTTCAAATGGTGTAATCTTTTTGAAAAATGTTAACAGAGCTGTAGCTTTTCATATGAAGTTTATAATTCTTACTCAAGAGAGAAGTTTAATTTTATTGCGAACATTATTGTGAAGAAAATAAATATTCTAAATTATAATGGGTAATAATGTAAATATCTTTATGAAATTAATAAAATATGATGAACAGCTTCGTAAAAAATTTATCTACTATGAATGTTTTATTCAAGTTGTATTTTTTATCGGACAATGGATATTAAAACTGATTTATCTTTAGAATTCAATCCTCAAAGGAGCACAGAAATATGAGGTTTAACGAAAAGTTTTCCGTCATAAAAAATGCATGCTTTGGAACAGCTGTTATTTGGTTTACATTGATAGTTTTCACACGACTTTTTTACATTCGAATAAGCAAAGAGTTTTCTAAATCACAAAAAAGCTTTTTTGTGAAAAAAATATTATATTCATGTATCTAGAAGTGTAGGAAAAAGAAACTTCGGACAGTACCCTTCAACGAGTTCTGAGGCAAATCCAACTGCCTTCTAAACATGTACGAGGACTTAATTAACGATTTTGTGTCTTATGATTCAGTAAAAGTCTGCAATCTATGTTCAGAAATGATGATTTTGACATTAGAAATGTACTTCTTTCTGAGTGGCCTATTTCCTATGATGATCATCATCATCTTAAAATCGAAGAGCATTGCATAACGATACAAGAACTTACAGCGCAATATAATATTGCATATAACAATTGTTTTAGCAACGAAGTGCCTCAATTTGTCAAATGAATTTAATCTTTGGGTCTCATATAAGTTGATAGATACCAACAAATGTTGCTGGTCAAATGATTACGGAAACTTGCTTCAGAAACTATGCAAGTACACATTTCTTGTTTTCCTCATTACATGCGAACAGTAAGAAAAGTGTGCTTATTACGGTAATATTGGTCACACTAGCAGAAGGACATATTCATTATATTCTTTCGGAACAGTTGTAAAATGTTTACCTACTAACTTAAAAAATCTTTTGCAGATCTGGTGGTTTTATCGTGGTATTCTATACTAGAAATATCTAAAAAGTTATTTGATTCCTGCACAATCTACTAGGTAGTGATAGTGCTGCAATTAAAGATAAATGTCGAGAATTTTTTAAATGGAAAAAATTTTTTGTTCAACCCAAACAAGGCAAAATTACTTATCAGACAAATATGATAACTAATTAGAAACTGTTTCAATTGAGATGGGATCCATCCATTATAAAGTTCCAACATTGAGTTTCCTGATTTCTACTTAATCTCCCATCAAGAGCTGCACCGTCATAGAACAATTTTTGCTTCAAATGACGAGGTCAGAAAAGAGAGAGGTTATGGACTTTTGGTTCCCTAAATTATCTGACTTTTTCAAAGAAAGTATCGAAAATTTACCTATACATCGGCCGAAAATTTGCAATTAAATGTTTGTCATTATCCGCGCTACAGCTTTCAAGTTTTTATAAAGAAGTTATTTTTGAAATAATAATTTTAAATTGGCGAGATACTTTTCAATCAAGAGATTTTAAAAAATATTCAAAATGCTCTAAATATATTTATTTTTAGAAATGGCAATTAAGTTGCAAAGCATTGAAACTCTTCGGGTCTATCTCTTTTTCGTTTTAACGAAAAATGGAATTAATAAGAAAGGAAAACATAAATTTATTGCTTTGAGTGAAATATGCAATGCATATCACGAACAAGGTAACTGAATGCACATTTTCCCCTTTCTATTACCGAACTTTTGTTCATAAATATAATGCACATAAAATATATTAATCATGATGTAAAGTTGGAAATTTTCTTTTTTTCTAAAGCACCCGAATAAGAAATGTTCTACTATTAAAACTATTTATCGAAGCTTAGTACTTTTTGGAGCTTATTCGTTGCGTCTGTTGGCTTATTCGCTTTGGAGGAAATAAATAATATTTTAAGAGTTAAATGCATTGTCACATACAATTTGCTCCAAAAGAAGTATTATAATTGCATTTTGTAGATAAATCCTTTTAGTTGTTTATACTATAGATAATCATGTGTAATGTTTATTACTTATGTGAAACAAAAATAATACTCTTGTCAAAGGTTTATTTAACAATTCTGCATAACACATTGATTTGAAAAAGATATAACTCCAATTTTAAAATAAATTTTAGCATGTATTATTCTGAACAAAAGAGTTCAGGGGCAGACACAGTTACACTTTCCTTTACTATTGACTTCAACACTGCATCCAGGTGCACAAGTAACAGTGCAAGCATTTGCTCCTCCTCCTTTACAGGAACAGCTGCATTGCGAACCATTACGAACAATGGTGCAATTAGTTCCTTGACATGTTACGGTGCATGTACCTGCAAAAAAGAAATATGCATTTTTTTATTGCTTGCAATGAATTTCACACTAATATTTTTCGTGAGGAAAGGAGAGAAGATCATATAAATTTCTATAATAAGTATTAAAATACACACATTTATAAAGAGAGAGAGAAAAAAAAAGAAAAACACGTATTATAGTTATGAAATATATCAGCACTATAAGACAGTGGAAGCTCAGTGAACATAATCGAAAGTTCGTAACAGGCTTTGTTTCCATCGAGCTTATGGATCTTGTCCCACAAAAATCCCGTAATTTAGGGGATCTGAAGCGCGTTAACTTTGTTATCAATGCCTTCACTACTGTGTGGCTTGGGTGTTAAGAGAGTGGGTTGCCAGCTGAGGTATCCTCTCCACCACTTGACGGTGGCTCTAAAATATGAAGCGCGTCTCCAATAGTTTTCGTGTTGCTTCTAAGTGCGAAGTGATTAAATAATCAATCAAATATTGTCTTAATTAAAAGGAAAAATTTAAATTTATTTAAGATGGAGACTATGCTCAATTTTCTATATAATGGGAAATTTTTCAGTATGATAAATATCATTTGAATATTAAATGCAGAGAGTAGAAATTAATAAATAAATACAAATTTTATTTAAAAACATATTTTTAATATTAAAGATTTTAACACACGACATATACTTATTGAAAACTATTGTTAAAACTGCAAATGACCTTCAATAATAAGTACGTAGTTTTATAACGTTATAGTTCTGTACGCTTAAGAAATTTTCACTTCGTAGTTTGAGTTAAAAGTTTTGAAATACTGAAATGAAAATCAATTGAAAAATGATTAATATTGAACCTATCTTTCGAAGCATTACTTCACCAAGAATGCGAAAAATAACTGAAGAATATATATATTGTATGAGTGTGAATGCGCGCGCATGTGTGTGTTACTTTAAAAGCCCGAAGTCTGGTAAAAGCTGGGAGTTTCCTACGCATTTCGGCAAAATCCCGAAATGAAGGATTTAAATCGACCTTGAATTAGGCAGCGCACGAAAATTCCGTTGTGACATTTGTCTGTTCCTGCCCCTCCTTATTTTCGCCATTTGCACTCTAGTTTCGAGTGAATTCAAACAAGTGTGAAAGGATGCGATCTAAGATAGAAGCAGTTTGTTTTCATTTTAGCATACTATTTTGCTTCATTTATTTTACTGAAAGGAAATAAGTGACATTACTCTGAAAAAGTGTTACGTCGTTCTGTCCGAATCTGTAAAAAATAAGAACGATAATATCTTATATTTAACAAATGAGAAAAACAATTATTTTATTAATGAAGTGAAAGAAGCAAAATATGTGAAGGGAAAAAAGTTCACTACAGAAAACTGAAACGCTATGATATTTTAAATATTAGAGGAGAGGGAAAACTTAAAGCATCCCATTATCTGCAGAATAAGTAGAAATCCTGTATTATGTTACAACTGATGATGTCTTCAAAGTCATGCATGATGCTCAAATCGTACTTGGCCATGGTGGAAGAACCCGTATGATTGTGGAACTGAATTGCAAGTACAAGAATGTAACAGTGGAATATATCGTATTTGAGACTATGTGGACCATGTCAGAATAAACAAAGAAAAAGGGGGTTGTAATCTGACCAATTATGCATAACGAAATGAGTCCTCGATGCCAAATCGAGATATAAATATGCAGTCCAACACTGATCGTGTTATGAAATTAATTTTAATGTATCAATATTATCTTACAAAAGTTGTTCTACTCTGAAGTTAAAACAGTAAAAGAGCTGATGAAGTAGCATATCACTTTCTGGATATTTTCACAATTTTTGGAACCCCAAACATTCCTCATTCCGAAAATGGGAATAAATTTTAAAACCAAATCAGAAACAGTTTTTGTGAAATGTGGAGTAATATAAAAATATTTTATGGTAAACCGAGAGACAGGCAATTGCAAGGTTCTGTCGAACGGGGGAACCAAGACTTTGAGAGCATGTTAAAAACATGGATGAAAACAAATATCACAGAAAAGTGGAGGGAAAGATTAAAATTTGTTCAAACAATGAAGAACAAAGCATTTCACGCCGGAATGAAATGCGCACATTATGAAGCTATGTTTGGTTGTCCTACGAAGCTGGGACTTGCTAACTCAGTTTTACCACGTAAGTTGATTAGAAACATGACCACTGAAGAGAACTTAGAAAAAATTATAAGTTTTAATAATGAATGCATGGTTAATATAACTAATCTAGAATCAATAATTTATTTAGAATCGCAAGATAATAATAATACATAGGAAAAAGAATCATGTATGGAAGTAAATACAAAAGTTCATATTGAAAAAAAAGAACCAGTTATATGCGTTGACTCAACGGGTGCTATTATAAACAAAATTTAAAATGTGAAAGTGATTGGAGAGACAACTAAGGATGAACTTAAGAAGCAGGCAAAGATGAAGATTGCGTCTACTAAGAACTTACCGAAATCTACTCTCGGACAAAACATTAAAATAAATGTTAAAGCCAAACCTAGTACCTGATAGTGATAGATCGAAAATGGATCTAAAATCAGTAATAGCCATTATTATAGATATTAAAGATGAAGAATTTTATGTTCTTGGTATTAGGTTTGGCAAATTAAAATCGTTGTACAAATGAAACAAGCTTACCTTTTGCAAAGAAAACTTTTTTAAACATCGAATAGTACAGAAAAAATGTGTGTACGTTAAGTAGTAAAAAAACTTTCTTTAGTTTGAGGACAAGAACCCAGAAAATACAACTGTTCAAAGAAATGTACTTTGAAGATGTGTTTGAGAAAATCAGCTGATTTACATAATAATTCAAAATTCTATAACAGCCAAACTTGTTACAACAAGTAGTAAGAAGTATTAAAGGAAAAATACTACGTTATTATTATTATTTTAAATTTCATAATTTTTATATTTATTTCTTTTCTGAGATTTTAGTTTTTTTTTTAATTGTTGCCAAAATTATATTTAAAAATTTTTGAAATTTCTTCAGTAGTTATCGAGCTTTATCATATGGTATCTTATTTAAGAAATTACATAAGTATTACGTTTTTTCATTTTTATTTCTTGTAACTCTTTGAAAATAATAGTAAGACAATTTCACCGACACAATTTTAAATCCTACCTTATTTTGATCACTTTTACAATTAATATTATCAACTAAAAAATTAAAGTGTGTTTGAACCTTTTTGGGTGACACACTGCATACAATATATCGTCGACTAGCAAATCCTGTCATAAGTAATCCATCGTTTTGGGTTTTTACAGGAAGGCGTTAGTAACTCTTAGCTTTTATCGAATTAGCCTGGTAAAAGTCAGAACTTCGGACTTTAATCATAGAAATATTCACTGTCTATTTTGTCAGGATTTTTAAATTTTCTTCAATAATATGTTTGCATTATCTAAAATATGAAATGGTTCATATATGAATTATCGTATTTTCGGAAATCTACAGCTTCAAGTAATATGTTCACTGATGACTGAATTATCTTTACTACTGAATGTAATACCTACATGCGAAACTTTTATTTCATATTATTGCTTTTCATAATACTATATTAATCTGTTCTTTCTCTCACAAAATATTTTTTCTTTCTTTTTTTATCACCTAGTCAACATGTTATCGAATAGACAGACTTTTAAATGGTACTGGAGTCAAGAAAATTTAACTTCGCTCCTTTTGTAATTTACCTTTAACTCATTTCAAAGAGAAATAGAGTTCTGTTCACAGAAATAAGAAAATTGTGTCCAATTTTTTTGCATCTGTTCTACTTTCTTTAAAATAGTTTTCTTCTTTTATGTTAGATATGGTATGTGTTGACAATAACCACTGGAATTCTTTTTCAAAGGGTTACTCCGACAAGTCACGCATTGGTGCAATTGCTTGGAAAGACATGAGAGTTGTATAAGGTAAGAATAAAAAGTCACTTCTAGGATATTTATAACTTTCAGATATGACAGAAATTGTGCCAATTAGGTTACAAATTAATAAGTTATGACCATTGAGTAATTATTTTTCTTACAGAAATTAATCAGAAAATGAAAATCGGCTCTTTGAAAGAAGTAATTTTAAAGCAAAACATAATTAATTGATAGTTACGAAATGAACAAAAAATAATAGTGAAACTCATGTGTTTATTAAAATCAAGGAAATATCTAACAACTTTTTTGCTTTTTAACTGAAAATGATGAAAATAATTGGCAATAATAAATCAGTTCCTTTCGAAAAGATTTTGCATGAAATTGCATTATTTGCTTGACTTAAACTGCATTTTCTGAATCATTTCTAGAATAATTTACATAATTTATTCATCAAGATAACATTTTATATTTTTTCATAGACACGAATTATTAAAAATCGTCATATTATCAGAATATTTCAAAAATATTTCTTTGAAACATTCTAACTCATTTATTTATTTGTATGTAATGTAATGTACGTTTGTAAATTTAAAATAATGAAACATTTTTGCGATATTGGTTTTCAATTGCTTTTCTTACCCGTTTAGAATCATTATATTTCCGAAAATGGATATACAAGGTCCACACTTACCTGCCGCTGCGTCCTTAGAAACTTGACTAGATCTTTTTTTTGCATCTGAAACAATAAAAAATTTCATTAAGTTAAATCAATTATATAAAGCAAAATAATAATATTCGCATACAAAAAGACAGTAAATAATTCGATTTTTTTCATTATATATTTTATATGAATTATTTAGATTTAATAATCAACTAATAAATCTTTATGCTACTAATGTATTCGCATAAACATTGTGATTTAAGTTTGTAAAATTATGCGCAATTTTTTAAAGTAATTTTTCAAGTAATATGGATAAAAAGGAAAGAGAAAGACAAAGAAAATTATTAATAACAGATTTTTCATTCAATTTACATCCACGTTGATTAATCAATTTGCAATTCTTAATTCCAAGATATATATTCATGGCAAAATGCATTTAAAAAAATCCTTCTTTATTTTGTAAGTAAATTTTCTTAAATTAATGTCTGCTTTATTGCAATTAGCAAAGAATTACAATTTGTAACTATGTCTGTTTATAGTTATGCCAGGACTAAAAGGAATGGATCTTGGAACTTCGTATGGCTATGAAAATTCGAGTAGAAACTTGAATCGCTACATAGCATTTCTGTATCAAGCCTTTTAAATTGCTTTAGCTTACTTTGACAAATAATTAATATTTTTACAGGAACCAAAACAATAATTTCTCGCAGTAAGATAGTTAACTTGATTTAAATATCAATGTCTTCACATGCAGTAATTAGAAATTTACCCCTGCGAGAGAACAGTATTAGATACCCATGTGAGAGTATTTTTTCTATTCTACCATTTCTCTTTGGAGCGGGATCTTAACGAGCACAACCCGGACAGGATTTCTCAGGATCAAACATGTTTATTTAAATTTAAAAGCGTTAGATTTTATTGATTTAATAATTCCTGTCTTGCGAGCGTTTTCGTATTGAAGAAAGCTGTGAACAATTTGATAGATTAAAACAGCTTTGATAGCAGCGCTTAAAAAGTGGTGAGAAAAATTAGTGCAGAAAGGGAGGGATGAATTATGTAATTATATAAATTAATAGTTAGACTCATACCTGAAAACATTACTCGTAAGTGTAGTGAACAATGCAGTAGCTTAACAAGAATTGAACCAAAAGAATTATGATGAGTGTATTGAAACTCTTTTAAAGAAATGATAGTTAATTAAACGTATGAATAAGTTATTTAATCAAGAACCAGTGAGGAGTTGAATTAATGTTATAGCAGTATGAAGGTTATATGATGAAATCGAAAATGCAGTTTTGAATTTGGAAGCTTACGGTATTACAAAAGATTCCTTTAGTCAGTTATTAATGCTTGTGTATAAAATCTATTCCAGTAAAGTTTGTTCTAGAATTTAATCGATGGAAAAATCAAAGAAGAAATCTGTTACAGGGGTTTATAAGCTTTCATTAAAAATAAAGTAGTATGTTGCTTAAAGTCTATTTTGTTGACGCAATAGAAATATATATATATATATATACTTCGTCCACCATGTTTTGAACATGTAACATTTGATTATAATTTTTTTTCAAAAAATGCACCCTCAATTGATAGTTTTAATGTTGTTGATAATAATACATGTATCTTTAGTACAAATTCAAGAACTTCTTTTCTAAAGAAAAACGGGGTTACCAACTCAACTTATAAGAAAAAGAGTACACATTAGCTTATTCCCCATTTTGTTAAGATATATATATAGATTACATCATAAAACAACAATTAATAGAAGTTTAAAATTTGGCCAATGCAATAAATTTCTTGTGAAAAACACAAAATGTAATTTTGAATAGCTTTTGTTTTGGTACGACCAGAAGAAATTTTTGACCCAATTTCAGAATCAGGTAATATATGTTACATATGTTTTTATAATTTTGATATATATATATATATATAAAGAATATCATGATATTTAATTTCGATGATATTTTGTGCTAAGGAAGGTGTGGGTTGCTTCATCTGTCAATATTTTCTCTTCTAATTTTGAATGAAATTTTTTTTCAGTTACCTATGTGTTATATTCTCCTTTTAAGTGAACTGGATGTGAGATGTTACAATGGTTGATGTCTTACAAGCCTACTTTTTTACACATTCATTTTCTTATTTCATGATAATGCTACTTTTTATTTTCCAAACAGGAGTCAAAAATAAATTAAGCTATATTTGTAAGATTTATGAGATTTTTCAAAATAGGAGTTAAAATTTTTAAAAAGCAAACGTGTTCACTCTTTTCTCTTCTTTCTTTTTTTTTTTCCATCAGTGTATCACATTATGCACCGATATCTATACCAAAATAACAACAATTCAAACCTAGTAATAAAAAAGTAATGTTTTAGACTCTAACTTTCACCTTGAGGATTTTTCTATCATTAAAAAGTTAGAGTGTGAGAGGAGGATTAAAAATATATAAATGGATAATCTTAAACTTTTTATATGTAGTGATCTGGCGAATGGTAAAGGAGGAGGATTGTGGGCGTTTTTAACTATTCAGAAGAGGGTCGCAGAATACAAAAGTTGGGATTCACTGGTATGGAGACTTGATTATTAATGTTAATGTCTCAAAATTTGACATAGAAATAGATACAGATTAGTTAGAAGGGCAAATATGGTAATTGTATATGATATAAGTGTAAGACATAATATATTGGAATTTAAAAGAGAAAAAATAGAACTCACCATTCAACACCAACACAGCTCCGAAAATCAATGCTACAATTAAGACCTTCATGGCTGTAATTTTTATTTGAAAAATATCGATGCATCAACTGATATTTATACCCCCACAATCCAACATCTGTATTTGGTGTAAGTGTTCTTGGAATTAGCAGTGAGTCACAAAAACATCATTAGTATCACGACTTCCTTGAAAAACAGAGAATCGTATTGAGGTTAAAACCAGTCTTAAAAAGAATTAGATGAGCCTTAACAGATGATGAAATATTTTTGTAATTGTATCAATTCTTCATGCGCAACTGATCTCAAATTTTTCATTATTAACATGATTGGTACATTAATGAGTATTATTTGATTGAAATTAAACTAAATTATGTTGAAGAATGTGCATGTGGTCTAGTATATTCCAGGTCATTTCGAGATTGATTAATTGATTGTTTTATTAAAGTCATATTCAAAAGTAACACGAGACTTAGTTAATTTCAGGATACCAAAGGCTTTTGAAAAATTTACAATTTAATCAAATAACTAAAATTGATTGTCATAACCATTTCTGGCTAAGAGGTAGGGAATCTGAAGATGTTAGAGAACCACTGACATCTTTATACTACGCGTTTCTGTTTAAAATGAGATATATATGAGACATGTTTTCAGAGTTGAATTAAATAAAATGTGTAATAATAAATGGTGTAAATGAGATATACGAAAAACAGTTTTAGAGATGAGTAGGTATAACATGGTTTTAAGTGATGAAAGTTAAAAAATAATTATACCAAAGATCACTTAAGTATTTTATTTTTACTTATATAGAATTCTATTGAAGGAATTGTGTCGACTGCTCGCGCCACCGTTGTGCAGGTGAAACATTTTTATTTGTTGCCAGAAACTTGACCTCTTCCCCATCTAATTGTCAACCTACAGAGTTACGACCAATTGGAGAGGGCGAGTTAAACTTTTTCCTGCAAGACGCAGTGTGCTAGATCTAACTATTCCATCTCTGCCTTTTATCAGCTTGCTGAAACGGGTTCTTTTCCTCGTATGTCAAGGAGTTTCATTTTCGTGTAGTAATACAATATCTCTTTCTCGAATGTGACATGATTTGTTACTATTCTGAATTTGGTTGAAGGTATATATACAAAGAAAATTTGTTGCAGCTGCAACAAATATTCTTTGTACCATTTCCTCCAAAAGGTTTCTAATAGGCCTTGCTGGATCTTATAATATCTTATGATATTAGGTCTTGCTGTATCTTATAATATCTTATGAGATTAGTTTCCTTGAGCTCTGGATCAGAAGAGATTTACATTAATTTTTTTCCAGTCAAGGAATAAGCTGTTGTTAACACTTCCTCCCTATCTTTTCCTGTTCATAGACTGCAAGTCTACTATTCAATGCGGCTTCTATTCAGTTTCAAAACCTTCTTCGTCTAGGAAGGATCAGCCTAATGATTTTCTGAGGCATTGCTTTGTAAAACCTATTAACTGTTAACACCAATCTCCCCATCAAACCACTCGTGAAGCAAAAAAGTTCCATTTATGCCATTAACAGCATACAATTATTGAGCTTTGGTTGATGTTGCAAGTGCAGAGTCGTAGAGGGTCTTAAATTTTGGAAACTGGTTAAAGAAGGAGGCTTTTAATAACGGATTCTGTCTATAGTAAATGTTGTCTATAGTAAATGCTTAGATGAAATGTGCCTTTTTCAGTGTTTCATTTTACAGTTAGAACATTTGTGATTGTTTTGAATTCCACACTCTCTTCTTGTCAAGTTTCTATCAGTCGTTGGTAGTTACTCACTTAGATAAAAGAAAGGAGAACCGATGACAATAAATTCTGCATCTCATAATAATGAGCTAAAGTCTCAGATTCCGTATGAACTCTCAGAATATTGTCTTCCATGATAAATGTTACCTTTTTATTGCTTAGCTTCCAATGGGTAAGTATCAGAGTTCTAAGTTGATAATTTTTGAAGACTATCTGAGGAAAAGAAAGGACTGGAACTGAACCCATATAGCAAACGGGAAAGTCTGTAAGTGATGATATGATTCCAAAAGATTGTTTTTCCGTCTGTGTCCTTTTCAGTCTTAAACCACAAAAATCTTATTGCATCTCGGTCTTCCTCGCTCAAGGTAAGTTGCAGAAATGCTTGACTTCCGTCACAAATTATTGCTTGTTTAGGCAGTCTGAAATGCAGAAGAGTGGCCAAATTTTCTGGCAACAGATTCAGTTCTTGATCGAGAACATCATTCAAAGGTGGATTTCCTGATGAGTGAGGAGATACATCACATACAATACGATATTTCTTCTTGATTCTTATCAATATAATCTTATATACGTTCATTACGTGTTTAAATTGCTTGTGTTTCTCATTTCCTTCCTGAAAACTCTTGAAATGTTGAACAGAAACATCATAATAGTTAGAGGACAGTTATTTGTTTTGTTTCCATAGCAATTTAATATCTCTTCTATTATTCACTATTCTGTATGAGTTGTAAGATTGTTTCAAATTTTTTCTTCGTTACGTGTAGACATCTCTTTTTTTAACTAACTTAGTTCCAAGAGTCTCTAAGTCCCAAAAGGTGCGTATGTTTTCATCTTCTCTTTGAGGAGCTGTTTTATCATATAAATGTTGTGAATAGCAGATGTTGTAGCGAACTTAATGTTAGTAATTGATCTAGATCCACTTAAAATCCATCTGAATATTGAAGACATTAAAACCATACTTTTATTAAACTTCTCATGAAGTTTGGTAATCATATAGTCCGATAAAAATAATCTCCTATCAAAACTTCGATTAGTAAGTCACTTACGTGTTCATGTGGATTAGCAAGTTTCAGTTTCTTTCGGTGAGCAAAACGAGTAATATCCATTGTAACAGTTTGATGAGGTGCACATACGTATCAGAGCTTTTAAATTCACTTAAGCAAACACTAGACTTGTTACAAATGCTTGTAAATTTCAACTCAATTCTTCACCGAGGTTGATTTTCACTTAACTGAGACTTTAATTAATTCTGAGTGTTAATTTTGTAATTCCTGTGAGACCCGTAATGAAACACTTTTGCAGTTTGTAAATGGATAATATTTGATCAAAAACTATTTACTTAATTTGAAGTTGTCTTATGCAGAAATTGCTCTATGTTGGGCATTTTGCAAACGGAAACATCGTGTTTCTTCATGTGCTTCATACAAACGATCTTATCCTTTCTAGGACAACTCCTAAGAGTATGTCCCTTGTTTTGTGCACAAGAAGCAACGTCTAGCAGTCCTTAAAGTCTGGACACAAGTCTATATATCAGAGACAGCCTTTCAATCTTAGGGCCAATGTCCAGAAACATTACAGAAAGAGCAGCATGGTATTGATTATATTGCTTTGTATTGCGTTTTCGGATTAGCATTAAATGCTGCAGTAGATAGCAAAGCTCTAAATTCTTTATTTGGTTATCTTTTAATTTTCAGAGCAGTAAGAGCTCCCTGAACTTCTTCAGAAAGGAACTGTTGTGACTTCGTAATGTCTCATTTTGATATTTTTCCCATTTTGTGTGAATAATACATCTTCGACAAACATCGTCTGGGAAGGCACGTAGAATTTTGATAAGAATTTACATCTTCTCTTAAGGGTATTAAAGCTTAGAACATTCTGTTACACTCTAGAAAAATAGTATTCAGTTTAATTGGCGTTTGATTTAGAACAGGCGTTATATTCTCCAAAAAAAACTAAACCCGAATAATTCTGTTTTTGCCACCATATGTAATTTTAAGACGTTTTTTTCTGTTTTATTTGTTTCAGCAACTATGCTTATACCATCAACCAATCTAGCTGGTTAGTCCTTCAAGTAACCTTTTAGAATAATGTCTTATTCAATCGTAGAAAATTAGGGTCTCAAATACAATGCAGAAGAAAACTGTTCATAAGACATTTGGAATTTTTCTATATCACTCAGAAAGGGTTATATTTTCATTGTAGGTAATTTGACAGTATGCGATTGAACGAAGGAGATTAGCATTTTTGGCGCGATGGGTTTTACGAAGGACAATGGAAACGACGTGCTTACAACCTTGTAAAGAATAGTTAAGGTACCTAATTAACGAATCCTAGGATAGTTGGCAGCACAAAGCCACTTCACGATACTGCTGTAATGCGGCCGTAACCAGTTTTGACTCGTAGAAATGAATTTCCGAAAATTGGCGCCAATCCTATCCGTGGGGACCAAAAAGTGATGTGGAGAGTGGCAGATAGGAATAGAACTGTGAAGTTTTCCTCGAAGCTCTTGTGTTGAGCGTGTGTAATAGTAGTGAAATCTTTACCTTAACTATTCTAAATGTTTTAAGTGTTCTGTAATATCCGTTTTCTTGTGCTGTTCTGTGACGTCGCGTGGTAATAAATGAAATTTTTAAGAAAAAAGTTTATTTATTTCGAGTTGAACCCGCCACAACCTCAATTGGCGAAGCGTTGTCGTTAGAAGAAGTATCGGAGATTAGAACAGTTATCACCTCATTTGGAGTAGTAGGCGTTCAACGATGGAACAATGTTTGGAATTTTAGACTTTTTCGAAGTTTTACGAAGTTTGAAAATCGTTAACATTGCTTTATCTTCATATTCAGAACATTCAATGCAATCTATCTCGAATTCTTCAGATAATAAGGAATGGATATGGTTATTTAGAATTTTCAGTTCTTTTAATGTTTCCGAGAGTCCTTTTCTGACATTTGGTAATCGGTATTAAATTTATTTCAAAAACGAGTGGTATTACGCCTGGCGAATTTTCTTTTTTCTTTTTTAAAAACAAAGCGTTTTCGTTGTTATCTGCTTTCATTTCATTCACAATTAATAAGCTGAGATCGACTAGCTTTTCACTCTCTAACATTTTTGAATTCGTATTCTTCAAATACTCTTCAATTCGCAAATCATCAATTCCTTATTCATTCAATCCAAGGTTTTCATTCCTTATTCATTCATTCCACCAATAGTTTTTGAGTGATGAAAGTGGAAAGAAATTATACCGAAGATCACTTATGTATTTTATTTTTACTTTTATAGAGTTCTAGTGAAAGATTTGTGTTGACTGGTCGAGCTACAGTTGCGCAGGGGAAATATTTTTACTTGTTGCCTTAAACCTGGCGCATGTTATTACTGCGCATGTATAAGTTTTTATTATAAAATAAAATTTACCTAAATTCTTTTAACTTATTGAAGAGGAAATATTGTAAAAATGAATTTTAAACAATAATTTGGTTAATTAAGTTATTAGATATTTAAGTTATTTTAATTTGTTTTAAAAAGTAATTTAAAGGTATTATTAAATGGAACATATTTTAAAAATAACTATAAGGACGTAAATTTTATCCAATTCTGTCAAACATTCTTATCAAATTTGGATTACTTTCTTGGCCTACTAAAAAAAGCAAATGAGAACAAACATTTTGATATCTCTAAGAATGGCCATTATATTGAATTTTCCACTTCTTTGTGAATTGTTTATTATTGCATTGTCATATTAGTTTGATATAATATTAGTGGAAGTGTCAAAAAGTTAACCTTTTTTTTCAGAAATCGGGATATTTTTAATTCAATATTGGAGCCCAAGGTAATTTTTGTAAGTTGAAAACATAAGATAAAAATTGATATGCAAGGTTATTTTGATATTGTGCAACGTTTATCCAAAGAATAAATAAATGAAATTTTGCTTATTTGTTTCCAGTTTATGAGACTTCCCTTTACCAGCCATTTTAAATACATGTACTCAATATTAGTCCAATGAAATTCGTGCTTTCCTCCTCAACCAACTGTACATAGTAACTCTGTAAAATGTTCAGTGTAGTTCGATTTTGGAAAACCAATTAGTTCATTTAAGAATATCGGCAAAAATTTTCAAGTAGTGGGACCAGATCAATTAAAAAAATATATAATGACAATAGAATAAGACGACCAGGTTTTAAAATTCGAAAAGAGGGACACCATTGACGGGGGGGGGGGGGATTAAAAATTTGGTACCTAAAAAATACTTACCTTTGGAACCTAAATAAATTACAAATATCAATCATCTGAATAGCTTTTCTGTTGACATCACTTGTTTAACTAGAAATCGCACGCAGTACGATGTGTATCGTATGAGGGACAGTTACAAAACTCAATATGAGAAGGAGTTACTTCGTGAACGACCAACAATATTCCTTACACCCTGACCTCCTCTCTAAAATTCCTCTCCGTTTCCAATTTTTATATAAAATGTAATTCCTTTGTAACAATGTTCCAAATGATATAAATCGCAAGCGGAACATGTCGCCATAAGAATAAAATCTGTGGAAGTGTACAAAGGGTTCTCTCTTCATTTTACAGCCACTAAATGTTTTCGTCGCTGCCAATGCAGAAAAATGCCACTGTTCATTATGTTCAAACAATGGTGGTCGTATTTTAGCAAATGTTCAAGGCGAACTATGATAAGCCGTTCCTGATAATCAGTTCTTAACAATTATTTTTATTATTAAAGTTTAACATTATAAAATTCACAAAAATAATATAAAGCTCATATCCTGGGGAAATAGATATATGGAAGTCGAAAACAGTATATACTCTTCCCGTTCTCTCGCCATTCCCTTGCTTGTCGTACATTCGTTCTAAAAATCGGAGCTTTCTTAAGACCCCGGAATAAATTGTTAAAAAATGGGACGTCTGGTCACCTTACAATAGAAGTACATTGAAGTATATTATCTCACCTTTACACGAGAGGGGCTCAAAAGGCATTCTGTTACGAATAATAAATGGGGCGTTAGGGAGGAGTAATAGGGATGACATAACTTTAGTAATTTTAAATGACTGATTTTAATTTTTTCAAGAAGTCCATGAACATGAAGCTTGTCTCATTCCAAAAATTGGTCACGATAACTTTTCTGATCAAAGGGATGGTTTTCACCTTCTTTGCTGCAGATACACTGAAACCAAGCTATTGTTTGATTGTTCTTTGATTTCTAGCATGTAATAACGAATCCAAGTCTCATAGAATTTAACAACTCAACGTGGCAGCTATAAAATCTGAATAACGTGGCAAACGGTTACCATCATCACTATCATATTTGACTCGACAACTCAGGATGGGTCAAGGCCTTCATTTAAAGATTCCTCCTGGATAACCAGCCATTTGTCTTAGTCCCCTGCTAGTTTCTCTCTCCAATCTTTTTAAAATCCATGAGAATCAAGTTATCGTGGTTTTGGTTTCCCTCTTTTCCTGTTTGTAAAGGTTTTGTAACAAAACTCTTCTTTACTGGACTTTTTTCTTCCATTCTAACAATATGAGAAACCCAGTTCATTCGTTTCACTTTGATATATTTAATCATATCAGGCTCATTAAAAATTAAAATGTCTTCACCATTGGACATTTTTTGACGCCACCAAGAGTATTTCCGAAAACCTTTCTTTCAAAAATTGCTATTTTGTAATCTTTATTTTTAGTTAGACACAAAGTTTCCGATCCCTGCTTTAATGACCAGCTTAATGAGAGTTTGATAAATAAGAAAATGTTTTCATGGAAAGAAAATGGAACCTCAGTAAAGATTGGAGCTCAAAGAATGTTTTGTTGGTCAGTGAAATACGATTTGGATATCAGAGATAACGCAAATGGTTACCATCTTAACAAAAGTATTTTTTAAAACTAAATACTCAGAACCAACCTATGAATCAGCATTACATTTGTTTTGGTGCCACTTAACAGATGATGGCACACTATGCTAACACCGATGTGCTTTAGTGACACCCTCTGTTGTCAGAAACAGTACTCTGTTGACAGTACTTTTTGTAACCGTCTCTTATTAGATTATATGGGAAGAGCGATGGTAATGCTATTCAACCTCCGAAATGCAAATATTTGAAAAGTAGTTCCTTGTCTGATTCCTAGTTCCCACACCGTATTTGTAAATTCGATGGCAAATATTGCTTCCAAAAGATTCGCATTTCTATCAGTCCTAATGTCATGTGAAATTGAATAATGAACGTTAAGACTACCTTATTCAGATTAGTTGCTTAGCAGTAGAAATTTTGCTTCCACTTAGTTATCTTCTATTGTTATTTCAAATCATATTATTTAAAACATTTCATTTCTTTAGCAGGTTTTTTCATTATTATTTTCTTAAAATTTTTTGATGATTATTTCTATTTCTAAATGTATCTTTTATTTCGCTTAAAAATTTCTCAAATCTATCTTACTAACCTCACGCGAACCAATTATACAAGAAATGATAGTCAAAAGAAATCTTTGCGTTATTGTTCTAATTAATTTTATAAATATAAGGTACCTGATGATAACACGGATATTCTTATTTGAGACAGAAATTATGATGATAACGATACAGTTGAAAAAGCAAAAAACATATGGCTATTAATGCTACTTCTTCTCTTTAAGTTTTTAAAGAATTTTGGTTTTCACTTTGGAGCTCAAAATTTTATAATACATCTTTATTTCAGGCAAAATGGCATACAAAGGTAATACGGCCGCTTTTCTACTTTCTCGACAAATCTATTTTTATCAAGTTTACTTCCCTTGAAGAAATAGCACAATAAAAAAGACACAATGTTATTATTTTCATTAACGCAGCTTCATTCCTTTTACAATAAATAGAATTAAAGCCAAATCCTTATTCTCTTAACTCCAGTTCTCGTAAACCTCAAAATTGGACATTTTTTTATATCTTCTTTAAAGAAACTGTAAGGATTACGATTGAAAGCACCGAAGCTTCAAACTATTGGCTGAGAAACTTTACAGGGAAATTCTCAATTGTCAAATTATGACAACAAATCCTTTTTAGAAAAGCTTAATGTGAGTGTTATGATTGAAAATGCAAAGCAAATGTATATTGCTACTGATCAAACATTTTAAATAAATATGGTTCTTTTTCTTCACATTTTTCCATGTTTTATTGTTATTATTTGACTTTATATCTAATTTATATATAATATACCTAAGAATTACAATATAATATTTTAAAATTTGTCTTTTTAACGTTAATATATCACGAAAACTCTTTTCTCTCCTCTTTCTTTATAAGTAGCATTTTTGATATTAGAAAATAACATTTTAAAACACATCATCTTTATTTCTTAATTTTAAAAAAAATAAAAACACTTAAGCATAACTTTTTCATTGCTAGAAAATAAAATATTAAGCAAATTTATTGTAAAAAATTAATTTTTTTAAACATATAATATTTTTTCTTAGCATTGAAAAAAAATAAGTACAACTTCTATTAATCTCAGAAAATAATTTTATAACTTAAGGTCTTAATTAATTATAAAATAAAGTTTAAAACGTACATTTTGAATAAATGGGAAATAAATTCTAAAAATAAAACTTTTATAAGTAGAAAATAAATTTTAAAACCCAATATTTTTTTTTATGTTTGGAAAATAAAATTTGTGAACATAAATACCTCTTTTAAAAAGTAGAACTTTTTTAAAGATCTTAAAATGCATCAACACGCATTAAAGTTTAAATAAACATCTGACTCAGTATCGTTTATTTGCAACCTTTGACATACAACACCCAACCCCATTTAACAAACAAAATAAGGTAATGCTGAGATAGTCTTTTTTTAAAATTATGCTTAATAAGAATAGAAAACAATCTTGGAAACATCAATTGATATCTTTTAAAATTATATGTTAACACATTTTTTTTAAAATTAAATGTTGGTTGAATGATTGTTACTCTAAAATCATAATAGATAAATGTAAAAATTAATGTTTATTAATAATATTGAACGAATAAATGAACATCATATTTTTCAATACAAAGTTAAAATACTAAATTATAAGTTATTGTTTGAATTCCAATTGGTTTTAAGAAATATTCAAATATGAAAAGTTAGTGCAAAGTAACGTACGCATGTAAAAACGCATGTATGCAAAGAGAAATGTTTGGTTTACTTATTGATGTTTCGAAGTAATTATTTTTAAAAAATAAAACTGAAAACTATTTGAACCACATTTGTTTCTGATTTTAGCGTAACATTAAAAATAAAATTAAAACTTTAAATTAAAATTCAAATTTTTTTTATACTTAAATTTTTTAAGGCATTTGAAAATTAAAAAAGTAATAATTTTAATTTAAAAAAATACATTTGAAACTTAACAATTTTAACAGTTGAAATTAAATCTGTCACACATAACTATTTTAATAATAAAAGTTTCTTACTTTAAACTTAACTTTTTTCTTAAAATTAGAAAGTGATTTTTAAATGTTAGAAAAAATATTTTCAAGAATTTATCATAATTTTATTAATATTCTGAAAATAAGTATAAGAATTTCAATGTTAGAAAATAAAATTTAAATTTATTTCTCAGTACTTGAAAATAAATTGTTAACGTTTATTTTATACTAGAAATTAAACTTTTCATCGCAATGTTTTTTTAAATAATAGAAAAGGAAATCTTAAAACATAATTGTCTTCTTTTAAAAGGCTAGAATTTTTTTTAAGAAAACTAGATTTTTTTTAATGCATTGCTAGGATATAAATTAACCTAAATTACTAAATATAAATTTAATGATCTTTTAATAGTTTTTCTTTTCTACCTTCAACTCTCATACGTGATATAAAATTAATCAGGTACATTAATCTGTCGTATAAAGTGGGAAACTCAAACAGAAAACTAATGCGCTTGCAAGTTCTTTTTCTGAAAAAAATAATAATAAACACGTAGTTAAGAGAAAAATGTATGAATTGCAACATATCTAAAAAACAAATTGTTCAGATTGTAACACCCGATCGATCCGAGCGTCATCTTGTGCCATCACTAATTTCAAATATTAAATACTACGACACAAATAATTACAGAACCACCAAAACAACTTACACAATTTATTAGTATATATTTACTATGACACAAATAATTATGCTCTCCAGGTTAAGTTTTCTAACGCCTTAGTTCAACCCACCAATAATAATCTAACAGCCTCTTACCAATATCTTTTATCGACTGCAACTCCGAATCTGGAACAACTGTTGAAAATACTAAATCGAATCCCTTTTCCGAGTAATCTTTACTCGCACCTCAATACTAGTCTGTAATTCCGCCTTCCTCTTATATAGCACTTAGACTTCACCTCCTCTCACTACAACGCCTCTCTGATCCTCCTTCAGATACTCTACTCCTTCAGATGGAGTTTATATACTTCTCAATTCAACCGCTTCACTTCATTCCTAACTGCTTTACATATCACGTTTCATTTTTGGTTGGGCAAAGGTTGTTTAGTGAAAGCAATCAATCTCAATTGAAAGTCCCCAAGGTTAGTGAAGAGAAACCGCGAATAGCCCAATGTCACAAGATATTCAGAAATTAGAAGGTTATGGTAAAAAATATATAACAATAATTTTTTTTAAAGAAATCTCAGAAATATAGTGTATCTTTTATACAGTTTACTAAATTTTTAAATTATAGAGTAGCAATGTTTATTTAAGAAGATAAGGCTTAGAGTGAATCCAAAAGTATTATAAATGCAGCTTCATTTCGATTGTAAACTTCATAATTGTGAATTGTTCATTCCGTTACTATATAGACTACTGTTATGAGAAATTTTAAAAACTCACTAATGTCTTGTACTTACCATTATTGTTGAAAATACAAATCAAATTTGTGTGCGTCAGAAAAAAAAAACTATAGAAAGAAATGACGCAAATGAAAATAAATGCTTGAAAAAAGTTTAATACTTTGATGATGAGTTCTAAAAAATATATTAAAAAAAGTAAAATTAGTTTACCAGTTGCTTCATTTAATATCTTTATTCCATAGCAAAATAATACAATTAAACTGAATAATATCCAATCTAATAATGTAAAAAATAAGTACCTACAATTAAAAATTAATTTCCAATAATTTATTCCAATGACATTAATTTCATCCAATTTGTTTCATTAAGTGTGTTTAAGAACACAAATAGCTTATAGGGCTACATTCAAGTCATGTCACGTTTTGGCAATAGGTTCAGGGCTCGAGCCTATGCCTTATAAGTTGAAAAAGAGGGGGGAGGAGGCACCATACCACTTCATATTTACAACGAATCAGGGCATTTCAAGAATCCCTGTAGTTACACCTCAACTGTACACTGACATCATATTTCGTGCTCCGAGAAGGGAGGGGAGAGGGATGTTATCCTATTAGGGATGTTATCCCTATCAAGTTGGGGGTGGAAGAGGAGGGTTAAAGAGAAACCTTTCAGTAAGAAGACGGTTATTGAAGGCGGGAGGATTCGATTGACAGTTGCCAAGGACCTTTTTATTGGATAACACTGTGAACCTGCCTTTATTACTCTTCTATTTAAATACAAGGCTTATGGAAAGCATTCGTTTACGGCGCCTAGTGAAAGGTTTTATATAAAAATCATCATTGCTCATTAAGGCTACACAGTACCCTAAAAATGACAAATTTATCGAAAAAAATTTTTTTGCATTTTCCTGTAGCCCATACATTTAGGAATCTTGGCCCCAAATTTTAGATCTATTAACCAATTAGTTTTTAAGATATTTGAAGTTTTCTGAGCATTGTCAGTCACTATTTTTGACAGATGAGGGGTGCGTGGTTAGTTTCGGTTTCATTTTAAAGCATTTTTCCATTCTTAAATTTAATTAATTACTGATATTTTTTAAATAATATCGATACTTGCAGAGAAGTAGATATTAACTTCAACTTTCACTACTAAAATCATTTATGTTTGTTTATATTTTGAGTTCTTGATGTGCTTATAGTTACTTAGCCAAAATTGATAAGAAAAGGTATTTCTCAAGACCAATATTTATTCTGCATATAATTTATATAAGTTAAAAGCTATTTTAAATTGTTTAAGTGAAGTTTTTTCTGTTGAAAAAATGCCACGGACAAAACTTTCGCAGCTTGAGAAGAGAATCAACACTTCTAAGAGATGGAGTACTGCTGATAATGACAATGCTAAAAACCTGCTTTAGTGGATATAACTACAAAACTTCAGAATACAAATGTCTTTAAAACTTCTGCTACATATAAAAGTATCTTTC
Source organism: Nephila pilipes (assembly GCA_019974015.1). NCBI lineage: Eukaryota > Metazoa > Arthropoda > Arachnida > Araneae > Nephilidae > Nephila > Nephila pilipes. The sequence goes on along the minus strand of BMAW01132841.1, from coordinate 38,506 downwards.
AAATTACATTATAGTGGATACTGAATGTTTGTTTACAGATAATTTTGGAATATTTTTAAGCAATATTTGCCATAGTGTATCTTTAAAACTTTGTTATGGTCAAAGAAATAGATTTGCATATAAAGTGAATGTTGTATGTGTTAATTGTGACCAAACCTAGAGTGAAACATGTTCATAACAATTAATTGATGCTATATTACATCAAATATCAAATGTTAGCAAGCATCAATTTTTTAATGTTCCATTTGATGTAAATATGAGATTAGTGCAAGGTATGTTAAGTTTGTGACTTGGCAACTCATCGTTGGAAAAATTCTGCATGCATATGAATTGAAATATAATGTTTAGTAAAACTTAAAAGACATTATGAGCCAAAAGTTCTGATTGGACATCTTGTTGGGTCAAATCAGCCATTGCTTTATATTTGTAAAGATGTCATTGAGGCGTAGGGCTCAAGGAATGATAAAGATATAGTCGGTATTGGAATGTCATATGATGGAAGCTGGTTGACAAGAGAACATACGTAAACGTCAAATATCGGAATAGGATATGTTATCGACTTGCTGACTGGCTTTGTGATAGACTACGAAGTAATGTCAAAGCGACGTGGAGAATGTGAACAGACTAAATTTGAGCTTGGAGAAGAAAGTGCTGAATTTCGTATTTGGTACAAAGGACAACAAAATGTTTGTAGTACAACACATGTCGGATCATCTAGTGCAATGGAAGTAAATGAAGCTGTGAAATTATGGGAAAGATCTGAGAGTATTAGTTTCCGGGATACAATCTTGCTCTTTGACTATTGGTGTTTTTACCAGTTATCATTAGCATGTGGAAAAAAATCAGGTATTCACAAAGATTTTGTAAAAATAACAATCAACGAAGAATATTTGCCCAAAATCTTGCCTATTTATCAGCGATTAGCATCAACTGAATTATTAAGCACATTTGCAGAGGTTTGACACACAATTCTAATGAAGCATTACATTCGATGATATGGGACAAATATTCCAAAGAAAGTACAGCTTCTAGGAGTCTTGTTGATTGCCATGTCGAGTGCAATACCTGAATTTATTGTTGGAACATTTAAAGCTCTAAAAACATTTCAGGATGCTAATTGAATTTGTAACAAGTTTGTCATCAGAACATTTAGTGTACTTTACTCATTATAGGAGAACCTATTTCAGAAAGAAAAGGAAATCTGCAAATTTTAAAGTTGCGCAGAAAAAAATAAAACTTGCTAAATTGCGTCGACTTAAAATTCAGAAAAAATTAGGTGCTATGTACAAACCTGGTAGTTTTTAACTTTTTTTAAACTTTTATTTATATCATTATTATTTTTTATAAGTGTATTGGGTTTCAAAACTTTTGTGAAATTATTATGTTAACTTTAAGCTGAATAATCTGTCATCGTAACAAATGCTATATCGATATTTTGCAAAAACATATTTTGAATAAATAAAAATATTTGCCATAATATTTAATTAAAGTAGTGTTTTCATATATTATATAAGTAGTTAAATAATATATTAAAAATTTAGATCTTTGCAAGTATTATTAGTTTTTGTTTTATGCCTTTAAAAACTTTAAATGCATTTTTCTCAGACTTTTATTTTTGAAGATGTAAGTGTTTTCTAATCCCTAAGGCTTTTTTTCTGTTCAAGATAGAGTCTTGAAATTTTTTATACATACTGAGATATATGTGTTCTATAAAAGTTAGTATGGATTTAGGTCTGGGATCCCTAGTTATTTTTTTAAAAAATGTTAAAGTTAATATTTTAAAAATTTTCGTGTTTTTTCCAGGTTTAGCTAGAAAAATAATTATTAAAAATCAACAAGGGAACAGATTTTCAAATCCATACTAACTTTTGTTTGCAATAATGTATGAAATATAAATCACTCAAAATAATTAAAAAATTTCAAAAATTGTGTATTTTATAAGGGTTTAAAAAACTTCAAAATTTTTAAATTTTTTTAAATTTTAAAATAAGGACTAGTTAAATTGACTTTTTATTTTCAGAATTAGTTTAATAATATAGTATGAAAACAATACATAAGTTACTTTTAATATTACTGTCTCCAAAAAAAATTTTTGAAAAAGAGTACCGTGTAGCCTTAATACGAGCACTTTAAACTGTTTCACAGGCTTTCATTAGTTTTTATCGTTACCATTTCTTAGTTTCAGCTAAGAAACATAACTTGCGTAAGAAAATTTTTTGTTGATACATTTGCATAACACTTGAAATTTTTTTTTAAAAAAAAAGCATTGATGAAGAAGTATTTCAAATATCTATCAATGTGTTTCATATTGCGCTGGAAAAAGTTATTTTGTGTTGCAGGTATCGACACTGGAGAAAACATCTACAAATCAGTTCAGCTATTGACTTTCGCTGATAATATTAATATCATTGCTAAAAATGCCCCGGCCTTAAGAAAAGCATTCTCTTAATACTGTTTGCAGCAAATTTTATACGATTGACTATAAATGAGTCTAAATATGACTGTTACTAAAGATTCACTCAATCATTTAAAAATTAGCTCTCATGAGCTTGAAACTATACCAAGTTTTAATTACCTTGGATTCCTGGTTAACCCAAAAAATTTCATTATCTCTGAGATCCAAAATCGTATTTCACTAGTCAGTTAAACGTTATTTGGACTCCAGTCTTTATTGATGTCCCATTTTCTCATCAGAAAGACAAAGCTTCTTATTAATAAAACTCTCATTAGACCGGTCCTAAAGTATGACCCTGAAACTTGGTCTTAAACTGAGAATGGAGAATACATAATTACAATTTTTGAGATATAGGTTCTCAGAAGTATTCTCAGAGACGTCAAAGAAAATGGCATTTGTCGAAGACGCTTAAATTCAGAAATTCATAGAAATATTAATGAGCCAGATACCATTAAAAGTGGTAAAGTGAAATTAATGAACTGGCTTTCTCATATTGTGTTAGAAAGGAAGAAAAATCTAGTGAAGAAGACTTAAAGAATCTAGTAAAGAAGAAGTTGGAAAGCCCTTTACTTGTTAGAAAAGAGGAAGAGCAAAACTGCTATAACTTGATTCTGTTCAATCAGATTTTAAGGAGATTGGGGATAGGAACTAGTAAGACTATTGCAAAAGGCAGGTTATCTTGGAAGAATCTTCAAATGAATGTCTTGGCCTACCCCGGGCTATTAAGTCAAATATGATGATGCTGAGGATGTTTAATTTACTTATTATCTAATTTATTAGAAATGCTGATTTCATATATTTATTTCATTCGGATGAAATGAGAGGACTTTCATACGCTGTTGTAACAATTACTTAACATTAATTCCAAAAGTGTCAAATTAAATGAATTTGTATGGATAGGTATACGTAATTACATCGCGCAAGTAAACATTTATGCAGTAAAAATGCTGTGTTTAATATACTGCTGTTTGTAGAAAATGCAACACCATGAAAGAATCATCAGAATCAAATGAAATTTAATGCAGAAACGACTTGTACTGATACAAATAAATGATGAAATTTTCAAAACAAAAGAAACAAATTAAGCGTCCGAAATCAGTATTTGGTGCAGCCACCATGCGCTGCAATAAGTGCTGCTATACGACGTGGCATGGAGTCAAACAGATGTTGAATATCTGCTTGAGGAAGAGAATTCCATATCGCTTGTATGCGCAACCAAAGTTCGTCTTTGGAAACTGCAGGACGCGGATCACGAGCGAGACGCCGACCAACCATATCCCACACGTGCTCAATAGGCGACATATCCGGTGAATAAGCAGGCCAAGGAAGAAGTTGCATGCGTTGTGCTGAACAGAAGTCTCGAACAGTCCGCGCAACATGTGGGCGTGCATTATCCTGCTGAAAGATAGCTCCAGGGATGCCTTGAAGGAAAGGAACGACTTCGGGCTGTAGCACTTCACGGACGTACCTGTTGCTATTGAGATTACCCTCAATTCGTATCAAATTGGATCGTCCATGATACGAAATCACACCCCAGACCATAACTCCGGGTGTTCGACCACTATGTCGTTCAATAATACACTCAGGAAGGCAGCGTTGACCGGCATAACGTCTAACACGAACACGGCCATCATGGGTCCACAAATTGAAGCGTGATTCATCTGAAAAGACAACTTGGTGCCAATCAGCTCGCCTGTCTCTGTGCTCAAGAGCCCACTGCCGACGCAGCCGTCGATGATTCGCCGTGAGGGGAATCCTGTATAAAGGCACCCTTGCACGCAATCCACGGCGCAGCAGACGACGACGAATTGACGAAGCCGACAATTGTACACCTGTAGCAGTAGACCAACGTGCTGCCAGCTGCCTGGAGGAAGCTGTGCGATCATTCACCGCCATGCGGAGCAGGTGTCGATCATCGCGCTCTGACGTCACCTTCTGTCGTCCAGTGCCTGTTTTTCGAGTTGTTCGGTGCTCGTCGGTCCACTGCTTCCAAACTCGCATCACTGTGGAACTGTTCCGCTGCATACGAGCTGCTATTGCGCGATAGGAAAATCCTCCTTCTCGAAGGCCGATTATCCTCCCTCGTTCAAACTCCGTAAGTTGCTTGAATTTCTTATTCTTCCGTCGTGGAGGCATACTCAGGTCTCACTAAACGTTTGCCACTAACAAATAATCATAGACTTTTTTCAACGTCCCGCTACAGCACTTTATTTATACGCTTTCAGCATCACTTCAGAGGGCGCTGCGCGCGCCGCGCACGCGCGATGGCTCTGAAACTTTATTAATTTGCATAATATCCTATAATTGACATTTGCTGCGAATTTCATTTGATTCTGATGATTCCTTCATGGTGTTGCATTTTCTACAAACAGCAGTTTACTTACATAAAATAACATTAAATGTCCTTTCAATTATTATTTTAGAAATATTTCCATATTATAAAATTTTTTGAAAAAATTAGGAGACTTTTTTTTAATTAGTTAAAAGGAATATTAGTGTTTAGCGTGATCCATCATTTAGAGGGAAGATACAACTATACTGTTCCTTATCTCGAATAAATCGCCAAAAAAAAAAAAAAGAGAATTCATTTCTTCCTCCAACATTACAAATATAACTACATTGTGTACCACTGCGCACAACCTTATAATTAATTTCAGAGGAAACTGTGAGATATGTATCTGTAAAAATGAGGGGGAAAGTATTATTCTGCAATGGATTTTCAAATTAAAAAAATGAAGGAAAATTTAGAAAAATTTATTTCTTGAAAACTAAAAAAAAAAAAAAAAAAATAGAATCCTGATTTAAATCAAACTAAATTTAAAAAAAAGAAAAATATATGACTAAAGATGCTTAAATCATAATAATACTATAGTTTATTTAATTATTTTCAAAATTATGATTTTAAAAATTTTGTGCATTCTTAAAAATTAAGAAATTTTTGAATATAACACTTTTTTTCCTTAGATACATTTTCTATACCTTATGATAAGAAGTGCTTATTTTAATTAAAGGTTCACTGTATAACCACTATACATTTGGTGACCGTTTTGAATTTAAAATGTGTCTTCATTGAAACAGAAGTTATAAAACACAAGAAACACGTGAATTGTTCGTGAAGTCACAGCTTGGATATAGTCAAGTTAGTTCTATTACACATGTTAGAATACATGCTGGAATACTGGCTCATATAGAACTTGAATCAAGTTGTCTTTTTCCATCTAAAATTTTTTTAATAAATACTATAAGGAAATAAACTGTAGTACAAATTAATAAATAAAAGCAATAGAATACGTTAAAATAATTAAATTGCTTACCAGTTAATACATTTTTTCTCTCACATTTTATTACAAGGAATATGCAGTTCACAAAAAATCGTTAAAATTCGTCACCATTTTCATAATGTTAAGTTACTTGGATTAAGAAATTACAATTAAACGAAGTTTCTTTTAAAACTGTCGTTACATTAAAATAAGAATCCCCCACTCATTCAAACTGTTTTATGTTTAACCTATTGATAAAAACACTGTTTCAACAGGAATGCTTAAATTATCTTACCAACGACTAACATATTGGACCTTATAGCAAAATATAAGGTTTATTAGTTATGCTGGTCTTTGAAAGGATAATCTCGATGCCTTCTTGAGATTCTCAAACATTTTGAATAATAACTTAAACTCTACTTTTTAAGATTAGGGAATTAAACATACTGAAAAGTTTAAACCTTGTCTATTGGTATTAACATTATTGACTTTATTTTTTTTTCTTCGTAATATTAAATTTTCTAGAAGCAACAAAAATATTATGTAATTTTCTCTCTTTCCCAAGAATTTCTAAATTATTGGAAAATATATATATATATATAATTCAAAACGTAAATTATTCATCTGTTTATGAGCATCATGCATGCTCGTATCTGTACTCGCTGATGAAGTGTATTTTTATTAATCTAAAAACATTAATCATTTATTCATGCGAAACTTATACTTAAACATATATACAGACGAATACAATAGTTCAGGAAATTCATAAATATTAGGCAGTTTCTATAAAATTAACAAAAGATTATGCATATATATACTAAGCCTACGACCTTAATTACTAAGATTATTAATATCTTAGAGAAAACATATGTTTTAAAATAATGGAACCGCAGATTAAAAAAGAATACAGTTAAAAATAGTATTTCAGAAGGAAAAACAATTAAATCGTTTGATTTTTTTGAAATCGATTCATTGATTGTTGATTAATGTCTCTCTTAACAGCGACACGAGAGTTGTTGGCGATGAACCTCGTAATTTTGAACCCCGTTCAAATGACGAGGACGACACTTGAGCTTTCACCTCCCTCTCTTAACTTCCACACCATGCCAACAGAAGGATTTGAAGCCTCGACAGATTTAACATGCATCAGCCCTCTTGTACGGTGGTCTTAAGTGGCATCAGGACTGGAACCCTCGACTCGACGAAAACAACGCCGGCCGCAAACTCGTGACCATGACCTCTAGGCTACAGCGACCTAACTTATTTTTAAAGTCAAAATCGCAAAATAATAGTTCGCTGAACAAAATTATGAGTATATTCTGTAAATGCAACAAAATAAAAATCTGTATCGATTTTGTACGAATCAATCTGATAATGTACAACTAATTGTAAGTAAAGATCATACAATGCATTTTGAATGGGAATGACACAGATTAAAAATCAGGGAATATTTCACTTTTGGTGGTTATAATTGCTGATTATTGTTTGCTATAAATTCTTAAGATAATCTTTTTAAGGATTTGTAAGAGCTGCAGAGCAAAAAAATCAAGTTAACGTGAAGTTCTTCACTTACATTAATGAGAACATTTGTTGAATAAATTACCAACTTAGGTTTTGTTTTTTATACATTAAGATACATTTAAAATTATGAGTTCCTGCATCAAAGTGTACTATGTTTAATTTTTATATGAATCCAACTAACGACAAACAGAAATAGGCTTGTTTTTTTTAATATCACTTTAGAATTGTTGGCTTGGTTGTTACCATATGTCTAGAATTGGGGTGTCAAACCCATTTCTTGCTTCGAGCTAATTTCGAATAAGTATAAATCTCGAGCGTTGCTTTATATGTACATATAAGGTTAATTTTTTCTTCTCTAAATATTCTTCGTAGCAGGTGCACTCTTAATTGTGATTTGTATCTGAGTACTTACGTTGGTCGTGGTGAGATTTTTTGTTATGTAACTGAAGAGAATTAATAGCTTTCTCATGTATCAAGAGGATTATATAACAGTAAAACTACAATATTTCCCACTTATTTTGGGAATACCAATGTACGCCATCAATGTTTTGTTTAGTTTCTCCACAATCTGATATATTTGAAGACATATTGAATGTAAAGGAATAAAATAGATGAGTCATCATTAATACAAAATAATAAAATGCGTAACAAAGTCAATATTTTTTACTGAACATTAACTTATCACAAGCAGAATAACTGCTTCTTTTTTCCTTTTAAAGTAGAATATTTAATGTTAGATACACTAAGCGAAACATTAGAAGACTAATGGTATGACAGGTATTATTTTACTATGGACAACTAAAATATTTCTTTATTTTGATGAGATAAATGGTGAGTCGATTCTACCCGCCTACTAATAGTTCATTGGCGAATAATATGGGTTAATTATGAATAATTACGTATAATTATGAATTTCAAAATTAAGGTTCAAAATAAGCTTGAACTTTAGTAAGTTTTTGCTACATGCAGTTATGTTGGTTGGGTAACAAAGATATTCGCTGTGGACAGCGAGTTTAGCACTCTTGATCTACAATTAAATTAGCCACAAAAAAAAGGAAGATGGACATAGAATCATATTTCTGGTAGTGACAAATTTATTTAATAATCTCTTTTAGGTATTTGTTTTCAATCATATAATTTCAGTTGTTTGTTTATTTATTTATTTATTTTTATTTTTAATGTTTTTTTTATATATAATATCCTTCCGTAGATTCGTTAGCTTTTATGAATGCAAGAAAGAAAAAACTAACTATGGAAATTTTCAAATATTCAGTTCATTTTAAACTTCAGTTTATTTTGAAATACTTAATAAATCTGAATTTATTAGGCATTTCAAATAAAGAGCAAAATAACGGAAAAAAAGAATCTATAAGGTGAAAAAATACTTTGAATGTTAATACTAATAAAAATATTAACAAAAATATTTGAACTTACAGCTAAAAATTCAGAGATTTATTATTTTTGGAGTGCTATATCTGGTTTTGTAAACTATTTAACTAATATTTTAAGAAAATTTCGTTTAAATTAAAAATGAAAGAAAGATGGTAATACTTATATTGAGATTAACTGAAATTACAAACTGAAGAAAAATATTGTTGTATATTTCTAATTTGCTATAATCTGGTATGTTTTTAATATATTTTTTTTACCTTTAAAAATCAAATTAGATACATTTCATAAATTTTCAAAGGTAAATTTATAGGATAATATACTTTAAAAATTATATTATTTATTTATAAAAACTAGCATTATAAAGCATTTTTATTCAAGTATTTAAATTTCAAATGTCTACTGAGAAATTAAACGTGTTTCTTCATTATGAAAATTTTTATACGAAGGATTCTCGAGAAAAAAAATATTGCAGTATTTCATAATTTAATATGATGCTCGTAAATTTAGAATATAAGTTGAAAAATAATTGAATAGGCACAAATGAGCTTTTGCATTTTACTTTACAAAAAAAAATCGAGCGAACTATAGAAACGAATAATTTAATGCATAACTTACGATTTAAATCCAATACAGCTTCCAATACCAACAACAATTCTATTACGACCTTCACAATTGTGTTATTTGATGTAATCTGAATTCAGCCTTTCACCCCAAATTTAAAATTTGCGGAGGTGTTCATATAATGAAAATTTCGCTGCCATAAGTATCACGATTTTCGTGCAAGCAACCTTTCTATATTTAGGATTAAAACAAATCTTAAGTGCACAATTGTCAAACAAAGTTATTCCCCATCCTAATAGTAAATGATTTGCAGCTGTTCAAAACTGTGACAGATGCATTAAGATTGAGACTTTTTATAGATTTATCAATTCTTGATGCGCAATGGATTATACATCTTTCGATAAGGATCTTCCGATCTGAACTATGTTGAAGGACATACTTGGGGCAGCAGTGTACGATTCTCAGATAATTTCAGGATGGAAGTCAAAAAATTTTGAAAATTTAGAAATTTAAGCTGACTTACAGACATTGATCCTATCTACAGTTATCATCTCATTTGCAGAATTATATAATTATATCTTTAGATCAAGTTTATGTTTTAATATGCAATAACTATATCAGATATTAGTACTAGAATATAAATAATGGTTTGTTATAATATAACTCTTGCTCAAAGAATTGTTGCTTTTTACTCATAAAAATTATTACACAGAAAACTATTTTCTGACTTCTACTTTTGGGGAATAATGTAAGCTATTACAGTAAAAGAGTAAATTTTTTGCAGTTTTAGTTATCTCACGTTTTCATTATTTTCGTAAACTGTATTAAATTTTATACAATAATATACAGATGTATCTGTTTAAATGCCTTATTATTAGTCATTTCCCAATAATCCAGCGTTTTTGGTCATTTGGAGGTGCTTTGGTCTGCCCTATTACCGAGATAGTACTATATTAAGAAGAAAGTATCTGTAAATTTTTGAAACCTAATCTATACACAATAGTGAAGATGTTTAGTGATAAGCAATTTTCTTTAATTGTAATCTCAAAGAACTATTAAACGAAGAAAAATCAATTTACTTAACAGTAAAAAATTAATATTGGACAGATGGCAATGGTCTTTCATTCACTAGTTCCTTATGTTGTCCCCCTACGGTAAATCCTAAATTTACTCAATGTTTTTCTTTTCATCATTTATTAATTTATTTAGGTAGACAAACAGACAGATAGATTTGTATTTAGGTACCATTTATTTTTGAAAAATATTCCACATAAATATTCAAACTATTTTACTCCTCATATATAAAACAATACAGAAAAATTAGTGAACCTATTTTTTAATGATATTACTTTATGTTTCTTTGAAAAGATTATAGAGCTTAATAATTCTGGGAATTTTAATTTTTTTCTGCTATTCATATAAAAATTATTTCTTAAAATTTACTATTACAAAGAGAAAATATATATTTTGGTTCAGTATATATGCACAAGTACCTTTCACAGAGGCATGAAAATTTTCGAACCACATTTTGTAATAGTATTCCTCTAAACGCTAATGTATCTCACAAATCCTATCAATATTCACCTCAGCTGGGGAAAAAAAACTTTTCGATTAAAAATTACATCTATTGTTCTATAGAATGATTGAAACATCATTATTAGGCTTACAAAAAGAAACCTTAGCTCTACAAATAATATGAAAAGATATATATCACAAAATAAGGATTCTTGGATATAGGATTCTAAAATTCCTCATATGTTTTGATATCCTTAATAGAGTGTAAGAACTAAATTTTTTTTCTAATTTTATTTATAGAGTAACCTGAATCCCTTGTTGGGTCATAGAGTGAAATGGAATCAATATTCTGTTTTTTCGAAAAACGATTAGTTCTTGTAATGTAGCAAAAGTGCAAAGGAAATCGACTATTTCTTCATGCTCATCAGGACTCGTTTTTAATGACAACACTTTTCCAAAATTTATTTTGAATAGCCTTCAAAATTCAGCCCGCCCTGCGTCTGCCACAGCATAAATGTTGCCAACATTAAAATAGCCATATACTCCTTTTAGTCTCTTTGGAATCATCAACACTTGTCGCATTCCAATACATACGGTATTTCGCTTATCTTCATTATACACATTGATTGATTGTTTATTATTAACGTCGCACTTAGAAGCGACACGAGAGCTATCTATATTTTACAAAGTGGTTTCTTTAATTGATTCTACGAAGTGTTTCCATCCAGTCCATCATATATGAGCTCATTTTTTTTAAAAATATTTCACTAACAAATATGTGCAAGAAGTTTTTAAATTGACTTAGAACTGCTGAAAATAAAATGTTGAGCCTTCATTGAGAACAAAATGTACAGCAATAACATATTTATATGAATAGTACGAAATCATGCACAGTAAAAACTGTTTATGATTCTGTTGTTTTTCTTTTGAAAATGGCTCGGAAATATAGACTAATAATTTTAAAATATGTTAGATCTTGTTAGATGCCTATGAAAAAGGATCACCAGAATATTCGAATTAAAATTAAAAAAGGCAAGTTCTTGCAATTATACTCATTAATGTAAAATTTATGGAACCTTTTGCCATATGCGTTTTTTTCTTGAAAGTATTAAAATACATTATTATTATTATTTTCTTTTTTGATTATCTATGCACTTCAAATCAAATTTGCTTCACAAAAATATTGCGAGACCACCAGTGATGCTCATGGCATTCAAGTAATGCGTTACAAGCTTTGTGCTTTGAACCTCATTGGTAACTTCAGAAAATAGAGCTAATGAAATATACTGTGTTCAGTGTCTCTCCGTAAAACATGTAGGACACCAAAAATATTACATTAACTTCAACTGTCGCCATATTTTCCCCAGTCTTTTCAACTACAACTCTGTTACTCTCCTATTTACTTTTTTCATCATAACTCATGCATCGACTTCCTTTCTTTCTGCTATTACTGGTCTTTCCATAGTCTATACCAGTATATGTTTGTCCTTATCATGTACCACAACTACTTCGTTTATTCCAATCATTTCTAAAACTATTGATTCTCGAGATCGTTTGATAGATATATTTTCATTTTTCAAAGTCTTGTAGATATTCCAAGAGTTAACGACCGCGGTATTCGATATTAACTCAAATACGGACTCATAATGCCACCTAACCGTTTTCCTTAGAGACGAATAGTAGATGACCATTTGATCCGAAAGATCCATACTCTCATTTACAAACTTATATTCCAGAATTGACTTTGAATTCTTTATTTCTTTGCCATTTTGGTTATTTTTCCGTGTCTTTCAAATCAATGCTATGCTTAACCCATAGAATTACTACATCTATTTTGTCCTTCCACTTGACTACTACGAATCCATTGCCATTCTCTCTTCCAATGATATCTCCTTTTTTGAGACTTTGGAATAACAGATATCAGAAAAATACAAAAAATTTTGGTGAAAAAAAAAATCAAAAAATTTCAATTTATTTCAATAAAATCAATCCTATTTAGCTTAAAATACAAAATATCTGTAAAAGCAAAAAATTAAAACAAAAGCTTCGATGAACAGATAATAGATGGCGCAAAGTGTCCGGCCACAAGCAAACAAAGACATCGCTGAATAGGTTAAGGTTTTTATTTAACATTACGTGGAAAGATATCCGTAATCCACAGGTTATGCTTGCGGCAGAGAATAAAAAATATTTTATACATTCCAATGAGGTTCATGGCAGTGAACGTGTTAATATTAACAATGTTTTTTTCACCCTGTTGTATTATTATTATACCCAAAATAATATTTCAGTTACTGCCCATTAAGATGCTCAGTTAAGAATATTTAATATTTTTTCTTCTACAGTAGTGTAAAACATTATTGGAACACAGGGAATAATTCTTTGTGTTAAGTTTTTTTTATTTTAGTATAGAATGATAAATACCAGTATGGAAATCAAACTGAACCTGATTTATTGAAATAATTTCTTTATTATGTTTTATTACTGACTCATACATACTGATATATACATTTTTTCAGTTTCAGCAAATGCAATTGCATACTTTTTTTATTCTGCTTTTTGTCGATAAATTATACCCTCTTAAGAAGATACTTCTTTTAAATGGTCCCCAGATTTTCTATTAGATGTAATTAAATGTAATATTTCTTTTCCTGCTAATTGAACACATTTTTACTTTGTTATAAATTTCTTGATAAAACTTAATTGAATTATAGGACACTGAAACTTTCCAACGAAAAGTCTATTACAAAAAAAAGTACAGGATTCAACAATTTAATATTCTTATGTACTCGAATTTGTTTCTTATACCATCATCAGGATTTAGATAGTATAAGATCATTTAATTTAATTTTTATTATTGTGTCAGTAAATCGAGGTTAGATTTATATCTATAAGAATATTTGATTACATAAAAGCATTATTTTTTTCATACCATCAGCTTGGAAGAAATGCAAACCTCTTAGGCTGTTCGACATGAACCAACTGAATGTGACTGTATATACAGGAAGGCTTAGTATTATGTAGTAATGTAATGATTCTTAATCAAAGATATTAAACAGCAATTTAATACAAATGTTTCTTTATATTTTTCAGGTATTACATCCATCTTAAAGTTGGTCCATAAATATTTTTTTTAAAATTTAAATGAAATAAAGATACGGGACCTCATGTTATTCAGAATCGTATGACTTGTGCTTTTTTAAATTTAAATATTCCTTTACGGAAGAGACACGAAATATAAAATCAGCTTTGGGAGAAGATTCTACTGATGAGTTTATAATTAGATGTTGATTTCAGGATATTATTTTCAGCTTTCAAATGATTTCCTGGGAAGGAAATGACCCTGCAGGGTCTTTTATGGTGATGACAAATACAAATTTAAAGTAGTTTCCTGTAACTGTTCCTTAATTTAAAGTAATTACGGCTTAAGTTTCCAAAATATTTTCCAAGTCCATGTAAATTGGAAAAAAAATCCTCACTGTTTAATAGAAAAGTACGACCAGAAAATTTCGATATGGCACATCCTTGAGTATTCACAATGTCTGCAGTCTTAGTAACCAGCTTATAACCGGGGTTATTTTCGTCCGGTCATGAATTTGAGCCCTGATGCCCCTAAAAACCCGTTGTGTAGCACAGCTGAGGTAGTTAAAAGACTTAAAATAAGCATTGAACTAGGGTAGCCTACGTCGAGCTCCAATTCATCCGTTAGGTATGTTGTGGAGATGGTATGTTGGAGAGAGGGAGTCAGCCCAGGTGTTCGCTCTTGTCGCTTGATCGACGTTCAAAATTACGAGGCTCGACGCCATCTTCTGTCACTTTAAACTGCGATATTAATAAATAATCAATCAATGTTCCACAATGGCCGAAGTATCATAGTGTGAAAGAAAATAATTCAATTAAAAAAAGACAGGGTACAAGTTTACGCAATATAAATTCGTAGGAATGGATTAAGCTCTTGTAAAGCATATATTTACTCCAACAAATTGATACCTCGAATTCAGGTATCTAAATTCAGTATTTATAAATTGAAATATACAAATTGTTTCAATGGTAACGCATTGATTTTGTGTGGACTCTACAGAAATTGAAGTAATAGAGCTTCAAACGATTCAATAAACTTTATCCAGGATATTTACACATCTTTAAGGTATACGAAAAAACATTTACGGAACAAAACATTTATCAACAAGAAAGCGGTCAAAACAACTTCTTAAAATTTTATTTATTCTAAATCTAAGGTATTGTTTCAGTCTTGATTCAAAGGTTATTGTTTAGTAGATGGGAAAATTATATTAATTCAGGAGAGGCATATTTTACATAAAACTTTCGACTCACTAACGTTTGTGACTAGTAAAAAGTAGATAATTTCAATTGAATCAAACAGGTATCGTTTTAAAGAGTGTCATACAATTTTTGGATATGCTGGTGTCTTAACAATTTTCATGTGCTACATTAAGTAAGATTTGGTTTGCAAACTTGAGCAAATAAATGTATAATCATAAATGTTTCTTTTACAGGGAGCCATAAAGAATTTAAGCAAAATCTTATTTTTAAGCCCTTTTTTAATACATTTCCTCAATTTGATACGTAACATAATTTTTGAAATATATGAATGTAGTTTTTCATACGAATACAAAAAGACCATATCATACAATCGAGAATATTACTTTCTTATACTCAAAATAAGCATGTTTCATCAAAGAAAATATATATTTATGCACAGAGTGACGGATACAAAGGAATGAGCTCCTAACTGTGTTCATTTTCAATTAAAAATCTATCAAATTGTAAGGAAGATAAAATAAATTAGAACAATAAAAACAAACAAAGAACTTATGATTATATGTAAAGAACTGTCTTGATTCCAGTTAATATTTAACTTTTTTTTTTTTATCAAACTTAAGGTAAGTATTTCATAAATCATAAGCATATAAAATATTGTGAATATAGTTCTGATGTTCATGGCGTTTTTTTCGTCAAAGTCGCTTTTTTAAGTAGTGACGTTGGGCTATTCGAGAATTTTTTTTTTACTGTGCTCGGCAGCTTTTTTGTAATTGGAATAGTATAAAATTACAGTTTTTTTCCCAACCCAAATGAAACGCGAATCGGTAAATTAGAAGATAGTAAGAAGTGCAATGAATTTAATTAGTGATATAATAACTAAATAGAATTGAAATTAAAGAGAAAGGAGATAGAGGATAACTACAAGCTGATATATATATTTGCAGATATGATTGAATCATCGTAATTCCTCATTTGGATTAAGGTGACATCCAGTTAAAGTAAAGATTAGAATCTGCTGTTAATGATAACAGTTTAAACAAGAACAAATGAAGACTTTATTATTAGAATATATACTAAAATTGATTGAGCTAAGAAAGATTAGAGAAATAGTGACCTTACTTATTATTTGGTAGTTAATAAAAGTCTTTTATCCTGCTCTTACGTATTTTCAATTGGAGTTTAGAACTTACTGTCTTCTTAATTAGACTTTAAGATGGCTATGGAATTAAATATTAAGGGAAATACGTAACGAAACGTATTTGTTGCAATATTATACAATTACGAATTTCACTTTTTAAAATTTTTTATAAACATCTACGTATGTAGTGCACATGAAGGCATTTATACAAAGCGAATTAATATATAATAAGAATATATTTATCTTTACTCACACAGATTCCACAATAAAATAGCAGGCATTGCTTAATTGTAACTAAAGTAAGGTATTTCAATATCATGTCAATTAATTGACAATTTATAATAAGGACCTAATGGTAGGGTATAGATACATTTAAAAATTAAATATTTTATATAAATAATTGCTAAATTGGTCTCCTAATTTAAATAATTGAAATTTTAAGAAACTATATTTTACTCCCCATAATTTGTACCTCTCAAATTTTACTAATTTATAAACATTGCAAAGAAAACAAAAACTCTTCTTTGAAACATCTGAGATTTTAAAATATTTATAAAATCTTTCAAATTGTTTAAGTATGCTGATAAAAATTTGATATAATGATAATATGCTGATAAAAATGTCTGATTTAGATTACTATAGCCATCTGAAGTATCAGGAAAAAATAATATTCATTAAAAATAAGTACATAAACAGATTTGCCAAGGCAAAGGAATTATTCAATGCAAAAAGTTATCCATTTTCAGCTGAAATGTATTTTTTTACTGTTTCATAACTGTATATAGTCCAATCACTTTACAATAGATAAATACATTAGAGGGAGCTAAGTAAATAGATCAACACAAGAAATTCAGTAGATATATTCAAAATTATATTCATAAAAAATTTGAACAGTGATTCATGTTATGGTTATTTAAAATACTGAGCAGTTAGTGCTTAATTGTTCCTTGTTTTCATTTTTAATGTAACGAAATCAATTTTAATTTTATTTAATTCAATTTAAAAAGCGTCAATTTGATTTTAAATGCGTTCTTCCATTTTGTCATTTTGAGTACTGAACAAGTGCATGTGTACATGAAGTGACGACTGTTTCCTTAATTAAATTATCTCTACAGTATTTTCAATTCCCGTGAAAGCAATAAAATGCCTTAAAATATTAATATATCATTAGGCAAGAAAGAATTTACAAAAAAGGAATTTATTTTGTAAATTTATATGTTGCAAAGAATTCAATTAAGTACAATTTTTAAAATATTTTATATTCGATTTCCATTCGCTTCACAAACTTCAGTTGCATCAGTAGGAAGATAATATCACCAGGAATCATCAGGTAGGATCAGCAGTAACAATAGCCTGGACATGTGTCACCATCGGTAGGTATAAATTGGCAACATTGTGAACAAACAAATACGCAAATACTACCAGGACCTGTAAGATGAGATAAATAAAATAAGGATGAAAATTTTCACTTTTTATAGTTAACATTTTTAGGAATAAGTCATGCTTAAATAAAATATACGAGTATAAAAAAAAGTTAAATATGATAATAGCTATGCACAATTCGACTATTCTTATTTTTTTTAAATTCATCCTTTATTGTATGACTGATTCCTCTTTTCGATTCCGGGACACAAAGGTATCCAAATATATGAAAAATTACTTTGAGAAATTATCTGTTTTCAGTAAAACATTATCTATTCAAATTGGATCATTCGTTTGATGCCTTATTTTGACCTATTGCAATATATCGTAGAAACAGTGGAAATGATTTAGTTTAAAATTATGAATATTTTTCCAAATTATTTTGTGTTAAGTTAATACATAAAAGTTACAACCTTTAACATTTTCAATAATGTGTCAACTTATTGTAAAATATTATAATAAATAAAATTACGTCTGTTAAGGTATATCTAACATTACAACTCTGAAATAACCTGTTAAAATGTTAGCAGCAAAATGTCTTATTTTAAAAAATAAAAAGCATGAAATATGATTTGATTTTTTAGATAAAATTGCTCCTTCTCAACGAACTACTTTTGATCTTTGAATATGAGGAAGGAACTTATTTTGCGTGTTCTGTTCCGTCATTTTAAACAACGAAATTATTTAAATTTTATTCTATTTGATCATTAAAATTAAGTCAAAAATCATTCAAGGACATATAAAATATTTCTGAAAAATCCCAGAGCCTGTAAATATATCTTGCATTACATATGACATTTTAAAAAAAATTCAATTCGCAGACATTTCCAGAGCTAGATAAAACACTTTATATTCTTAAAGAAAAAAATGTACATTTAATAATGGATTACAATCATATGAAAAAATTTCTTCACGTTTTAGTCTATGCATAACACAGAAAATTTAATAGACGGAATTATGACTTTTTATTTGTAAAATTCATAAAATAATAGAGAAAGACATTAAAATGACAATATGTTTTCAGACAAAAAAATACGGTTTGAAGTTTTCATTTTAGAACAGAATTAAGAATTTACTTGTTAATCAATTAAAGAATATGCGAATTTAGTTATTGCCTCAATAATTAAGTAATATGAGAATTTACTTGTTATTTCAATGTTAAAACAACCTGTAGAATATCTAGCAAATTAAATTATAACAATTACAGATTAGTTTCAAATTTAAATTGCTATCATTGAAATGTTAATTCCAAAAGAAATAAGAAATGAAGAAGGAACACAATTAAAATAAAATGAAAACTTTTAATTACGTGTGCATTGACAGGCTGGGCTACTTTGACTATTTATTATAGTGCAGTTATAAGAAGGATTGTTAACAGGACAGTATATCGCATTGCAGTCAGGTGCAACTGCATCTCCATTATCAACTCTTCTCGCATCTGAAAAAAAATATATATTTAAATTGAAATCAGCAAAATTTAAGATAATTTTTGGTATAACAGTTATGAAAATGTACTTTATTCGTCATGTTTCTAATTCGGAGAAATGTATAATCGTATTTTTCTGAGTTTTAATAATTGTTTCTGAATAACACTCACACGCAAGAACACATAATTCAGTTGATATTCTTTTTCCACATAAGCTTGGTTATGCTCACCCATTCAGGGCTTAAAGAAACAAGACTGCCATCAATTCGGTCAGCATTTATTTATAATAAAAAATTATTAAGAAATTGTTTCAACAAGAAGATAATTTAGTATAAAATAAGGGTTAAAGACGAGGGAGGGCCATAATTAAAACTTTTAAAAAATTAGGTAACTTAATTGCATATGTTTATAATTATAACAATAGATGGAGTAATGAGGCAAAGTTACCAATAATCGTTCTTTTAGTTTTAAAGTGCTGCTTGCCTCAATGAAAAAAAAGGTAATTCCAGCATTTTCAGATAAGCACTACAAAATTAAAATCATTATTGAGATAAGCACTACAAAATTAAAA
>BMAW01132841.1:0-18951 GCA_019974015.1 Nephila pilipes | reverse complement strand
ACTACAAAATTAAAATCATTATTGAGATAAGCACTACAAAATTAAAAAATAAAAAAAACATCGTGAACTATATCCAGCCGGCATAATTCAGCTAGAAAATATACCACAAAAATTATTATACAGTTAACAATTAATTACAATATATTTGTCAAAAAAGGAGTGCAAGTTTCTTGAAGAAATGTTTCTTGAGTAAGCTGAGTTTACCGAAATAATTAACATACATTGGAAACTTATTTTTCTTTCGAATTTTCAGCATAAAAGTTTAAAAACTTCAAAGTTTCATTTCTATTACTTGTATAGAAATTTCGAGTGTTACAATTTGTCTTTTATTAATAGCAACTTTTAGGTTATTCTCAAATCAAATTAAACACAAGTTAATTCAACTATAATGAGAAAAACAAAACCAATATAGCTCTTTTTTTTAATTCTAATTAACTTTCAATTACGTTCTGTTTGAAAACAGCTACTTTAAAGACTAGTAATATTTTTCGGCAACCTCAAAATTAAATGTGAATACTGTAGAGCTTTTTGAGACACATGATTTATTTTGTAAATTGAAAGCAAAGAATAATAAAAATTTCAGAACACAGTTCTGAAGGAAACTATTATCGTTGAAAAACACATAAAATTAAAATTTTCAACTGTTATAAATATAATATATATATCAAGTACCAAAACTCCCATTAACTTAGTAGATCAATGAAGAAAAGTGTGGTTCCATAAATTTAGTCATATTTTGTACTTATTTAAATGTGTTTTGCAAGCAAAAACACATTTGTATTCTGTAATTATATAAATACCTTAATTATAAATAAAATTTAGAATTCAGCATAGATTTTTTTTTTCAATTAAATTTTAAATACTTGATAATAGCATGAAAAACATATAATTTTGTTTCATGTAATAAAATGTTTTTTAGAAGTTATATTAGTTAAAATAAGAAACCCTTACCACTGCATCCCAACACAACTACTAAAACCACCAAAGCAATTACGAACTTCATGATTATGAATTTTGTTTGAATTTTTTCGAATAGCGCAGTGCGTATTTATATCATTCAACCCTACCCTACCAGAGCGCCCTGAGTTGTAAAGAATTAGCATTTCATTACAGACGTATCAAAAATATCACGTTTATCGTGAAGATATTCTTTTTTTTAATACTTAATATTATAAAACAAGACTTCACTGTACAAATCTCAGATTTATCTCTATCTTCGGATTTAGTCTCCATGTGAGTATTAAGTAATTGACAGCTGTTCAAAATCATGATGGATCAATTATTCTTATTTGAGGCTCACCATAATCATGGACAAATTTTAAAGCAATGATGAATGTCGGCATTTCAGCTTAGATACTTTTTCGTATTTAGAATGTTCAAATCGTTGTTAAGAAAGTTCGAAGATCTCGGAGTAAAAATAATTAGCGAAAAGTATAAGCTTTTGATAGAAATAGAGGCATAGTCACCAATGCATAGTGAATTTTCAGAATTTTTGAATAATTTCACAAAAGATTTTGCAATTGAGCGTGTTTAAATGTACCGCTATTATGAAATGCTTCTTTGATTTCATGAAACTCTTTTTCAATTTTAACTATGATTAAAGCCCAGAATTATATTTATAATATTTTGTCAAAACTATTTTTAATATTATCAGAATTTTTCTTTGCAATTATAGTTAATATGAGATTGGATGGAATGCCGTGTTTTTTGGATAACTTTATAATATTATTTACATTTTAACTCATTTCTTGAACTTGCAATAAATTTAGACATTTAAGTTAGTTGAACTACATCTTAGTAAATCATGATTAAAAAACAGTGTTATATATGCGGATTAAATCCTTTAACAACAATCATGACTCAAACTTGAAGTAAATAAAGCAACCATTTGTGTCATGATTTAAAATGAAACACGAAAAGAACTTAAATCATGACTTAAAAATATTTATGTGGTATTAAATCAATATTGATTTTAAGGTGACTTTCCATACTTTTACAGATTCCATAATCAAGCTAATCTGTACCAAGATCGCATTTTTAATTATATTTAAACCCAAACCCCAAAGTATATTACAAAATTTAAAGATATTTTTTTTACATCGTAACATCATAGAGCTTCAAACTAGCACTCATTAGCCTTTTTATGCATTTTGAAGTTTATATCGAAAATTGTTCAATGCAAAATTTTGAAAAATAATCAGCTGACCAATTTATATACAAGCGAAAACAAAAGCCACTGAATCTTAATAATGTCTAATCAATATCATTTGATTCCAAAACACGCCAAGAAGAATGCCGAATAGGAAGGAAGTTATTTAAAAATTTCGTGACTAAAATAGTAACCTCACACAACTATCTTAAACCTTAAACAATTTTATTTTATTTTTTAAGATTCCTGATAACATATGATTTAAGGTAATTTATCATTCGATAGTGGCCATTGTAACCTAGTGGTAGTGGTTCTGGACTCATGGCTGGCGATTTTCGTCGAGTCGTGGGCTTGAGCCCTGATGCCACTAAAAACCCTCCGTGTAACCGGGGCAGATGCACGTAAATTTGTCGAGGCTCAAAGTCCTCCCGTTGGAATGATATGGAAGCTAGGAGAGGAGGTTGCCCCTCAGGTGTCGCCTCATGACTTGATTACTCATATATATATATATATATATATATATATATATATATATATATATATATGAATTATTCCCCTTTTTCTGGTGTAAATTGTGTTCTATACTTCGATTCTTATATATTGTTATGATAAATCGGTTTTAAATTTTACGCCTTGAAATTAGCAAATAACATAGCTTTGGAATGTTATTAAATTTTAAGAATAATACATCATAAAAAAGGGTATGTGTTTCAACGTCACAAACTCAAATGAAATTTAGAGAAATTTTCAGCCTGGAAAATGTTCTAAATTTCAATCAATTTATTTAACATTACACTCTTAATTTTGCAAGATAACTAGGAGAAAATTAATATTGTTATGATGGATTTTTGAAATTTAAGTTCTTACTGCGGTGAACCAGGCATCAAGTATATAAGCTAAATTTTAAAAATAAAATTCAGAAAAGTGGTCAGCTGATGAATTTATATTATTAACGATAACAGAAGACCGTATGGTGAGTAATAAAATTTAATTTAATTGGAGAGATAACACAGCCACCCAGAAGTTTAACCCAATTCGATTAGACAAAAAAAATTTTGATATTTTTTTCATATTCAAGAAATAAGTGGCTATTTTTAAAATTTCTTTCAAATTAATCTATGGTCCACGCATAAACAAACATATATACTTGAAATTTTAAAATTTTTCGCTGAGAAAGTTAATTTAATATAGATTATTTTAGTGGTATTGCTCAGTCGATTAATTGTGTTCATTTTAAATTATAATTATTTTTGAAATTCCATGTAACTTCAACGAGATGACGAAAATATTGTCAAACAATATTGACAGCTCTATTTGAGAATTAATTACACACTTAACTCAAACACACAGCACAAGTTATTATGCATTACAAACACAAATTATTATGAATTGTGTTACTTGATATACAAAATTAAATTATCAATTTTCTAAATTTTACATTACTTTCAAAACTTCTACAAATAAACTCGTATTTAAGGATACAATATTCAGCTATAATACCTAAAGGTATTGTAAGTAAATTGTGCTTTTTTTTTAATTTTGACTCAAAAATAATTCTAATCAAGTTTTAAGTTAAATAAAATTTCCCGGGGGAAGTTTAATATGGATTTATTATACACAATTAATTAAAATGATTCTTAAACTATTTCAAAATATCTTCATATAGGAAGCATTCATAATATTTTTCTCTCTTTTTTTTTTCTTTTAACTTTTCCTTTCAAATGATTTGGGAGAAAAACAGACTTTTCAAAGAACTCGTAGATAAATTATCTCTTTTCTGACGATTATTTTATTCAATCATTTAAGAGAATTTTCTATGTTCTATGAATTTTAAAGTTTAGATATTTGTTTATCTGTTATACAAATCCAAATTGTTGACTATACCATCCTAAAATTTCTTGGGATATTTATCTGATGTGTGGAAAAAGCCGTAAATATAGTGTAACGAACATGCAATTATACTTCCATTTCATGTTGCCATTGATTTTTGAAAGATGCATTTATAAAGGCTTTTATTTGACACCGGGAATGGTTCTGAAATAAACCCCTGACCTTGGAGTCAAACTTGGCGGCTTTGGCCACATATTGAAAATTCTCGAAATTTTTCGAATTTTCCTGATATCTTTACTGAAAGGGAAGTTAGGGATTCTGTGGGAATTTTTCCTGTAACTTCATCCCTGGTCGAGACAGTTATAAATACTCGAAATCCTGAGAGCCTCGCTTTTGTAGTGCAACGTATCAATTTGGAGTTTGTCCCCAATGAAAGTTAATATGCTGGGAAGCTGAACTTTATTGAAAGTGTTATTATTGTTATTGCTAGAGATTTGTAATTTGTGTGTGTTACTCATATGTACAAGTGCTGTTTATTCCATCTTGCCTTTCTGGTTGCGTAGTTTTTCACGTCATGCTGCTAATCTGGGCAAGTTATGTTACCTACGCATCCCCTTTTCTCGAATATTTGTGAATAAAGGATCATTTTCCATTATTTTTCTAGTTGGACTATTTCACCGTGCACTCACAAGTAAGTTTTCTTTGTAACGATATTTCCACCCAAAAAGTTTTTAATTTACTTTTAGAGATACTTTCTACTCTCCATTCCCCCTTTGAGACAAATTTTTCGTGTTTCCACCAAATGTTCCACGGGTTTTTTTGCTCAAAAGAGCCACATTTTAATAAGTTTTTGGATGCAATTTTATTTTTTTGAAATTTGTTAAAAAATAGCAGAATCAAAAAAGTTTTTGTTCCAGATCAAATCTTTATCAATGAAATGAATTTTTGTATATATGGCATAGCCTCAAAGATAGAACGGCTCAGAAGCCAATTTGATATGCTGAAACCATGGGTAATGATGGTGTGTACCTGAAAGATAATAATCATATTAAAAACCTTCATATTAAAAAAAATGTATGTTGAAGTGATCAATAAGATTTTATTTGTACTTCTCATAAATTTGAAGCATCTTTCGTCATGGTCTATTTTTGGCTCATTATGCATAGCTTTGGCGTACGGTCAAGATGTTGAATCGTCTATTTTGCTTCTTACAATTTATGCTTTACGGAAGATGGAATTTTTTTGGAAATCGGTATACTTATTTATTGTTTGTTCTTTGTTGCAAAACTACGATTCTTTCCGCACTGAACTATCTCAAAAAGTATTCTTTCAAAAATTAAATTTTAGTTTTGCAACATGGTTTGTGTGTTCTGCATACCATTCGCCAAATACTCCCATTAATTCAATGGGAAAATAAGCAATTAAAATTACTTCAAGGACAAGTATAAGAAAGGTATTAGAAAATAATAATACCGAGAGAAAAGCGTCTTTCAAACTGTCTTCATAATCAGCAGTGTTGGAAAATTTATACATCTTTGCTCTGAATAAAAAGATATTTAATATTGTTTTATTGAGTGTTTATGAAAATTTTTTGAATAAAAGTAATTTTTCTTCATTATTTAATGTTATAATTATTGCTTGCTTGGTGAACCAGTATTTTAGCTTCACTTATAACTATAGCTTATTTTATTAGCAGATATTTTGTATCATTTAATGTTGCCATTTCTGGCCAATGTGTTGATCCTACATGGATTTGCTTAGGAACTATCTTTGCACCATAAAATAACGCTGTACACTTAATAAATTTTCGTGTTCATTATCAAGCATCGTGTTAAATGTGGATTTTCATTAAAAATATTTTTTACTTACTATCTGGATTGCTGAATTCTTAAATTCACTCACAAAAAAACGGGTACTTAATGCATGCAGTTAACAATATTTTTAAAATTAGTTGATATTATTTCTACACCTAGTTAATAAAAACAGCTACATTTAATGCGGAGATAGATAGATAATATTATTTCTAACTGCATTCTGTATTAATGTTATGTTTTCTATTAAACACAATATTTTGAGGTCATTACGTGAGTACAATTTTTTATAATCTGCAAACTTTATTCATGCATTAACCCATTAATGTTAACTATTTTGATAATTTTATGAATTAAAATGAGACATTATTAATCAAATAGTTTTCCAATTATCTGCCGAATTTCATTTTTATTAATATAGGCATTTATATAATTTTATTTCCAGAAAATATAGTAAAAGTTTGAAAATTCCTTTTTATAATAATAACATGTAATACTATGTTCACATTTAAGGAATGTATTTAATATTCAAAATGTGTTAATGCAAAGTATCGAATTCATATGTAAAACGGATTCATTTTACATATGAAAGTAAAGGGACAACGCTTAGAAGTTTACTTAAGTTTCCATTTTGCTGAATTCCATATTAATAAGAAAACGTGATGGATTCGGATAAGTAACGAAAGTTTGCAATACTGGAAATAAATTTCGTTTATTCAGCTATTTCATAAATACAACTAATATTTTAATCCTTTCACTGAGTTAATATTGCAAGAGAGTTTTCTTCCCACAAAGGTTTTAACGTGTATGTAATTCCACCAAAGAATTCGCGAAAAATGTTCAATTTTGGAAGAAACTAATACGAATTTTTATCCACTTGTAATTTCGTTTCCAGAGTAAATAAATCTGAAGGGTAGTGACATTCGAAATGGATTACCTAACATTTAAAATAGTTATTGCTTTCACACCTGAAAGATGTCTAGACAGTTCTTTTATATATTCTTAAGGCATAGTTTCATGACATGATAGTTCGATATTTATTTTATCCTTCATATATTACTTCCCAGAAATATTACCAATAAGATTTAGTTATCTTGTCAAAAATTCTATGACTTTCAATATGATTTGTGGTTAAACTGCTTACATATGAAAACTACATTTATGAATTCGAAGACAGTTACTCTTACGTCATTCGGATGTGGATGGAATTTTTTAATCAACATAGGTTTTCTGAATCAACCATTTTCCCAAACTCAGTTGATTTCCTCTGTGCTATAGTCTAGAATAATTAAGAAAGACGTGACCCAAAAAAATTAAAAACAATTCTTAACCACGTATAATTTCTTTAAAATACAGTACCTCCATCCATAATCCATCACTTCACCTTCCCGGCCCTGCAAATAATCCGGCGTTTTTACATTGGCTTACATGTTAAAAGAAAATCATTTTGTGCCTTCTACTTCAATGGAATAATGTAGGCAATGAATTAAAAGTAGTACATTTTTTGAAGTTTTAGTTATTTTATGTATTTAACTCTTTATTAGGGTGTACTGTATCACATTTTATGCAATAATGTATAGTTTTTGCTATTAAAATGCGTAATTTGAGTGATTTTGTTCAATAATTCGATGTTTTCGGTAATCCGACGAGGCTCCGAATTTTGCCGAATGACTGAGAGATTACTGACAATTTTTCGCAATCATCACAGACGAGTGCAAGGTTTTTCCAGAAAAACATTTTTACTATCTCTTATAATTTCATCGTTCACTGTTCGAAAGGAATATAAAATATTTTTTCTTCTGTTAAATTAGTTAAAGTAAGTTAACAGAACATTAAAAATAAATATGCATTTTAATCCACTTTTCTGAAAAGAAAACTAGAGAACCAAAAAAAAAAATAATAATAATAATACCGATACTCTCTTATGATACGATTTAAAAAATACAATTTCTCCCTTCTGATTTTAGCACTCGTTAAAAACATTTTTTTATTGAAACAATTTGCAATTGCCGAACGGGAGGGAGTAGGAAAAGTAAAAATACATATTTTGATAAATCAAGCTATAAAAAAGGAAACTTCAAAAAACACAAGTTGAGGATGGTCGATTTTTCTTTCTGTTCAATTGTGCGAAAAAATACAGTTACTTTATAGCATGTTCTTTAATTTTATCCACCAATATTCACTTAATTTTGGATTTCGTAGATATACAGTCCTTTCTCTTCTTTTTTCCACCTGTTAAATATCCAAAATAATCAGTCACGTTTTCATATGGATATGTTAGTGTAAACTAAAGAATAATTTTGATTATTTTAAAAACATAATTTTCATCAATTAGCCTTAATAATTCTATTAACCAATCATACAAAACTTATATTTGCTAACTTTAAGACACAATAATTTTCATAACTTTTCAAAACTTTCATTTTGGTTTTTACTCTAAGTGTTATATATATATATATAAAATCTGTAAAACTAATGCATACAATAATTTATGTATTAGTAAAATTTTCTTGACGATATCTTCAATTTTTCTCAAAAGCTCAGATGCACGAACACAGGTGTTTTTTTTAAGATAAGCCCCTTTAATGTAATTAAATTTTTTTTTCCGCTTTTTCGTTAGCATTATTACTGGACTTGTAAATGACATACTGATTTATATTCACAAAATACTTCATTAAAAATAAGGATAGTTTTTGTACCAGTTTTTGCCAATTTCTAACAATTTCTTCTGTTTAACATCAATTTCACGTGTTTTGGAAACTCAAATATTCTATTTATCAGTTTCAAGAATTAAGGATTCATGCTTTTCTTGACTTCTCCTCATTTCCATTTTCATAAGATTTTTAATGTAATTGTCTTATTTGATAAATTCATAAGGCAATACCTTCAACTTTTTTTTTACTCAGGCGTGCTATAAATTATTCATTCTTCATATAATAATGTAATCATGCCTGCAATTCATTCAACATTTCTACACAGATATGAAAGTTAAAACATTTACCCCTCACGGTACCATTTTCACTTGTAAAAATATTGTTAAAAAAGGTATTTCAATATGATGCTTTTTTCTCAAAATTTATAAATTGGCAATTCGTGTCAATAACATTACCTGAAAATTATATTTATTTTATAGTTATAAGCATGATATATACCGGATGTCCATAACTAAACGATCCTACTTCAAAATTGTGTACAGACGAAACTATTGTTCAGAAAGTTGTAAAATTCTGTGTACGACATAAAGAAAGGGATGGGAATTTGTTTGAGCGAATAAAAAAATTAGTTCAAAATTTCGCCACTAGAGGGCGTTTTTAATGGAGATAATATTTAGCATACATTAATAATTAGCATACATTTATAACAGCTTACAAATTTTGTTACAACAATAAATGCTCAACATAATGACCATCGTTTTCAACTACTATTTGAAAACGTAAGAAAGCATATTCCACCGTTGACCGCAGTGTGTTCTGAGAAATGTTAAGAACATGTCGTGAAATACTGTCTTTGAGATCAGGTAAAGTTCTTGGTTGATCACAACTTACCAGCTGTTTTAAATGGCCCCAAAGCCAAAAATCGCATAGATTGAAGTCAGGCGATCGGAGAGACCACGGATGACGAAATTGGCGGCTGATCACACGTTCTTCTGTGAAGTGATGTTTGAGAACGTCCTTAACACAACGTGTAATGTGCGGAGGAGCTCCATCTTGCTTAAAAATTATGCGTGAAAGGCACTGACGTGCTTGCAGATCCGGAATAATTTTATTGCGTAATAACGATGCATATCGCTGTCCAGTGATAGAACATGTTACTGGACCTCCAGCACCTAATTCCTCGAAAAAATACGGCCAAGAATAAAAGACGTGGAAAACTCACACCACACCGTTACTTTTGGTGTGTGTAGCGGATCTTGTAAGGTGGAATCCGGATTGTTTGTTTCCCAAATTCGGCAGTTGTGAGTATTCACCGAACCGTCCAAATGAAAGTGTGCTTCGTCTGTCCAGAGGATATTCCAAGGCCATTCTGGATCAACTACCAAACGAGCAAGAAACTGCATTGAGAACAGATGTCGAGTCTCGAAACCATGTGGAAGCAATTCCTGCACAAGTTGAAGCTTGTATGGATAGTAACGGAGGATGTTTCGCACGATCTTCTGGAGAGTTGAACGAGGCAGATCCAATGCTTCTGCCACACGGCGAACACTTGTACTAGCCTGCACGTTGGATGCTTTGTCCTCTTCCACCTGAAGTGCAACTTTCTCTATTGCTTCCGCAGGAACAGGTTTTCTTTCTCTTCCAGAACGAATATTCAACAATCCTGTTTCTTCAAATTTGGTTACCATTAATCGAAGATTTATAGCAGTCAATGGACCTTTTCGCATCCCCTTTAAAGTCCGAAATTTCCGTAGAGCAACTATTGCGGAATTATCGTTTTGATAGAATAATTTTACTAACAACGTTCAATCTGGTAAACGTAATGACATTCTGATTAGCAATACCGAGCCCACTGAAAATAAACTAAACTTTTTTATTCGCTCAATCAAATTCAAATCCTTTCTTTATGTCGTACACCGAATTTTACAACTTTCTGAACAATAGTTTCGTCTGTAGACAATTTTGAAGTAGGATCGTTTAATTATGGACACCCGGTACATTAATCGCAATATCAGAGTAAAATTATTCCAATATTCAAAATCCAAAAAGTTATTTCTTTGAATTTTATTTATATTTAACCCATGCTACATACAAATTTATAAATAATACTCTTATTTTAAAACTTCGACCTACATAATTCAGGCATTTTAAGTAAAGCATATAAGCACTATACAAATTAATCAATTTATGACGTTATTTACGCAAGTTCGTTTTCAAACTTTAGACTCATATCAATTAGTTTCAAAATTTGATGTTTAAAAATTATTGAATATTCAAAACAATAATTAGAAATTTTGGACAAAGTTTGAGAATAATCTATGATAGTAATAACTTTTAAAAAATACTAAATTTTTTTTAACATTGTGTAATTTACTTGGGTATTATATTAGACACAACTACAGTTTACAATCTTTAGTTGTACTTTAAATTATTAATGAAGATTTTTCCACATCACTATGGAATAGTTTCAAACGGTATGAATGATTTTCTTTTATAATGTAATTGAGAAGCAAGTTTTTTTTTCAATCCACTTTAAAACCTAAATAATTTATTTAAAACTACTCTAAGCGGGTTCCATTTCCTACACAGATACCTCGTTTAGTTAATTAATAATAGGAATTCTTTTAATGAATTATTCATTGTAAATACAGAACTGTTGATAAAAATTACAAGCGAAATAACTGTCAAGTAAAAGAAAAAAGATGGGAAAACTGAGAATGGTTCATTATGAAAGTCGTAAAAAAGTCTTAACAAGAGCAGATTCAGGATAGTATACATTTGTTCCGTAAAATTCTTGATCTCCAATCATGAGTAGAACAAATGTGACATATCTGAAGGAGAAGAATAAACTCTAAGAAATAACAAACTTCTTTTATATTACTGTGTAAGATATCAATTTTAATTAAATTTCAAAAGAATAGGTATGTATCTTCACACGCAGAGATATTCGAAAATTGCCTGCTACAGTATAAATCATCCTAGACGAAAAAATTCTTGTCTCCACCTCCTCAATAAACGAATCCATTTCATCCAAGGGAGAAATGAAGAGAGACATAGGATTATTCCTATACTTAACTTATTTCTTAGATAAATCAATTATGAAGAATTGTTATTACTTTTATACATTGATTTATGATAGAAAAATGTTATTTTTATAGCATTAAAGGAGAAAAGGCATTAAACAATGCAAATGACAACCTATAAAGTCATACAAAATACGACAAAAGTAATACAGTAATCCAAAAAGTAATAGAAGTAATACAGTTATACAAAAGTAAATACGAAATAATTGTATTTAGTTTTCTTTCTTGAGTGAGATTGGCATACAAATATGCGTATATTTAAAATTGCCTTCGGAATACTTATTTATGGATATAATAAGTGATGAGCTTTATTTTTGCTTTTTACTTATACCACGAAATAAATGTCTATGATTGTGTTCAATGGAAGTGCTTGTATGCTTTTCAAAATGCACTTGCGAACAGTTGAATTGATACCGAAAAAAGAAACAGTTGTTACATATATTTGTGGCGGTTGGGAGAGAAACACATAATGATTATTCATAATATTTCTTCTTATATTATTTTGTTTACTGACTGACTCTTCAAATTGCTTAAAAGATACTTTAAATCACTAAGACCTACTTTTGTATGCTTTAGATAAGACGTGGCTAAGAAAATTGACTTTCGAAATTTGTGTATGATACAAAAAAAAATAAAATAAAAACATTCGTGACAAAAGCCTTAAAATGGCAATGATTGTCATCAAAGTTTCAAATTTCATAAGATCCAAGGGATCACTACTCCAGCATTCTAAGATTTATTGGTACTGTCTGTGGAGTTATTTTCATTTAAATGTTGAAAAAATTTACGATTTGCTAAATTAAATAAAGTGGTTTTTGGAATCAAAACCAGATTTTGTACCTGAACGTGATGATGAAATCTTACCCACAAATTTTCATTTATAGTATATTTTATTGCTAATTTAAATTAGTTTTACATATTTCTTCAGAATGAAAATTGCTGGTCAATACAGTTTTAAAAATTATAATAGCATTCGGAATGAAGAAAAAACTACGATAATCTTTAATTAAAAAATTATGTATTTCAATACATTTCTTGAATACAATCTAATGATCAACGAAAAATATACAGGTTTACATTTCAGTTTCATACAAAAATTAAAGAAAAGTTTTCAAAGTAAAGTCTTTAACATTTTATATTTTAACGACCTCATATTCAATCGAAATAAATATATTATCTGATAAATTTTAAGTGGAATTCAAGGAAGCTCGGGATGCCTTATTTCGAAGTCCCTAGTGAACAACGATTCATAATTATCTGTGCATGTTGAACGATAAACTAGGTTGCCCTTAATGGTTAAAGTGAAACATTTTAAAGTATATCGTAAAACATGAAAATATCCTTAACAGAGAACCTTTAATGTCGTGTTTCACTCTATCAATTCGTATGAAAATGTGAACTGAGTTGAATCCTTTGGGAACGAACACTGTTTCTTGATTTTGTGTCTAAGAGTATAATGATATGATGTCTAAGAGTATAATGATATGATGTCTAAGAGTATAATGATATGATGTCTAAGAGTATAATGTGTGAAGAGTATAATGACATTTGCTTTTCAGATTATGAATAAAAGAACTAAAATAAGAAAAATTTTCAGATTTTTCAAAGAAATCACCAGGAATTTCAAGATATTTTCCATAAGCCATCTTGGGCATTGTGTAAAAACTGTCTTTCTCAATTAGCGGGTCAAATCCGTTAGGTCAATCGATATAGTTTATGTCCTCTAAATGTAGTTATGACATCTGATAGTTGTTTTTAACGTGTGGTAGAGTTTTCCTATCTTACCGTTATTTTCAGATTAGTGCTGAAGTTTAATGTCGTATACTGTGGCTAAAATTTTAATTGTTCTAATTCTCTTTTCTACTCAGGTGGGGGGGGGGGGATTACATTTTATGTTTACATATTATTTATTTTTGAGTTTATTAGTTGATATAATAAATTTTATATTTCTTAAAAAACCCCACAAACATACTGAACTTGTGCTAACATGTTTTTCTGAGAAAATGGACTTAAAATTTTTGGGGGCATAAAATAAAGCATACATTGTGTTAGGTTCAAAAGACTGACATTAAAGCTTGAAATTACGCATTTTGATTACAATAAATTTAGTCTGCTTAAGGTATATTTACATTGCTAATGTTTGAAAATTTTAATTTTTTATCGTCTGCTTTTATTTTAATATCCCAACAGAGATTAGTATTTTCTACTTTTTTTTTGTTTATCATTTGTTCTTATATTAATATTTAATTTAATAATAGATTTTTATAACAGAGTTATCTGTTTTTTTTCTTTCAAGTTAAAATTGGTAATTTTTTTGTACTTTGGAATATTTTGCTCATGGAAATAAAAATGCATGAGGAATTCGAAAAAGGTATTTTCTTTTCTTGATATTAATAGCTTCTGTGGAGAATGAGGCACAAAAGTACTCTTATTTTACGCTAATTAATATTCAATTTGGTGAACAGGTGTTATAGATTGAAAAAGTGATAGCTACCAAATATAAAAACTAGAAACTTTCGTCATCGAATTTGCTTGCTACAAAAGGTAAAAGCCTTTTATAACTAAATAAACCTTAAGAAAACCATTTTCATATGTTGAAATTAGCAAATGTAATTTCAGTTATTTTGTTTTCTATTTTCCTTATTTTTCCTCCCTGTGCAATCTTTTATTTGCATAAGCAATGTTAAAGATTTAAAGGCTTGGGAAGTAGTAGAATTTCAAAATTACTAATTTATTATGCATTACACCCAACTTTATGTATGTATATATATATATATATATATATATATATATATATATATATATATATATATATATATATATATATATATATTATGAGAAATTATATTTACAGTGCACATTTTTATGCCCTTGGGGGGGGGAAGATTACGCAAGAAGCATAAATAGTTAGCAGTTTTCGATTTCCTCTTGAACGGCATTCTTTGCCCCTTCCTCTTTTAAATGTTCTAATATATTCCGATTATCCACCAGCTGAAATTACCAATTTCTTCTTTATTATTGCTGGGACTCTTTTTTTATCTTAGTATTTCTATCTATAAAGTAGGAACAGATGTAAGAATATATTAAATAAGTTAAAATAAATATAGAATAGTAATTAATTGAAATTACGTGCTAAAATTCTTTTGGTGTAGATGGAAGGAATTTACAGTATTCAGTTTTGTTACGTCAAACGAAAGAAAAGGTTGAACATTTCATCATATATTGGAATTATATCTCTTCTTATAATCCTTTTGGATGCATAAGAGATTAGATTCAATTGTTTAATTCAAATTATTATTACCCCTTTCATTAGATTGATCACTGAGTTCATGCAAAAGCTTTCTGATATCATCTACATTAATACCACGCTTACTAAAAGCCATAACGAGCAATATATATGGTAAAATACACTCAAGAAAAACTTACAAAATAAACATAAGATATTATAACGAAATACCTTGCTCTATCATGAAATAAAGCATAGAAAGGGGATTTTGAGTAGACAGGTTAAGTAATTAATAGTTGAATTTCATTCTTTTCAATCGGTTATCATACAAAAGGGAATTCCAAATCAATATTTACAGAAATCTTTGGCAACTGCTTCATGAGAAATGTTTCGTAAACGCGCAATTTCCATTCAGTGTAAATACCTATCAAATTTGTTGGCAATATGTTTCACCACTGGATGAAGAGTATGAATCAATCAAATCGAAGTACTTAACACTGAATCTAACAACTCAAGTTCAAATTCCTTAATAGTGATTATACGTGTTTTGTTTTACTTTTTTGATGATCTAGGCAAGCTCACACTCTCTAGTTAACCTCTTTTTTAAAAGAAGTGACTGAAGTCATTGCCTGATAAGTTCTCTGGCATGCCAATAATTCACCGTTTTTGAGGTGCCACGAAGTGATGCACATCGACTCTATTCTTTGGATCTGCCCAATTACAGAGAAGGCAGCCAGGGTTCGTAAAGATTCCAAAGCGAGAGATTCTGTTCTGCCAACAGGCCAGGACCCGTCAGGAGACGAAATTGAGCGATAGATTTGCTCCCGTGGACTGCTGCGAATTAAAATGTTTGTATTTGTCTTGCTTTTGTAATTAAAAAAGCATCTTTTTTAAAATCTCATCAAATCATTTTTATGTCCTCGGTTTAACAATGGATATTTTTTTCCAAAATTGTGAAACTGACTTAGATTGAACTTTTTTTGCGGAATTTTTGAGAATAAATGCTCTAATTTTTGAAGTAGATATCTCACACCTTAAACATTTTTTAGGGTGTTTATCCCCTTGCTAGTGTCGCCCGATTCCAGTTCGGGCAACTATTAATTACGTGCAGTATTTGTGATGCCTGAACTGACTTCGGGCAGGAGAAAAATTAACGTTTCTATTTTGTGAAGCCCGAGCTGAATTCGTTTCTACTTTAGGATATTTAATTCACTATTTTCGTAATAGATGGCATTAGTGGTCCTAGTTTTTCACCGATTACGACTTCAGTGGAGGGAGGGAAAATGTGGGTGCTGTCAGATAAACAAAGACACACTTAGATTGATAAACTAAGGCAGAGTTACGCTTTCTCGTTCAGTTTTGGTTGCTTTTCAGTGAGTTTTTTTTGCAAATAAATATATTTTTTCGCAATGTCGGATTCATATACCGATGTGGAGTACAGCTTAGGTATTTTTAATTAATTAGGTATTAACTTTAATTGATTAATTAATTTTTAATTAATAGGTATATTTAAAATTTTATTTTTGTAATAAAAAACCATTTTCTAACTTTTAAAATAATATAAAGAACAAAATTAAACAGTCAAAAAAAATTTATTTTTGGTCCATTTTTCTGAAATATGTCACAGTTAAGGGGTAATTCACAATGCTTGAATTATAATGAATATAAATGTGTAGTAAGATTTTTCGTCTCAACTCAATTGTTGAACCACTAACTTATAATAATCGAGAGAAGGGCGTTATATTTTCCTATTAGTATCTAAAGCAATATTTTATGACCTTCAGTTAAATTTTATTCTTTATCAATTATTAAATTAAATTTGTTAAAAACCTCATCACCTAAAATCACCCATTCAATTTTAGCAATAAAAAAAAGGAAACTGAAACTATCTGAGCAATCTTAAGTCAAGATTTAGAGTTGCTGATCTAAAAACTTCGATTTAAGTACCATTACATGAAATTTATGATCAGAAACTCTATTTCATTTAGATTAATTTTTTGGAATGATATTTTCATTCAATTAACAACAGAAGTCACCATAAAATATATTACAGACTGCCGTTTACTGATTTATTATTATCAGTTTGTGAGTCTTTATACTTCTAGGCATAAAGTTGCTTTCACTTCTAGAGGAAAAAAAAACAGTTAGTACCAAATTTATAGTGATAAAAACAAAACTTTCTTATTGGATTAAATTATTTTTTTAAATTACTTCATTAATGGTCTGAATACATGATCAAGATTGACATATTTTATACATATTTCATAGACATTTCTTGCTAGCGAAGCAATGCGCGCACATAAAACATGAGAGAATTTCCGCTTTTATAAGCATAATTATTTGTAAACGCAGTTCCTGTTTTCATAAAGTTTCCACAATTTTGCCTACCACTATGGTAAATTTTCCTACATTTTCATTAAGAAGAGAAATGTTTTTATGATCACTGGCAATAGTTATATAACGACACACGGTTCTTAAGATATTGCCCAAAAATGTTATCGTCAGCTAAATACATATTTTCTGAAGTAATCTGTTTTGTAGTAGTCTCCAAGCTCCAATCTAGTCAAAAGTCAGTATTTTTTTTTTTTTTAATTTTTACTGTCATAGAAAGTTTGAAGAAGTTGATATTTTACACAATATATTTTGTCTCTGGTAACATTGGTGATGTTCCCCAAGTTTTTCATGTAAATTGAGTTCCAACTAAATACTAAATTGTTCTATTTTTTTCTTCAGCAGTAATATCACTGCCTGAGAACTGAGCCTTCATCTAAAAAAAAATATATTTTAAGTATGCCGTCGCCAAAAGGAGATATTTGTAGCTAATTTAAGCGATTTCATCACCCTCTAATATAATTACTTCCACATTCAGAACATTAGTAATAATAGTCACAAGAAGCAAAGTCATGGGGGGCCAATTTATGAAATGGAATTCAGTTCAACTATAACTCATTAGGTACTCGTATGTAATGACTTTATATTACACATCATTTTGATTTACTTTTTAAAGTGCTTTGTTACATGAGAATAATACCTAGAAATACGTAAGTCATACATGTTTTCTATTTTTTTTGGATTCCTGGCATAATAATTATGTTAATGTTGCCATTCAGCAGAAATGAAATATTTCAAAAATAATTTCCTTTCATTGCTTGCACCTACAATATGACAAAATTAGAAAAAAACATATCAGGTTTCTGTTTAACTTCAATGCATATAAATATTTTTTAAAAATTATTCCTTTATTAAAAGTTTTTTTTAATGTATTAAAGTTTATTATTTATAAATTCTATAAATATTAAATAACTTCAGAAATAAATTTTTTGATTTCGAAAAAAAAAATTATTTATATTTTCCCAGAGTGAAATATTCGTAGTTTCACATTCATGCCTTATTTCTGTCTTTGATATTATTAAGAAGCATCTACATTTGTAAAGAAATGTTTTCAAGAATAGATTATACAAATAATAAAACGAAATCCCAAACACCCGGTGCTCCCTTAGAAACTGAATGAGAAATACAACTACTAGCATTAAACTAAATATCGAAAATTTAACTAAAGCAATATCACCAAACATCTCACTAACTTTATGTTGTTGTCTAGTTTTTGACTGTGATAGTAAAATTCATATATAACTGAAAGTTTAAAAAAAAATAAAAATATGTTACGATGTGTGTGTGTTCTACTTTATTCTCTCGTCAGTTACTGTTTGTGTTAGTGTACTTTATGTTTCTGTGTGTTCCAAAACAAATAAATCTTCTTCCAGTACTGCCTAAACTAGTTAACAAATTAGACACACATAAAAACACACTACACACACACACACACACAGATATATATATATATATATATATATATATATATATATTTCTTTTTAAACAAAAAGGAACCTTTCACCAAAATAAATTTGAAATACGCCAAAGGAAATCGCTTACTTAAATTTAAGGTAGGATGAAATTCAACTCATTTGAATTAGTTTTGCACTAATTGTAATAAAAAATAATTCACTCATATAAAATACATTCGTGCTAAAACATTTACTTAAATATTATACCCCCTCCCCTCAAAAAACTATTAATATTTATTCTGTTCTTGTTCAGTGAAGTGGACAGAAAATTATTTTATATTGACTGATTGGTTGATTATTTACTAACCTCGTACTTGGAAGCAAGAAGAGGGCTGTTGGTGACGTACCCCATA